>OZ020507.1:231964733-232495549 GCA_963971375.1 Platycheirus rosarum
AATATATAATATATAATATATAATATATAATATATAATATATAATAAATAATATTATATATAATATATAATATATAATATATAATATATAATATATAATATATAATATATAATATATAATATATAATATATAATATATAATATATAATTATATAATATATAATATATAATATATAATATAATAATATATAATATATAATATATAATATATAATATATAATATATAATATGTAATATATAATATATAATATATAAATATATAATATATAATATATAATATATAATATATAATATATAATATACAATATATAATATATAATATATAATACATTATATATAATATATAATATATAATATATAATATATAACATACAATATATAATATATAAAATATAATATATTATGTAAAATATATAATATATAAAATATAATATATAATATATAATAAATAATATATAATATATAATATATTATACATAATATATAATATATTATATATAATATATAATATATAATACATAATTTATAATTTATAATATATAATGTATAATATATAATATATAATATATAATATATAATATATAATATATAATATAAAATATTTAATATATAATATATAATGTATAATATATAATATATAATATATAATATATAATATATAATATATAATATATAATATATAATATATAATATAAAATATTTAATATATAGTATATAATATATAATATATAATATATAATATGTAATATATAATATATAATATAATTATAATATATAATATAACTATAATATATAACATATTATATATAATATATAATATATAATATATAATATATAATATATAACATATAATATACAACATATAATATATAATATGTAATATATAATATATAATATAAAATATTAATATATAATATATAATATATAATATGTAATATATAATATATAATATATAATATATAATATATAATTTATAATATATAATATATAATATATAATATTGTTTCGTACTAAACGAATAATTAAAAACTTCGTAAAATCACTGCTAAAAAAAACTCTCAAAATCGCAAATTAAAACTCAAATAAAAAACACATCCAAAAACTTTCGGCATAAAACTTCCAGTGACATTTTTAATTTTTGTCCTTCATTTAACCTTAATAGATATAACAAATTTTCGTTAAATAATAATAACGAAGATAGGAAGTGTTAAGAAAACGAATATAGGAAGTGTTTAGAAAACATGAGTGTGGATGCATCCAGGCTGCATCCTTCTTCGGTAAGTTATGGCAGAATACAACATTCTCCCACTCCATTGACCGAAGTAAACGACTTGTTGTTGTTGATGCTTCTCATGGTTCAGCTTCATTTCGACTGAGTGTAGCTATCTTGTCACTGTGCAGCTGCTTGTGTATTAAAATGACTCACATGCAAAGAAAAAAAAGTGTTTAATATAAGTATATGATAAACAAATTAATTTTCAATTTCAAAATATTATTCGTGTTATTAGTTCTATTTAATGTAAACCGTTATAAATGTTTTAATTTAACTTCCTATTATGATCTAATGTGACATCACCAAATAAAATCCTCCAAGTGTAACGTGGGACCAAGAAAAATACTTCCAAAACAATTAAAGATGACTATAACGAGACTGGAAAAACTTTCAGCATTCCTTTCTTTTTTCCAATGATAATGGCAATGGCAAACGTCAAATCCATCAACATCAATAAATAATAAAAAAAATAAATAAATATTTTTTGTAATCGAGTTTTAATAAATTAAATTTATATTTAAGTTTAATTTAATTGGTTTGACCATTTTTAATGGGTGAATTGTTTTCATGTTTGTTTAAATGGGTATATGTGTTGTGTTGTGTTCTGAGTGGGCTGCGTTATGGTTGCCAACGTGTGTTAATATTTAATTTCAGTGTTGATAAGGTTTTGTTTATTTTTTAGATCGTAAGGAGATAGGATCATCAGCCAGTCCATCGACTGCAGAGAAACATTGGTATCCACGAACTAAATTTTGCTGGTGCTGCTTTTGGGCTTCTGCATTGAACGATCTGCGAATAGGCCGAATATGTTCTGGCTCCACGACGACGGGCCTTTTTTTTATACGTCCCACGACGACGTCAGCTGTAGTTCGTACACGAAGTAGTTACATCGTGTTGTTCTCCCTTTGGTTTGTAGATTCGTCGCATTTTAATTTTCTATTCTTTAGTTTTCTTTTTTATTAAAATTTATAAGTGTTTAATTTTATCAAATTTTTTTTTTGTTCAAGTGTTGACGTTTGAATGTTGGATTATGATTGCATGGGATTAAGATTGAGGTAAGTATTATAGAATGGGGTTATTGAGTTTTTCTTGACTTTTATATGTTATTTTCGAGTATTTGACTTTGTTACGAAAGAGTTATGAGAATGTTTGAATTATTTATGAATGAGTATAGATTAATGAGTGAGTATAGATTTGAATATGAACAAAGGTTTATTGCTTCTTTAGTGGACTGTACTTTTTATTACGAGAATGATGAATATTGTTATGAGTGAGTATGAATGTCTTAAATGAAGTCTATTGTGCTTTTAATGGACTTTATATTGTGTTACAAAAATGTAATGAGTGTGTCTTGAGTATTTTGGAATGTATTATGAATGTGTGTGTGTTTTGAATGCGTTTTGAATGTTTGAAGTACGTTCGTTTGAATTTGCTTAGAATATATTTTGAGTGGGGTTGAGTATGTTGAATATGCGTTGGATGTGGTTTGAATATGTTTTGGGTATGTTTTGAATGTTAATTGAGTGTGTTTTGGAGTGTTTATGAATGCAATCCTGATGAAAGAATGACTGTTCGAAGACCAATTGAGTAAGTGTATTGAGTAATTTGAATTTCTGAGTGAGTGTTTTGAATAATTATCTTCATAACGTATAATGTTGAATTTTGAGTGAGTGTTTTGGTCGGTTGTCTTCCATGAGTGAGTGTATGGTATGGTTATGTATGTTAGCGAATTGATTTATTGTGTTGATGTGTTTGGTGATTTAAATTCGTTGTATCACAACTGGTGTGAGATGATTTTTTGAATTTTGATTTTATTCGGTGTTAGATGATTGTGGTTTCTACATAAGCATTGTTTGATGGCAGTGGGCAAATTTTAGTGATGGGCCTTTTGCATTCGGTATTTTGGGTTCGAACTTTTACTACGCGAATTAGATTGTCTTGTCCTGGATAGGTTTCGATGATCCTTGCCATTGACCATTTCGTGGGTGGAAGTCTTTCATCTCGTAGCAGTACCAAATCTCCGATTTTAGGTTGACTCTCGGTTTTAAGCCATTTCGGTCGATTGTGTGAAGTCTTTTCAGGTATTCTCCGCTCAATTCTTTCCAAAAGGTTTGAAGTGATGTTTGTAGACATTTCCATCTGTCAAGGTAGCCAATTTTTCCAGTCGTTAAGTCTGCTTCAGGAACTGTATGCATCGATGTGCCTATCAAAAAGTGCGCTGGTGTTAGGGCGTTGAAATCGTCCAAGCTATCTGTTACCGGACAAAGGGGTCTCGAGTTAAGGCAAGCTTCTATTTGCGCTAGAAGCGTGCTGAGCTCCTCGAAGGTCAGAGCTTGGTTTCGGGCGACGCGTTTTAAGTGGTATTTCACAGATTTCACTCCTGCTTCCCATAAGCCACCGAAGTGAAGAGAAGCGGGAGGAATGAATTTCCATTTGGTGCCCATTTTGCTTAATGAATCAGCGATTTCGGCGTAGTCGTATTTAGCAGCATTTAACATCTTCTGGAGTTCCGTGTTAGCACCTTTGAAGTTGGTTCCGCAGTCACTGTATAGGTTGGAACATAATCCTCTGCGAGATATAACCCTTCGGAATGCGGCAATAAAGGCTTGCGATGTAAGGTCTGTCACAGCTTCAAGATGAATTGCCTTCGTTGAAAGGCAAATAAAAATTGCAAAATATCCTTTGAACCGTTTTGAGTTTCTTCCTTTCCAAGCTTTCACTTCTATAGGTCCAGCATAATCCAGACCGGCATGAGCGAAGGGTCTAGACATATTAACTCTTGGTGCGGGAAGGCATCCCATTAATTGTTGCATTGGTTTGGGTTGATTTTTAAAACATGTGCAGCATTTATTTAACCACTTTTTCACAGTTCTCTTCATATTAAATATCCAAAATTGGTTCCGAACATAGGCTATTGTTTGCTGTATTCCACCATGTAAGGTCCTCTCATGTGCGTCTTCAATGATGAGTCTCGAAAAATAGTGATCTGGTTTTAACACGATAGCGTGAGAGTGGCATTTTCAAGTCGACCACCTACTCTTATTATACCCGACCGATCGATGAACAGGTTTAAGGATTTATTGAGTTTAGTTCTCTTTGTTTTTTCGAGCTCGCTTAAAATTTCGGGGAACATGAATTGTTGCACGTTTTTTATGGCTGTACGTAACGCATTCTCAAGTTCTATGGGTGACAGAACTGACGTCATCCTGAAGGCTTCCTCTTTCTTTATGTTATAGACAAATCTGTTAACAAAGGCTATAATTCTTTGCGCCTTGATGAGTTTCGATTGTTTACAAACTATGCCCAAAATTCCATTTGTATCTTCGGTGGCAACATGAATCTCGATTTCTCTTCTTTCTTCTTCGGTTTCTATATAAATGGGTTGTGTCGGTACTGAGAAATCCCATTTCTCTTGAAGGAAGTTTGGTCCATTCCACCATAGGTTGTCGGTCTTCAATTTGGATGGCAGAACACCACGTGATGCCAGATCCGCTGGGTTTAACTTGGTGGGAATGTGTCGCCACATGCTAACATTTGTCAGGCGTTGGATTTCTGTTACTCGATTGGCAATGAATGTCTTCCATATCGACGGCAATCCAGATATCCAACACAGGGTTATTGTAGAATCTGTCCATGCAAATACGGACAAGCCTTTGAATGGAAGGACTGATCGGGTGTAGTTGAGAAGCTAGGCAATGACACCGTATTAACTGGAGCTACCTTTGTTTTGGATATGAGCAAATTAGTGTATATACAATTGTCGTTGTCCAAGACTCGAAGATAAACTACAGCTCCATATGCTTTGGTAGATGCATCGCTAAATCCATGTATTTCGAGCTGTTTGGTGTTACCTTGAGTATTTATCCATCGCGGAAGGCGGATATCCTCTAAGATCTCTAACTCTTCCTGAAAGGAGATCCATTCCTTTTGTATCTCAACTGGAATGATTTCATCACAAGAGAAACCTCTCAACCACAATTGCTGCATGATAATCTTCGCTTTGATGATACATTGTGCTATCCATCCTAGCGGATCAAACAGACGAGCGATCATTGAAAGTATCGTACGTTTCGTTACGACGTTTTCGATGGTGATCTTTTGAAAAGAGAAGGAATCAGTAGAAGGGTACCAACTGATTCCCAGAATTTTCGTGTGGTCCAACGATCCCAATGTTAACGAAACACTAGTCTCTCGATCTTCTTCCGGTATGTGCTGAAGAAGTTCTTCGTCGTTGCTCATCCATTTTCAAAGATGAAATCCAGCAGATGATAGTAGCATTGAGATTTGACTGTACTTTTCTCTAGCTAATTGTACAGAATCGGCATGGATATGAATCTGCCTGGAGATTTTTTCAATGTCAGATGTGAAGGTTATTTTATGTGTTCTCCACCTTAAAACAATTGATATAATATCAGCCTGTGACTTAGGACCAATCATCAGATGATCATTCAACGAACTCCCGTCCGAAGTTCGAAATGATGCATTGAAAACAACACGCAGCTTTGTTGTTGTGCTGGAATCCTTAATGACGGCATGAGGTACGACATAGTGAAAGGGTGAGTTGAATGTTTTGTCTAAGTTTCTATTTACTTCTTCCATTTGATTAAGTTGAAGATATTCTTTCAAACATTTTTTGTATTCGTTGTGTAGTGTTGGGTTGCTTAATAGCTTCTTTTCCTGTTTGTAGAACATCCTTAATGCAGTTTCTTGTGTTGTCTTTAGCTGTGGACGATGATTTTCTTTGAATGGTAAAGAAACTTCAAAGCGTTCTCCCGGCAACTTCTTGATGTTTTGAAGAAAGGGATTTTCGCATATGACATCTTCTTCTGCCTCAGCTTTTTCATATGGGGATTCTTCGATTTCCCAAAATTTTCTCATTTGAGTGTCTATGTCGACAAGTTGTGTATAGACTTGAAGGGAACGACGTCTTTCGAGTGGAACTTTTCCCAAAATGATCCAACCGAATTCGGTTTTTTGTGCTATTGGAGCTATTTGGTTTTCATCTCGGATAATTTCATTTAATATTATCTCGCAATAAACGTCATTGCCAAACAAAATGTCTTTGTTTGAAGGTTGATAGAACGTAGGATCGGCTAATTTCAAACCTTGGATATGTTTCCATGTTGACGATATTATTTCTCGGCTTGGTAGAAGTCCTGTCAAAGTCTTGTATATATAGCCTCTCGTTGACGTAACAAAATTGGAATAGTTTGAGCCCAGGTTCAATTCAAAGTTTTGGCAAGAACCGCTCTTGTTCTGGCCTAAGACCGAAACGTGAACGGACGTTGAATGTTTTTTCAGACCCAAAAGTTGAGCCGCAGATTCTGTTATGAACGTCGCTTGTGATCCCGGATCAATCAGCGCTGTTAACTTCACGAAATCGCATTGTGCTGACTTGACTTTTATGATTGCAGTTGCAAGCAGAATTTGGGTGTTTGTGACTTCATTTAAATGAAAACAATTTGACGATGATGTTGATTGTTGTATAGAAGGGTGAAAAGATGCTGCATTGGGGTTTATTTGAGTGGATATATGATGTGTTTGAGATTGATTTTGATTGTTATTGTTTGGGTTTAAGTGATTAAATATGTTTTGATTATTATTTGGGTGTGTATGGGTGTGAGGGTGCGGTTGCGTTTGCGATTGAGAATATGTATTAGCGTTATTAAATTGTTGTGATGCATAAGATTGAGTGAGTGGTTGTTGTGTGTGTGAGTTATATGGCAGAGTGGTTGAGAAGCGAAATTGTTGATTAGAAGTTGAATTATTATTAAAACTTGTATTGTGTGTGTTTGTACCCAGATGCAATAATGAATTGTGTGGTCTTTGGCAAAATAGGCATACCTTATTGCTTGGGCAGCTATTAGTACGATGGCTGTAAGCTAAACAATTAAAGCAATTTCCGAATTGTCTTACTATGTGCTGCCTTGCTTTGGTATCCATTTTTAAAAACTTGCCGCAGGTTCGTAGAGAGTGAACGCCCCTATGGCAAACTTTGCATGTAAGCTTCTCCGTAGGTTCCGAGTTGACATGAAAAACGTTTCTTTGTTGCCGCTAAGGTACCGATGTTTGTGGTTTTACGTTTTGCTGCTGATCGACGATTTCCAATGTTCGAAACTTCGTCTACAAAAATTCAGAAAAGTCTTTATATGAAAGTGGGTATCTCCTTTTTTGTTCCCAAATGATTTTCACACAATGATTGAATTGTCGATGGTAATTTTTTCAACAACAGGAAAATTATTATTGCATCCCAATGTTCAACTGGCGATTGCAAATTCTTTAGGGCGTGTAATATTTTTGTTGAATTGTTTTGGCACTTTCTCCATGGACTTAAGCTCATGATTCACTAAAATTCGCTTAAAATCGTAGCGTGATTTCAAAAGCTCCCATGCTTTACCATAACTTGCGTCGTCTACATTTATATGTTCAAGCAAAGTGCTTGCGCTTTCCTTACAACAAGATTTTAAATAGTGTAATTTTTCTATATCTGATAGTGTAGTATTATTGTGCACGAGTGAAACGAATTGGTCGTGGAAGGGACGCCAATCCTGGTATTCGCCTGTGAAAATTGGCGGCTGAATTTTTGGAAGCCTTACATCATGTTGCTTATGCTGTTCTGTTTGTTGCGAAGATGCCTTTTCATTTGCAGATGTTTTATCATCTACTTTAGTGATGGAAGACAATTTGTCTAACTCATCTAAAAGTTGGGATTTATAATGAGCGTAAATCTATTTTGTGTCGTTATAAGACTCTTCGAAAGTTAAAAGGGTATCTTCCTTCATTCCTTCATCACAAAGAATGTCTTCGTATTGCTTTTCCAAGTTAAGCAAATTGGTTTCGAGAAGATCAAGACGTGTTGAAACATAATTTTTCGTCCGACGACTAGGGCTTACAGTCTTCTTAAAATTCTCGAAATCCTTTGAAATTTGCTTACATGAATTTTTAAAAAGCTTTCCCTCACTCATTTTGTAATACTCTTTTATTTATTTATTTTATTTATATGATTTTAAAAATAGAATATAAAGCAAGTAAATGTACTCACTGTGTGCTTTTTTTTCTTTCAGTGTATTTAGCTGGCGACGCTCTCCAATTGCCGCTGGCAGCGATTGATGACTCAAAACCAATATCCACCCTTTAATTATGATGATTTCGTTTTTAAGTTTTTTAATTAAACTGTTTATAAACAAATTTGGTTTGTAAAGTATTACACAATTGTTTTTTAAAGATTTTTAAATAAATTAAACCAAACGACAAAATGTGGGCACACTCTGTGTTCTTATTTATTTTGATTGCCACTTAATAAAGTGCTGAGTTCGCTTCTAAACGGCTCACGAAGGACCAAAATGTTCCGTACTAAACGAATAATTAAAAACTTCGTAAAATCACTGCTAAAAAAAACTCTCAAAATAGCAAATTAAAACTCAAATAAAAAACACATCCAAAAACTTTCGGTATAAAACTTCCAGTGACATTTTTAATATTTGTCCTTCATTTAACCTTAATAGCTATAACTAATTTTCGTTAAATAATAATAACGAATATAGGAAGTGTTAAGAAAACGAATATAGGAAGTGCTAAGAAAACATGAGTGTGGATGTATCCAGGCTGCATCCTTCTTCGGTAAGTTATGTCAGAATACAACAAATATATAATATATAATATATAATATATAATATATAATATATAATATATAATATATAATATAAAATATTTAATATATAATATAACTATAATATATAATATATAGTATAACTATAATATATAATATATAATATATGATATATAATATATAATATATAATATATAATATATAATATATAATATATAATATATAATATATAATATATAATATATAATATATAATATATAATATATAATATATAATATATAATATATAATACATAATATATAATTTATAATACATAATATATAATATATAATATATAATATATAATATATAATGATATAATGATCATTTTCGAATGTCGTTAAGCTCTTAGCTAAGTCTAAATTAGCCTTTGAAGCGACTTTGGGGTTTATCTGAACATCTTCTTTGGGCAAAATATTGTCGGAATGCGTAAGCCTTTGTAAAGCTGACGTTACGTCGGCAAGTTTTGCGGTTAGTTCACTAGTGTTTTCTGTAACAACACGTGAAAACATTTCGGTTATTTGTGCTAGTGTCATAGCCATTTTTTTAATTTTTTTCACTCCTTGTTAAAATAAATTTAAAGAAATTATAAAACCAAAAAAAAAACAATATTTTTAATGTTGGTTCTTATGTCTGTGTATTGATAAAACTAAATAATTACTTATATTTGGATTTCCATGTTTTTTTTTTATAATTAATCCAATAGTATATACGATGCAATATTTTTTTTTTAATATAAATATTCTTACTTCTATTATTTTTAACAGCTTCTTTATATTTTTTTTGCAACCCTGCTTCCAACTCCTCGTTCACTTTAGATTAATTTTTTGTTCAAATAAAATTCGTTGGAGCACACAACAGTGATAATTTCATTGAATTTCACCGTGCCCTTTATATTGTTAATCACTTTTCGTTTTTGTTTTGCTTTAAACACTCGTTGGGAGGAATTATTTGCACTAGTTGTTATTGTTGTTAATATTTTGTTGCCCTTCTACTAAAACCTTTTTTATTTTGAAAGTCTTTTCTACAAGAAATTTGTTTTTAATGGTTTGGCGAACTTCTTCATTTACTCTATTTTTAATTTTTTTTTATTTCGTTGGGATCCTCACTTGGCCACAAAATTTTATTCACCTTGACTTATTTTTAAGTTTAACTAAATAGATTCTTCGGTGCTTTTGCCCGTACTTCTCTTTATCAATTAGGAAAATTAATTCCTTGTTGCCTCCTGGTGTTTTAAGTCAGGTAGGACCACTGAATTATATTGTTTTTTTTTAACACTTCTAAACTATAATCGCCAAATTTCCTGTTGCTTGTTGTTACTTTGTTAGTTTTCACCACTTTGGATGCATTTTTTTGTCGGTGTGATCACGCCAGTTGTGTGTAATTATACCCTTGTAAATTACTTCACTGATGTACCAAATTTTTAAATTTCGCGATCGGGTTTACTCGTATTTTAAATCAATTTGATCACAAAATTTAATGAATTAATCGTTACAAAAATTACAAGTCCCTGTCACTTGTCCACTTTTTGCAGTTTTAAAAATAATTTTATTTAAAATCCACCTAATCTATGTGGTTAGTAATTTTAATCCGCGAGACAAGAGTGATCCGAATATTCCGATGGTGGTGATCTGAATGAATGCTTATGTTCTCGAAACATCTCCTTGATAATCCAGCAGATACATTTATCATAAGGAGAAGATGTGATCGGCAACCAATCAAAATGGTGTATTCTCCAAGATGACGAGATAGCTTTGTCGCCAATTTCTGCATTGTATCATCTTATGTATTGATGAGATATTGTTTTGTCCCCGCTTATAAAGTTATTTGTATTTGGTGTTGGATAAAAAGAATTGTGTGCGTTACTGAAATTCTGGTTTCTTGGGTTAAATGAAATATAAGAACTATTCTGATTTTTATTAAAATTTTAATTTAATGGTGGAAAAGGTTTAAACATGGTTGTGCTGTTAATATGTTGATTGGGATTTTTATTTGGAGTCGGTAGTTTTGGAACGGCCTTGATAATGTAAAAAAGTGAAAAAGTGATTAGTGGATGAGTTCCTATAGCCAGTAAATGGCTGAATAGGTGTAATTGAACATTGTTTTTGATAAGAATTATTTATTCTTGGTGTGAACTGCGTTGGGTTAGATATTCTTGTATTCATAGCACTTTACTTCATATAAAAGGTGTTTTGTTCCTTGATACAGAAACTAAGGTCTTTAGGAAGACTACTTGGTTGATCCTGTTGGTTATTTTATTGAAGTCAGGAATGCATTTAAACACAAGTCTGATTACAATTGAATTTTTGCTTGTATAACGTTAACATCTTTTTCGTGAATGCGTATATGGTTATTTAATGTAGAGGGTATTTCAACGATCTTTGAATAAAATTGTTCAAATTGTTTCGTTTCCTTGTTTCAAAGAATGCAAATCTCTGATCAGGGATGTTTCATTCCTCTTACCAGAGTAATGTAAAATAAGGTTAATTTCACTCCAATCTAATGGTGTCCCAAACATTTTGAGCACCTCGTTTGCGTCGTCTACTATTTTGTTCCTAAGTGAATACAAAATCGAGCGTAAAGATTGATAGGAAATAGAACTGCCGCTGAGACAATTGCCCCTCTCGAACACCGACGCAATGTTTCATGTCTTTCCTTATTTTATCGTTTCTTTTATAAAAAAATGTTCACTTGAGGTAGCCAGCTGCATTCCTCCCCTTAAAAGTTTCGCCCGTAATACTCGTCTTGCTAGGAATGCCCATCAGTTCACCCTTGAGCCCAATTTCGGACGTACAGTGAAATATAGAGATTCTTTTTTTAGCCGTACAACACGACTTTGGAATGGTTTACCCGGCGAGATTTTCCCTTACCATTTCAATTTGCAAACATTCAAAACCAATGTTAATCGACACCTCCTATCTCTCCCCTCTAATGCCCGCGCAGTGTGTTACGTTAAAAGGGAAACAAATAGTCCTTTGTGTACGCGTTAATTACAAAAAAAAAAAAAAAAAAAAAAAACCTGCTATGTTATATTAGCACGTATTTTATTAGCGTATGGGGTATTGCTAACATTATTCATTAAGTGATGTATTTCTTCAATTTTTTTAAGGAATTCATGTAAAAGTCTAGGATTTCCATTGAATTTATGCAGATCCTTGATGGCATCCCGAATTTTAAGTGAATTAAGTACACTATTAATATTAACTAAATTTATTTCCTAATTTTCTTCGGATTGTCTGTCAGACCTTTCTTCAAGATGATTGCCATTGGTTCCGTTTGCTGCGGCGCTAACATTGACGGTTTTTATATTTCATTTGACTTCATTGTTTGGTTAAAATTTTATTTATTCAAAAAGGTTAAATCTGCTATTATCTAAACTCATACTTGAGTCCTCTTCACTACAACTTTGACTTTCTTCTAAATTAAAAAAAATTATTATATGGAGCTACTACCTTATTTTTGTTTTTCTTATTTAAAATGCAAAATTTATTTATATAAAGTTAATTCAATTAAAAAAAAAGATATTTTTTCACCTTATATATAGTGCAGATTTAACGATTTGGGATAAATATAGGATTTGTGAATTGTGAGTGTACATATATGTACTTAATTTAAGTGACTTATATGCTAATGTTCAATACTGTTATCATTGTTTTTCTAAATTGTTGTTCGTTTTATAAGGTAAGGGATTAAGATCCAACACACCTGTGTTCCTTGGTCCTTTGTTGAGTGATTTCGGCCGATATTCCTTGGATGGTGACGATGCTATATGTCTAATGATGCTGCTTCCGACACTCGCACATTAAATCGATATTCTTTCAATTTATGTCAATCAATCAATCCGTACCATTAAAAAAAATTCTTTAAAGCGATCGCGAACTCAACTTTTTGACTGTGCCAGTTATGGGATAAGATTTTAAAAATTTATATTAGGTTGTTATGAGGTCATCGTAACTCGCGCTTAACCATCAATTTATTGCAAAGTAGTCCTGTTAACTGGCCTCCTCGTTCGTGCAACTTAACGCCTCTCGATAACTTTTTATGGGGCTATGTTGTCATTGGTTTAAGCCGACAAACAGGCAAATCTTGAAGCATTGGAAGCCAATATACAAGCCACCATTGATGCGATATGCCAGATTTATTGAAAAAAGGATTCAAAAAATTTGACTGGTCGAATGGCCTATGTAACTCGTAGTCGCAGCGGGCACATACTGAAAATTATATATTAAAACAATGAATGTATTATAAAAACAATATAAAATTATTATAAATAAATAATAACAAAAAATTCATCCCAACAATATTTCTGACTTGTATTATTATTTAAAGTTCTCAAGCTCTTAAAAAACACCCATTACTATTCCTGGACCCCTGTTCTGTAACTTTGTCGATAACTTTTCGCATAGATAAAATGTGAAACAAAAAATTCCATACTTATCGCATCTGGAAATATTCGGTGTTCTGTAAATCCTTGAGATAACGTTAAATTTCATTCTAAACTTGACTGGAATTTTCAATGGAAGTCGATCAGTCGAACTGCCATTGACATGTCAAAAATTAAACATTAAGGTATGTCCAAACCAAAGAAACATTTTTTTTTAATATTTCTGAATTGTTTAAGAAACTTTTCACGAATATTTTTAATCATAGCCTTGTGTTTTATTACCACGAAAAAAATAGAAAAAAACTTATCGACTTGACTAAATTGAATAATAAAGACATTTTCCGTTTGGAATGAAAGAAGAGAAATATCTCATAAACATTTCAGAAAACAAAAAACAAAATGAACAATGTAATTTACTGTATAAATTTATTTTATTTTACCCAAAATCACAACTTTTTTACCTTTTTGTTCTTTATTTTACAGACGCGTTTCTGGAAGGCAAATTTAAACACTGTAAAAAGTCCTATACTTTTGCAAGCACTCGCTTGAACGCCCTTTAGAAACAAATTGCTTAAATGTGAAAACAGTCATTTATTAATTAGTAATTGGTTATTATTAAAAGAATATAAAAGTCAAAGAAAACAATTATTTTATTAAAACAGAAAATATGAATGTAAAAACAAACTTCTTAAGAAATAGAAAAAAATAGTCAGCAATAAAAAGAATTACAAAAGTCTACGTACACAAGAATGATGTACGTAGACTTTTGTTAACAATTATATCTATATAACTTTCAGCTGCCACAAAAGATAAAGACAACAAAAAAGACATCCTTATTCTTACGAGGTTTATTTTTTCACATTACATGGCAAAGTCATGAGATAAATTTACAAGGTTCTCATAAATAAACTCCCATACAAATTTTGACGGTTCATATTAGAGAATATAAATTTACGTTTTTACCGTTTATGAGGGTTTTCCGCGTATTGGTACTACTTTTCCTGCCATCTATTTTCTATCTACATCTATTTATTTTGTTTCCCTTGGTTTTCGCTGTTTTCTTTGTTTCTTTTGTTTTCTTTTATTTATGTGGTTGTCTCTTTTTCTCTTATGCTGGAAGTGAGTACAGTGTGTGATTCTTGAGTAAAATAAAATATAAGTACAATAAAATACATTGTTAATTTTTTGTATTAACTATTTATTTCATAAGTATAATCACGCAAATTGCAGACCTAAAAACAACAATTATGATTTCAGAAATGTTTCGCGAAGCGTCGACCCCTTAATAAACATTTCAGAAACATTTAAATAAAATTTCTGAATATTTAAGAAATATTTCCTTGGTGTGGACACACCTTCAAAGACAATTAGGAAGAGATACATATTGTTTTTACGAATCCCTTTGATTTGATTTTTGGGCCTTTGTAGACTTTTAAAAATTAAAATTAATATAAATTACATATAAAAAGATATTTGTCTGCTCTTATTTTCGTTACCTTTTTATTTAATTCCATTTTTTCAATCTTATCGCCTGTTCACAAACAAATGATAAAATTTGACGTTTCCAAGGAAAAACTTATCGCATTTGAGAGATACAGAACACCGTTTTATCGCATTCTTCCAGTATTTCATTCCGATACATTCCAATCGATAAAATTATCGCCTGTCAATGTTACAGAACCAGAATGATGCTATAAAATGAATTTTGTTCCAATTTTCAACGTTTCTCGATCAATTTTATCGATGCGATAGTTACAGAACAGGGGTCCTGATATTGAGATCTTGTTGGATTAAATATTACCACAATAATCGATCCAGAGATAAAAGGAGCACATTCAAAATCAATGCCTATGGTAACCATTTCAAACGGTCAGACGCGTATCACCGAAATTAACTTAATAGGAGTCAAGTCATCCAGAATAACTCAAAGTCCATTCTTTTTAAATTTGGACTTTTGAATTTAATAGGGGAAGAGTTAACTTCAATACCTAAAATCAGCAATCTCCGCGACATTCAATACTTCAGACCTATTTCTATGAAACAAATCATGCTCCAGAGTCATATCCAGAGTCTATCACGTTGAACACAGTGTCATTGGATTAGACATGCAAAATTCAGACTTGTTAGATTATAAGATTTTAGTTGTAATTTGGATTCATAACAATAAAGACGAGGCTTCAGCATAAGAAAATAAAAAATATTTTTTTTTAAAGCAAAGTATACTAAAATAAAAAAAAAATTGTACAAACCCCGGGCACCGTCGCGTCGGTCGCGACGATGGATTCTTCTTCTGTTACGGTTTAGCTGATATCTAAGATCGTAAGGCTCAAAGCTTCTTTGCTGAAAGATATCTCGATACGAAGTATTCCAATCATTTTTTTTTTTTTTTTCTTATTAAAAATACACCGGACGTCTTTGAGACCTTGGGGTGCTAGAGTATCGAAGTAGACAAGTGTCATCTACTGATGAATCAGCAAACTTATATGAAAGAATTTTGGATTTGGTCCTACATAATCGAAGCTACTATGGTTCAAGTACCCCAAAGTAGAGTCAGGAGATAACTTAAAAAGACAAGCTATTGAAATCAGAATTAAGTCGATCGATATTGCTAGGAGATAAAACTGAACGGAACTGTTCTTTGCTCACAATTAATAAATAATTATATTAAAAAAATATTAAAGGACAGATTAATACATCAACAGTAATTGACCTACATGTACAGTCACATAAGAAGTAAAAATAAGGTTTTCTTTAGAGAATAGTAGTTTTCGTTATTTTTATATCTCTCAAAAAGTAAAAGACATTTGAGCATCCGGTTTTCTGTTTTTGACTAAAAATAAGAACTACAGAAGCCATTGAATTTTGAAAACAAATTCAGTACTTAATTACATACATTTATTGTATTCCTTTTATTTAAAATTTTTAACTTTGAAAATTATTTAAAAAAAAAACTATTTCTTAAAAAGGAACGATTTCTGGCTTTACAAAAAGTTATATCATGGCATTGTGAGTTAAATAGTTTGTTTTTAAAACATTTTTTTCAGTTAAAGTCATATTTTTATTTTTTCTTGTATCAACCCAAGTTACACGCTTTAGGTTCTTGTCATACTATTCGTAAATCAACCTGTATATTATATCAACAACTTTTAATTTGAAAGACTACAGATTTTGAAAATAGTTTTGTGTGTAGATATTAACACCATTGCGTTCGTGATTTTTAGCTAAAATTGCAACCAATATGTGGCGCTTTCGTAGTAATCCAAGAGAATTATGGTAGATCCGAGCAAAGCTGAGGGGGTTAGCTGATATTTTATATAAAACTACATTAACATCTGAATAAAGAGTTTCAAGAATCGAAATTCACACCCTTATTTTTAAAATATAATTTTTACATTGTTTTTGGTTCCGTTGGAAGCAGAGGGTTGTGTTGTAATTTTTTTAAAATGTCCTCTTTTTACTTGGGATTATTGGGACTATAAGGCAAGCCTAGGATTCGTGAATATTAAATAGATTGAGATAACAATCAAACATGGCATTACGATCATAGAGAAGTCTAAAAAAGTTAGTGGCTTAAACGATTACCTTCAAATTTGGTGTGTATGATTCTTTTGGCATTCCCCAGAACGACAATTAAAAATTTTATTTATAGGCCTTAAAATAACGGTACCTGTCATAAGGCCGTTTATGAAAAGCTTATTTTTTCTCGAAAACAGATGAAATTTTTTGAGAAATTTTTTGTTGGTACTATCATTTGAACAGATCTATCAACGGTACTTTTCATATAACCCTTTTGGGTGTCTCATTAACGGCTCTTTGGATTTCTAACAAGTGTTATATTTGAGAAGATCTTATTAGCCAAATTAATTCTGCATATACAAAATTTTAATAACTTTTTTTTAATTAAAATAAATTAATTCTTTTTTTTTTAAATCAATATTTTTAAAATTAATCAATAAAAATTATTCTAAGTCTTATAATCATATGTACATTAATAAACTCTACAAAACTGCATACCAACATTTCAAAAAAAAATATAAAAGAATTTTGAAAAAGCTAAAAATAAAACGCAGGAGATACTTTTTTCATAAATTTTACTAAAAACCATTAAATGTTGTGATTTTGACACTTTTTTTAAGTTCAGATAGTGCTATTTTTTCCACGTTAATATTACCTATTTTTTAAATTTTATTCGACAGTGTGATCGCACATATGAGCAAGTAAGTGCGATCCAGTCGTGCAATTTATTTTCTATTTGCATTGTGGACAATAGATACCCTACCGTAGCCGAATATTTAGACTAGGTACGCAGATGATTTACAGATTATTCCTCTTTTTTTTAAACTGCTGAATTTTTTCACATTTTAGTCTTAAACAATGATCTTTGTACCATTTTACCATGGTAACAATAAAATCAATCAGTTTAAGCCCATCGAAGCAATTCCGTAGATTTATTAAATGTTAATAGCACTGCTATTGAGTTCTAGCAAAGATATACAAAATTTGCCATACATTTTAATAATTAATTAATTTATTTATTTTTAAATTAATTTTTAAAGTTGCAAATTTTAATTAAAACTACCCTAACTGGTCCATACAACATACCAACAATTCAGAACTACATCAAGTTTTGCGATTTTAAAGTCGATTTCTACTGGGCTATTATCTTAGCTGAAAAATTACATGAACCAAATTGTGTCGTACTACAAGGCAATATCTGCCAATTGATGCCAACTTTAATTTACTAAATCATATAATATATCCTTCCTTTGATATGCAGTTTTTTTTTTTTCAAGAGTCAAAACAGAACAGAATATATTTAGAACAATATTTGCCTTGTTTGGCAAACCTAAGTTTGCACTTTCTCAAAGGGGTTGATGTCGATTGCATATAAGAACCACCAAGGCACAAGTAGCGGCTGTAGCTTCCTCACGGCATGGCATATGAGAGATAAGCATACAAAACAATTTAATGAGCAACATTTTGAATAGGCACTACTCAAGCATCAGCATTTAGAGCAATATTATCTTCCTCACTATCCCTTCCCATTTTTTCCCTCACTTTCCAGACTAAGATTGTCATTTTTATTGTTATTAGAACGAAGAAAATAATGTTTATTTTTGTTTAAAATCCTTTTTATATCCTGTATATAAAGTCTTAAGCTTAATATCTACAGAGTTGAATTGATAAATAAATAAATTAAAACAAATTTTGATATATTTTCGTTTTGTCAGAGCTTTATCGTCCTTGTTAGTTTTCTTATAAACTTATAAAATAAATATGTTTTAATCATTATGTTATTAAATTTCACGTTTTAGACCGATTAAAAATCTCTAACTGCAAAAAAAATACTCATTTTCTGTTGTGATTTTTTTTTATTTTTAAATGAGAAAATATGTTTCGGTTTTATAAGCCCTGACGAAATCCTCTACAGATAACAAAAAGCTAAATACGATTAAACTCTGGTTAACAAAGAGAAAGTAGAATTGCGAGGGTTGTTATCAGCTATACCATTGTGTGTATATAAGTATGTCTGTGCTTTTGCATATAAGATGCCTCGTAGCTGGCATCTTTTAAGTTCAAATAAATTCTTGGTCTGTTAGAGGATATGTTAAAAACCTCAAGAGAGTTTTCCAGCCTTATATTATATATACAAAAACGACTTGTCACATACCTGTATGAATAGAATAAGCAGGATGATAAAGAAAATGGAAATTACTTTCATTCATTCTAATGTTTCCATAAACTTACATATATGTTTCCTCACCTAGGTATTGCAGCAATTGTATATGTATACATATTAAATTTATTGCATTGAAACGCTATAGACTTCGTAAAATAACAATTTCCTCGTACATTGAGAAGTAAGTTATCATTCGATTGAGAGCAGGGGTGAAGACTGTGAAAAAAATACCACGAGCGCAACGCGAGAACTTTTGCGCATAAAAAAATATTCCACGGGATGTAGACATTTTGTGGTAACGGAAAATGTTTTTTGTATTAACAAGGGTTGGTGCTCGTGGCAGAAAAAAAAATTAAGGGAGAATGTTAGAAAGCACGTTAATGCTATGTTTGAATAAATTTTTGATTGCGTTGTTTACGATTGAATTTTTTTTCGCGGGAAATTGTTTACAAGCTCGTGTTCTTTACAAAGTTCTTTTAATATAAAACTGTTCTTGTAAAGAGCAAGGTGGGTTATTTGGTGTATGATATTGTTTTTGTTTCTTCATTCGAACGTTATTCCTGTTAAACAAGAAATTCTATTACTTCGGATTCATTTAGATTCATTTGGATTCACGTCGTGGTTTTCATTTGATTTAATGGATATTTAAATAAAAGAATGAGTAAATTGATTCTAAGAAGAGACTCACACAGGGGTGTGATGGAGAAATAATACATTATATATGTAGGTAGGTATAAAGGAATCACTATTGCTTATAAAAAAAGTTAAATAAAGTTTTGACCGTTTTGGGGCTGTAAATATGAAAAGTTTTTTTGGGGAATGCTAGAAAAATTCCTTATGCTAGTTTTATTTATTTAAAGTTCATTTCCTCTTTTTAGTCACCTGATGCACCAGAGCTGAACAGTAGACGTTATCTCATCTTTAAATAGGTATTAACTTGATTTTTAGACCAGTCGACAGGTCGCAAAAATGGATTTAGTTTAGGATGACAAAGGTCCATGACCCAGGACCTAAAAGTAAATAACGAGATAAAGGCGTATACCTAAATGCTGGAGTGAATTTTCAGACAAGCAATCTGCTCCTGGGGGCACAACTATTTTTTCGTGAGATTTATGGTATAAACATGAGTGGCTATTTTCAAAACCAACGCGATGCATATATGTAGGTAACAAATCTTTTGAAAAAAATAAATGAACCTCCAGGAGCCTTAAAATGCCTACATAGAGGTATCTCGTTATGAAAAAGTCCTACCTGAGTATATTTTACATTGTCAGATATACCTATATTGAGTCCAGCTATTTGACTCGAAAGGGGGTTGACATTGGCATATGCAATTTTTGGTGTCATTCTGAGCATGTATTTCTTATTTTAAAGGCGAGGTGGCACCTAATTCTTTTTTTTCGTCGAAAATTGACGACCCCCTGCAACCCGAACCCACTGCTTGGGGTCACTATAGAATTTGGAGTAGGTGGGAGAAAAAAATAAAGGAGGTGCAAGCGCGCCTTAAATAATTTTCAGAATAAATCCCGCTCTCGAGTTGAGACATAATTTACAAAAATTAATTAAGTACATTCTAGGTATAGGTATAAAACATGTGGATGTGGTGTGTCTTCTTTGAACTTTTGTATGTTGAATTTGCTTTTATCTAAGAATATTACTGTATTTCAGAAGGACATTTCACTCTGCCTATGAATTCTGGCAAATTCTATTTGATTTTTACTGCAAAGCCAATATTTTTGTAGATCAAAAGTACTAGACTTATGCGCGGACACTTCGTAGAATTATTTTTGAAATACCTACACCTATTGCATTAGAAAAAAAATATTCAAGGATGCAATTCAAGTAAAGCAAGATCTTTGAAAGAAACAAGTAACATTTATGTTAAAAATAACACAGTTTGAACTTAAAAAAATATCAAAACCACAATACTTAAAGATTTTATGTAAAAATGAAGTACACCATCTCACGCCTTAAATAACAAAGAATTTATAAAAAATGTATTTCGAAAATTGTATAGGGCCTGTTTTGATAAAATCCTGTTGTTCATTTTTAGTTTTTTTAATTTTTTTTTAAATTTTGGTATGCAGTTTTTTAGAGTTTATAAAATACACGTGATTATAAAATTCAAAATAATTTTTTTTGATTATTTTTAAAAATATTGATTTTTTCAAAAAAAAAATTAATTTTAATTAGAAAAAAAGTTATTTAAGATTTTGAAATGCAGAATTATTTTAGCTTCTTAGATCTTGTCAAATAAAAAATTTGACAGAAATCCAAGAAGCCGTTAACGGCTTAAAAAATGTTATATGAAAGGTACCGTTAATAGACTTTTCCAGTAAATTTGGATAGCCAATACCAACAAAAAAATTCTCAAAAATTTTCATAAAAATCTTTGGAGCCGTTTTCGAGAAAAATAAGCTTTTCCCAAACGGTCATATGGCAGGTACCGTTATTTGTAGGCCTAAAAATAAAATTTCAGTTTCTCCTCTGGGGAATGCCAAAAGAATAACACACACCAAATTTTAAGATAATCGTTTAAGCCGTTTAGGTTGCAGCTCATTATACAGACAGACAGACAGACAGACAGACAGGCATACATACATTTTATCAATCACTTTTTAAACTTCTCTATGATCATAATTTCATGTTTGATTGTTATCTCAATATTTTTTATATTCACGAATCCTAAACTTGCGTTATAGTCCTTATAATCGCAAGTAAAAATTGAGATAAAAATGACATATGACATTACGGAGAAATGACATTGATAGAGAAATATATTATAGTTAAAATATTCAAAAATATGCAAAATTCTGGCGGTCTGCTTGTACGGATGTATTTTGGACCAAAGCTGGAACGGTTGGGCCAATCGTCCTCAAATTTAGTACATTCTTTTATTTCGACATTCTACAAAGAAATTTTTATTAAGGAAGATGTCTAAAAATGTCGCACTGAATACATAATTAAAAAAAAGGATAAATATATAATTATTTATGTGCTTATTTTTTGCATTCTTGGATTCTTTTTTTTTTAATAAATAAAAAAGTTGTTAAAACAAACGATTTATTAAACCATTCTAACGATTTTGAAAAAAAATTCGAACATTTTTCCATTTTTTAAGGAAATTTAATGGCGTTTAATTTTTCCCGCTGAAAATCATTTTACTTACATTTTTCGACTAATCCAAACTCACAAAAATCGAATAAAAGTCTTGAAACTCTTTTACTATATTTCAAATACTTTATTCGAAGATGGGACCGCACTTAAGAGCAAGTACATATGTGTAAATGCTCAAACAAGTCAACCAAGTCTTTTTTGTTAATTTTTACTTGCGATTATAGGTACTATAATGCAAGTTATGCATTCGTGCTGATTAAACATTTTGAGTTAACAATCAAACATGACATTATGATGATAGAGAAACATATTTGAGTTATTGGCACAATTCTGTCCGTCTGCTTGTCTGTCTGTCTGTCTATCTGTCTGTCTGTACGGATGTATTTTGGACTGCAGCCTAAACGGTTGCGGCAATCGTCTTCAAATTTTGAACTTAAGGTTATTTTGACATTCTACAGAGGATTTTTGTCAATTTTTTTTTAGCTCAAAAATTAACGGTACCTGTCATATAACCGTTATGTAAAAGCTTATTTTTCTCGAAAACGGCTACAAGAATTTTTTTTTTTTTAATCAGTGTACTACTGTATATTTTGGTGAAAAAAAATTTAATATGGTGGGCTAAAAACGGTACCTCCCATAGGACCGGTTATTTTTTCTTCGACTTTTTCGAAAACTGGTGATCCGATTACAATCAAAATTGATATTCAAGAAGATGTAGGTAGCTTGAGTAATTTTGCATTAATTTTTTATCGAAAACTTTTTTTTTGTATTTTTAATTTTTTTTTTTAATTTTTTTTTTGAAAAATCAATATTTTGAAAACGGGTAAGTGATTTTTTTAAAATTTTTTTTTTAAATGTATGTTGTTTTTGTGCTTTAGTTTGTATTCTTGAATTATTTTTTTTTAATTTTTTAAAAAAAGTTTTTATAAAAACCGTTTTATTTAAAAACGGCTCTAACGATTTTGAAAAAAAAAATTCACTCTTTTTCACATTTTTTAAAGAAATAAATTTGGGTTTAAATTTTTCCGCTGAAAACTATTTTACGTACTTTATTCAAACAATCAAAAGTCAGAAAAATCGAATATAATCTTTTAAGTTCCCTTAATATTTTTCAAATTTAATTCCAAGCTGTTACCGTGCGATCCAGTCGTGCAATTTATTTATTATACATTACATTACATTATATTTAATAAATAAAAATAAATCTGCGAAGTAGACACACTTACGAGCAATGGCTACTGCGGCCCGCGCACAAGGGATTATTGATTTGCCTTTTAATGTAGAGCACACTGCCTGGGTAGGTAGATGGGGAAGGAAAGGACAGAAGGTATCGATTAATATTGGTTTTTACTGCCTTCAAATCAAAAAGGCAAGGGAAAATCTCTCCGGGTAAACTATTTCAAATTGAAGTTGTTCGGTAAAAAAAAATAATCCCTATATACGTCTGAAATTGGGCTCAAGAGTTAATTGATGAGCATTCCTTGGGCGACGAATAGTATTTCGGGAGAAACTTTAAGGGGAGGAATGCAGCTGGCTACTTCGAATAAACTTTTTACTTGCGATTTAGGTACTAAAATGCAAGTTATGGATCCGTGCAAAAAAAAAATCTAACAATTAAACATGACATTACGGTAGTAGAGAAGTTGAAAAAAGTGGGTCCGGAAATTCCGTCCGTCTGTCTGACTGTCTGACATCCTGAACGGATGGGCCGATTTGCTTCAAACTTGGTATTAAGTATTTATTAGGAAGCATCTGGTGTATTTCATTTTTGCAACAAAAAGTTTGTTTTCTCAAAAACGGCTCTAACGATTTTGATAAAACTTGCAGAGTGCTATTTTTTACAACAATACATATTTCAGTTAGAACGATTTTTTTTTAAATATGTTCTATAACGGTACCTTTCATATAACCGGTTTTTTCAAATGCGGTTTTATTGTAAACTATTATCCCGATTTCACAGGAAGTCATTTACAATTCAATTAATATTGCATTTTAAAATTAAAACAAAAATTTTTCGATTTTTTAAAATTTTCTAAAAAAAAAATTGGTTTTCGAAATATTTTGAAAATGGGTTGATTGAATTTTTTTAAATAATTGTTCCAGATAAAAACTACAGATTTCCTTATAATGACATACTAGAAAAAAATTAAAATATTTTTTCGAAAAGTTTTTCAAAAAAACGACTTTTTAAAAAAACTGGTCGAAAAATTTTCAACATTTGTTTTTCCTCGATAGACATTTAGTTTTGAAATTTTATTGCATACTTAGTTTTTCCGAGAAAACTTTTAAGCTAATTAAAAAATAAATTAAAGAATTTTCAAAAAAAAAATATTTTTTTTTTATTTTAATAGACGAGTGGCAATACTTCTTTCGAAATTGGTCTTTTTCGGAGCTGTCAATTGATTTATGCTCAGTTTGGTTTGCCATTTCATAATGAATAGACTTACTCCCGAACAAGTTTGAAAATTGTGCAAATTTATTACCAAAATAATGGTTCGTTTCGGTGGAGCAGAGCATCGAAGAAGACCCGAATCCATCCGTCCATCCGCCATCGCGCGCAACAATTGGAGATGGGCCCATCCACTTTATGGAAGATTTTGCGGAAGGATCTTGGTTTGCAGGCTTACGAAATCCAACTCGTGCAAGAATTGAAGCCAAATGACCATCAAGCGCGTCACACGTTCGGTGAATGGGCCCAAAACGAGATGGCCACCGATCCCGATTTTCACAAAATTGGGCCTAGGCTGGAATTTATTCGAGCCATCCGCGGCGGCCACTTCGCCGAAATCATTTTTAAAACATAATGCAAACCCTTATCTTTATAATCAAGCTTTTTTCTTGGCCATAACATTAAACTATATGCGTTTTATTTCTTCTTTAAAACCACACGTCTTAAAAAACACCCTTTATATACATACATATGCAGCCTAAGCAATTATCTAACATAAGAACAAGTTCGTGCATTTTTTTTTAAATTTATTCGACGATGTGACCGCACATATGAGCAAGTACGTGCCATCCAGTCGTGCAATTTATTATAAAAGAAACGATAAAATATGAAAAGGCATGAAACATTGCGACGGTTTTCTAGAAGTGGAATTGTTCCAGAGACATTTCTATTTCCTATTAATTTTAACGCTCTTTTTTGTATTTTATCAAGCAGGCGAAGCGATGTTTGCGAAGCACCTGCCCAGAGGTGGGAGTTTTACTCGAGCTTAGGGCGTATAAACGCTTTATAAATTGTATCCAGATCAGAAGGGGAAAAAACTTCTTGCATCAGAAAACTTAAGCACTTAGCAGCATTTTTTGGCGTTCTCATATATATTTCTAACGACGCGACGGTTTTCGTTGACACACGTACCGAGTACTGAAAGTTTTTTCGGTTTCTTCGATGCAAGTGCCATTCATGTACAATAGCACTGAAGGTATTTTTAGCTTTAAAGACAGAAGACAGCATTGAGCGAAGCACTAAACTCCACCCGATTTCTATTACCCCATTTGACAATGCTGTATAGATCGGAGTTTGATGAGCTCAATATACGGTACCGTTGCAATTTTGCGTCTGAAGGCCAAGAAACTGAATTATCGAACGAATGTAAAAAACTGAGGGTGGAGTCCTCAGCAAAACAGTTAAGTGGATTTGAAGTAATAGACAGAAGATAATTTATAAAAATGAGGAAAAGAATCGGAGACAGAACGGATCCCTGGGGCAAGCCTTTATTTTGTGCGATTCAGACTTTAATCCGTCCAATACAACTTGTTTTAAAAGGTCCAGAACATAGCTTCTAATAATAAGGAAAGACATGAAACATTGCGTCGGTTTTCGAGAACGGCAATTGTTTCAGCGGCAGTTCTTTTTCCTATCAATCTAAACGCTCGATTTTGTATTCTTTCAGACAGGTAAAGCACCTGCCCAGTGCAGTGGTGGGAGTTATACTCCAGTTTAGGGCGTATAAACGCTTTATAAATTGTACCCAGATCAGAAGTAGAAAAAATTTCTTACACCGATACAGAAAACTTAAGCACTTAGCAGCATTTTTAGCGATCTCAAATATATGGTCGTTTAAACGGAGGCCGTCGTTGACACACATACCGAGTACTGAAAGTTTTGCGGTTTCTTCGATGTAAGTGCCATTCATGGACAATGTCATTGGGGGTATGTTTAGCTTTAACGACAGAAGACAGCATTGAGTTTTCGAAGCATTAAACTCCACACGATTCCTATTACCCCATTTGACAATGCTGTATAAATCGGAGTTTAAAGAGCTTGACATACTATACCATTGCAATTGTACGACCGAAAGTGAAGGACGTGAATTATTATCGAACGAATATGCAAAGCTGAGGGTAGAGTCTTCAGCAAAACAGTTAAGTGGATTAGAAAGTAACAGACAGAAGATCATTTATAAAAATGAGGAAAAGAGTCGGATACGGAATGGAGCCCTGGGGCACACCAGCATTTATTTTGTGGGAATCAGACTTGAATCCGTCCAATACAACTTGTATTGAACGGTCCAGAAGATAGCTTCTAATCCAACGAACAAGAATATCATCGATCTCATATGCATAAATCTATCAAGTCCTTTGAAATATCAAGCGCAATAATCTTACTTTCACCAAAGCGATGTAATGATTTGTTCCACTGTTCGGTGAGATAAGCCATCAGATCAACAGTGGAACAATTACTGCGAGAGCCATTCTGACGGTCATGGAGTAGCTTTCGATCTTTGAGATATTCCTGACAGTTAATCAGCATTTCCTTGACCTTAGAAAAAAGGGACATAAGTGCTATGGGTCGGAAGGAGGAGGGGGAGAATGCTTCATCTTTCTTAGGGACAGGGTGGATAAATCCTATTTTTCATATTCTAGGAAAGATTCCAGGAGAGTAGGAGCGATGGAAAATTTTACGCAATGGCTTTGCTAGTGTGAAAGAAGACCTCTTCAAAAAGTTATCATTACATATTATATATTATATATTGTATATAATATATAATATATTAAATATATTATTATATATTATATATTTTATATTATATATTATATATTATATATTATATATTATATATTATATATTATATATTATATATTATATATTATATATTATATATTATATATTATATATTATATATTATATATTATATATTATATATTATATATTATATATTATATATTATATATTATATATTATATATTATATATTATATATTATATATTATATATTATATATTATTTATTATATATAATATATTATATATAATATATAATGATAATTTTTTTGAAATTTGTGAAAGAAGACCTCTTCAAAAAATTGTCATTATATATTTTATATTATATATTATATATTATATATTATATATTATATATTATATATTACATATTATATATTATATATAATATATTTTATATTATATATTATATATTATATATTATATATTATATATTATATATTATATATTATATATTATATATTATATATTATATATTATATATTATATATTATGTATTAAATATTATATATTATCTATTATATAT
Organism: Platycheirus rosarum; assembly: GCA_963971375.1. Classification (NCBI taxonomy): domain Eukaryota; kingdom Metazoa; phylum Arthropoda; class Insecta; order Diptera; family Syrphidae; genus Platycheirus; species Platycheirus rosarum. Next base: position 231,992,367 of record OZ020507.1, read on the forward strand.
TATATATTATATATTATATATAATATATTATATATTATACATTATTTATTATATATTATATATAATAATAATTTTTTAGAAAAAGGGTGTGAGTGGGAGAAAAGCAAAGCGTAAAGAACGCTTTCTTTCCTACTTCTAAGATTAAAATACAGGCCCGACACACAACATTTTTGTTTGATTTTCTCGATTTTCGTTATATGCACTATATCTATATACCTACTTGCACGTACATATACTACTTTTATCCGAAATAGAAATGACAATTTTTGATCGCACACAAAAATATATTCAAATTGCTCTTTGCATGCGCTTTTCTGATATCTTAGAACAACAAAATTCAAAAGGCATTTCAAACGTGGGACATAACAGGTGAACAAATTACGGAATGACCTCTATCAATCTGTTTTCACCCATTGCAATAAGCATATACTTACCTGAGCAGTTTAAAAACAGGTCAATGACCTACCTCACACCAAGTTTATAGATGTCTTAAAATTAAAAACATATTCCAATGCAGGTACATAATTCACCTATATCTGTATATACCTACCATGTGCAGTTTATTCATTTAAAGTCTCTGACCTATTTCCGTGATCGAATTCCAAACGAGTTTGCAAGTTTTTTTTTGTATCTAAATAAATATAAATATATAAATATTTATATATTCTGAAGTTTTGGCCTGGGGTTCGACAAATAAAACTCGATCAATATTCCAAAATAATACAACAAATCTCTTTATGTTATAAAACACAACGTCTTTCAGTTTAAATAACATAAAATTTAGCTTATTCCACTTATTCACAATTCAAACACGTTTTTTATAATTCAACACTTTATTTAATCTCAATTCAATCACTTTTTACTAACGCTTCCAGTTGTTAACAATTCCACTTTTAAAAATGAACTGAACTTTCAATGCCATCTACTCATGTATTTATACAAATTTACAAGCTTCTGGAAGCTTCCGTCTGGTTCTGGCACATTCTAAGTTTTCGGTACTTATTCGAGTCTCGAATTAGTACTTCAAGTTCGATTTAGTACTCAGTACATATTGCAAATATGTAGCATACTTTTAGGGGCATGGTTGTTGTACACAGTAAAGGTTGGTAGTTGTACATAATGAATCCCAAAGATGTCGTTAATTTATAATCAGAATGTTTCCTCCGAATATCTAATCATTTGTTGCCACATCACATTATCCCCCTCTTAGTTTTGTTCGTCCTGAACAAGCACATCATCATTGTTTCCGTGGTAACACGATTGCTCTCGCTTCGTATCTGGTCTCCATGCGGTCACTCGCGCTTTTTATGTTGTTTCTTGTTCTCTGGTGTGTGTCGTTGATCCTTTCTCTAAGATGCAACACGTAGTCCTTTTCGAATTTTGGGTCTTCAATAGGAAGCCGGGCAGTTCGTCTCAATAGAATTTCGGATGGAGTGTATCCAGTTGTACTATGAACCGCATTCCGATAGGCCATAAGAAATAAAGGAATTCGCCGATCCCAATTCCATTGGTTCTCGTTCACGACTTTGGACAGATGTTCTTTCAAGGTCTTGTTAAATCGTTCTACCATTCCATCAGACTTGTTGTCCATGTTTTCTTTAACCCGAGTGATGCACATACTTCCTGGAATACCTTCGACTCGAAGTTTCGCACTTGGTCGGAATGCAATTCTAAAGGCAGACCCAGTGGTCCACTATCTGCTCCTCGACAACGGTCTTAGCTTCTTGATTGGGTATCGCAAACGCCTCGGGCCACTTGCTGAAGTAGTCCATGACAACAAGGATGTAACGGCTACCGTCTTCAGTTTTTTTTTTACCTCGTGTTTTGGCTTTGGGTCTCTTGCTAGCCGCGCATGTTGTGCACTTTCGACACCAGCTCTCTGCATCGTTTCTTGCGCTTAGCCAATAAAAGCGTTCCCGTAACTTTTCCAGTGTTTTGTTGATTCCCGATTGCCCACCGGATACTCCATCATGCATCTCTCGTAGGATCTCCACTACTTTCGATCGTGGAACCACAAGGATCTTCCATCCGGCATTTCCCATTTTCTCCGTAAAACACCATCTTCCACATGGAGAGAGTCCCACTGTGTCCAGTATGCCTTTAAAGTAGGACTTCTTTCGGAGATGTCTCTTGCGTTTGGTTTCTCCATAGATTCCTTCCATGCAAGGATTGGCTCGATGTCAGGGTCTTCTTTTTGTGCATTACGAAGTTCTTCGGCACTCCAATCGTCTACAGGTTCAGCTCTTATTCTCTGGTAAGAAATACCTTCGTCCTTTTCCCCTTTTCGCGCACAATATTTGCAACTGGGCTCACATGGTCTGCGGGAAAGCGCGTCCGCATTGCAGTGCAGTCTTCCTTTGCGATGCTGTACTTCGAAGTCGTAAGTCTGCAATCGTTCGATCCATCTTGCTACTTGCCCCTCAGGCAAGTATTGAATTGTAACAACCATTTTAAAGCGGCGTCATCGGTACGCAGGATGAATCTCTGTCCATACAGATATTTATGGAAATGTTTTGTCGCCAGTATCAGAGCAAGGAGTTCCCGTCTGGTTACACAGTAGTTTCTCTCTGGTCGCGACAGAACTTTGCTGAAATAGGCTACCACTTTCTCCTGCCCATCGTGTATCTGCGACAGAACTGCTCCAACACCCACGTTACTAGCATCCGCGTCCACAATAAATGTTTTGCCAGGGGTGGGGTAAGCTAGTATTGGTGCCTCACAAAGTCGTTGTTTTAGATGTTGAAAGCTTCTTTCGCACTCACCTGACCATTTAAATTGTCTACCCTTCTCAGTTAGCTGGTGCAGACACTTTGCGATTCCGGCAAAATCTTTGACGAACCTCCTGTAATAAGTGACGAGACCTAGAAAGTCCCTCAGCAGGTGTTTATCTTCGGGAACTGGCCAATTTCTCACGGTTTCGATTTTCTCCGGGTTAGTGTTTACTCCATTTGATGATATCACATGTCCCAAATATTTCACCTCAGCTTTGAACAGAGCACATTTCTTTGGATTTAGTTTCAAATTTGCAGTTCGAAGTTGTGTAAACACCTCCCTCAAGTTGTCGCGATGTTCAGCGAACGTCTTTCCCACAACGATGACGTCATCCAAGTACACCAGGCAGGTTTTCCATGTCAGACCCTGTAACACACGTTCCATTAAACGCTCAAAGGTGGCTGGAGCGTTAAACAAGCCAAATGGCATAACGGTAAACTGCCATAGTCCATTTCCCGTTGTGAAAGCGGTCTTTTCTTTGTCTTCTGGATGGATCTGTACCTGCCAGTATCCACTTTTCAGATCGAGGGTGGAAAACCATTTCGCTCCAGAAAGGGTATCCAAGGTGTCATCTATTCGAGGCAAGGAGTAGCTGTCCTTCTTGGTGACATCGTCGAGCCTCCGGTAATCCACGCAGAATCGAGTGCTGCCGTCCTTCTTTTTCAATAGTACAACGGGTGATGCCCACGGACTTTTTGAGTTTTCGACTAGACCATCTTTTTCCATGGTCGATATTATCTCATCGACTTCCGTCTTTTTTGCCAATGAAAGTCTTCTAGTAGGTTGTCGGATCGGTCTGCTATCGCCAGTGTCTATGCGGTGCTGTATTAGGTGTGTTCGACCATAGTCTCCATCCTGCGATGCAAATATATCAGCAAACTTGCCAATGAGATTTTTGGCCATGGTTTTCTGTTCCTGATTAAGCTCACATTTTCGGAGAATAGCATTACATACCTCAGCCAATTTCGTTGCAGAAACAGGACTCGCAGATTCACTCGCAGATGTTGTCGATATGGCTGCAATGGCTACACATCTTCCAATCACCTCTCTTTGTCTGAGCTTGACGGAGTGTATGTTCGGATTCTTTAGCCTTACCGGAACCATGTTTTTCTTTGGTTCTACTAAAATTTTTCCTCTTTATCATCTACGTCAAAGAAATAGAATCGGTGGTTCCCAGGATCACCCTCCAAACGCGTCCAAAGAACTGTCGCTGAAGATGGTGGTAGGACTTTGTCTCTGCTTATAACCGCCCGAAGATGCACATCGTTCTCGTTTCCGTATACCATAGGATCTCAACGATTCGATATCTTAACACTTGCATTCGAAGGTCTATTATTACCTCATGTGCCTTCATGAAATCCACTCCTATGATGCATTCGTCGCATATGTCGGCTACCAAGAATGCATGTGAGAAGGTCAACCCTGCATGTTGTATCTTTAGAAATACCTCCCCGTATACTTTTTTTCCATCTGCAATGGCATTAGTGAACGCATCGTTTGCCAGTTCGTTTATGATTTCCCTGCTGGTATTGGGATAAGACAAATTCACCAAGCACTCGATGTCAGCTTGTAATTGTTGTGGTGTTTCACCTCTTGTCCGGACCCTTCGGCGCAACTGAACTCGGCAAACTTGATGCATGTGGTCACAGTCAGTTTATTTTAGTATCTCTTCTAAAAAAAAATTTTTAAAACACTATTTTTTAACAAAAATATTGGCTATTCCCAATTTTATAGCACAATCAATTCATAAGTTTTTTTAAAATTCCACTTGCACAATTATATGAGTCACCGAAACTGTTTTAGAAAATGTTACTATGGAATTTTCTAGCACTTTACTGAGTTTTATCCTTAATTTCTGACACCAATGTGATATTTTGGCCTGGGGTTCAACAAATAAAACTTAATCAAAATTCCAAAATAATACAACAAATCTCTTAATTTTATGAAAAAGAACGTCTTTTAGTTAAAATAACAGCAAATTTAACTTATTCCACTTATTCACAATTCAAATATGTACGTTTTCATAATTCAACACTTATTATTTAATCTCAATTCAATCACTTTTTACTAACGCTTCCAGTAGTTGTTAACAATTCCACTTTTGAAAATAAACTGAACTCTCAATGCCATCTACTCTTGTATTTATACAAATTTATAAGCTTCTGGAAGCTTCCGTCTGGTTCTTGCACAGTTTAAGCTTTCGGTACTAATTCGAGTCTCGAATTAGTACTTCAAGTTCGATTTAGTACTCAGTCAAAACATATTGCAAATATGTAGCACACTTTTAGGAACATGGTTGTTGTACACAATAAAGGTTGTTAGTTGTACGATATTTATACCTATGTTTCTACATCCCACATATTAGTGTTGTTTGGATTCTTATCTTGTTCTTTCAATTTGTATCTGGCGATTATCATGTGTTTGCCTATTGATGTTGCTTATAGTTTCTTAGAATTGTATCTTGTGTTTGTTCATTGGCGCCGTTTGCTGTCTTGCATCTGGCGATTATTTTATCGTTGTCTTGTAAACAAAATGATAAAAACATTTTTATCTCAAAGACTAAAGTCTTCGTCGTGTTAACTCACGAGAGGCTAGGAGGTATCAATGACTCTAGACGTTTTTGTCTGGTTTTGTTCGTTTGAAGTTGCAATCCAAAACTCAGTAGTTTTTTTAAAACCACCACAACGAGTACAAAACATTTTGTAAACGTATAAGTTTCCTTATTTACCAATTCCCTGTAAAAAAAGAGGAATGAAAATAACCTATTAAATACGTACCTAAAAGAAGTTTTCTTGTTTCTCCTGAAACAACAAATTAAGGATCCTCTTTTGAAAATATACGCAAAAGAGAGATAACATGCGTTGAATGCCCTTTTATGTTTTATTCTATTATTTCTCGCGTCTAGTCTAGCTCTAACATTTGAGTTTGAATGAGCAACTGAAAAAGAAAAAATACCGTGACCTTTTTCTCAATTTGGTTGTTTTTATTTCCTGCTTTATTTTATTTTTATCATAATCTATGTTATCACATATGAATTGAAATAAAATTATTGTAAAAAAAAATCGTCATGTGATTTACTAGAAAGCGCATCTTATTTCAGAGAAAGAAATACTTCCTTGAATTGATTAAATATATCTATGTGCGTCAGTCGGCGAGACATTTTGGAAGCAGAAATTTCACTACAGTTGTTTGTGGTTACAAAAGTGCTAATATTTCTGGACTACTTCCTAGAAGTAGTTTTGAAGTACAAATACCAGTACTTAAATGGAGGGGAAGGTGAGTAGTTTTTGTTGGGTAAGAAAGAGATAGCTATAGCACTAGTGCTTTCATGTATTTTCATATACAGAAGGTTTATAGCTGAGCGTTTTCCCAAGGGCCTATAATTTTTTAGTGGAAAAGAAATACTTTTTTGACGTACATATTTCTCTGCTTATTTCTGTAGTTCTACGTTTGCTGGGTACCTACTTTTTCCTTTTTTATTCATTTTCCAGTCATATAAGTACTTAGGTAGGTAGGTATGTATACAATGCTTCTTATGAGTCGAAGGTCATCTTGAGGCAGGTGTTTTTTTACAAGTATACAATTTCCGATAAGTAGGTATAGTTTTGTAGGTAAGAAAGAAGGTAACAGTCAAGGAAATGATGGATGTTGAAATTTTCTATGAATTGAAGTTTGTTAGTAAGTATCTAAATGTACCTCCTTTTTCTAATCCTTGTTACCCAATACGTACATATGTATACATTAATGTTCGTTCTTCTTGCTAAGAACAAACAAAGTGATTGCGAAGTGAGACCTTTTAGTAATTTTATAATGAGATTTTTTGATTTTACTTGCATAGGTACTATAATGCAAGTTATGCATTCGTGCAGATTAAAAATGTTGAAATAACAATCAAACATGACATTACGATGATAGAGAAACATATTTGAGTTATTGGCAAAATTCTGTCCGTCTGTCTGTCTGTACGGATGTATTTTAGACTGCAACCTAAACGGTTGCGCCAATCGTCTTCAAATTTTGAACTTAATGTTATTTTGACATTCTACACAGGAATTTTTTCAATTTTTTTTAGCTCAAAAATTTATGGTACCTGTCATATAACCGTTATGTAAAAGCTTATTTTACTCGAAAACGGCTCCAAGAATTTTTTACTTTACTTCCTAGAAGTAGTTTTGAAGTACAAATACCAGTACTTAAATGGAGGGGAAGGTGAGTAGTTTTTGTTGGGTAAGAAAGAGATAGCTATAGCACTAGTGCTTTCATGTATTTTCATATACAGAAGGTTTATAGCTGAGCGTTTTCCCAAGGGCCTATAATTTTTTAGTGGAAAAGAAATACTTTTTTGACGTACATATTTCTCTGCTTATTTCTGTAGTTCTACGTTTTCTGGGTACCTACTTTTTCCTTTTTTATTCATTTTCCAGTCATATAAGTACTTAGGTAGGTAGGTATGTATACAATGCTTCTTATGAGTCGAAGGTCATCTTGAGGCAGGTGTTTTTTTACAAGTATACAATTTCCGATAAGTAGGTATAGTTTTGTAGGTAAGAAAGAAGGTAACAGTCAAGGAAATGATGGATGTTGAAATTTTCTATGAATTGAAGTTTGTTAGTAAGTATCTAAATGTACCTCCTTTTTCTAATCCTTGTTACCTAATACGTACATATGTATACATTAATGTTCGTTCTTCTTGCTAAGAACAAACAAAGTGATTGCGAAGTGAGACCTTTTAGTAATTTTATAATGAGATTTTTTGATTTTACTTGCATATGTACTATAATGCAAGTTATGCATTCGTGCAGATTAAAAATGTTGAGATAACAATCAAACATGACATTACGATGATAGAGAAACATATTTGAGTTATTGGCAAAATTCTGTCCGTCTGTCTGTCTGTACGGATGTATTTTAGACTGCAACCTAAACGGTTGCGCCAATCGTCTTCAAATTTTGAACTTAAGGTTATTTTGACATTCTACACAGGAATTTTTTCAATTTTTTTTAGCTCAAAAATTTACGGTACCTGTCATATAACCGTTATGTAAAAGCTTATTTTACTCGAAAACGGCTCCAAGAATTTTTTATAAAAAAAAATCAGTGTACTATTGTAGGTATATTTTGGTGAAAAAAAGGTAATATGGCTAAAAACGGTACCTCCCATAGGACCGGTTTTTTTTCTTCGACTTTTTCCAAAATTGGTGATCCGATTACAATCAAAATTGATATTCAAGAAAATGTAGGTAGCCTGAGTAATTTTGCATAAATTTTTTTTCGAAAACTTTTTTTTTTTTGTATCTTTAATAATTTTTTTTAATTTTTTTTTTTTTTTTTGAAAAATCAATATTTTGAAAACGTGTAAGTGAAGTTTAAATTTTTCCGTTGAAAACTATTTTACGTACTTTTTTCAAAAAATCAAAAGTCAGAAAAATCGAAGTTCCCTTAATATTTTTTTTAAAATTTTATTCCAAGTTGTGACGCACATAAAAGCAAGTACGTGCGATCCAGTCGTGCAATTTATTTTTTTTTTCTTTTAATCTTTGCTGTGGGTATCTTTATTGTTCCTTAGCTTTAGTTTAGCAGTTGAATTTGTTCTACTTGCTGTTTATTCAAAAACAATACTTACAATACTTACGAACTCGTTTGGAATTCGATCATGGAAATATGTCAGGGACTTTATATGAATAAACATGGACATGGTATGTATGCACATATATTGGTGAATTATGTACCTGCATTGGAATTTGTTTTTAATTTTTAGATATCTGTAAAATTGGTAAGGTAGATCATTGACTTGTTTCGAAACTGCTTAGGTAGGTATATGCTTATTGCAATGGGCGAAAACAGATAGGTAGAGGTATTTCCGTATTTTGTTCACTTTTGATGTCCGAAGTTTGAATTTTGAAATGTCTTTTGGATTTGGTTGTTCTAAGATATCAGAAAATCGCATGCAAAAAGCAATTTTTCTGGTGCGACCAAAAGTTATCATTTCCATTTCGGATAAAAGTAGTATAATATGTTGTATATGTATAGTATATATAGTAGTATATATAGTTTGCCAGTTCGTTTATGATTTCCCTGCTGGTATTGGGATAAGACAAATTCACCAAGCACTCGATGTCAGCTTGTAATTGTTGTGGTGTTTCACCTCTTGTCCGGACCCTTCGGCGCAACTGAACTCGTCAAACTTGATGCATGTGGTCACAGTCAGTTTATTTTAGTATCTCTTCTAAAAAAAAATTTTTAAACACTATTTTTAACAAAAATATTGGCTATTCCCAATTTTATAGCACAATCAATTCATAATTTTTTTTAAATTCCACTTGCACAATTATATGAGTCACCGAAACTGTTTTAGAAATTGTTACTATGGAATTTTCTAGCAATTTACTGAGTTTTATCCTTAATTTCTGACACCAATGTTATATTTTTTGATAAAAGTAGTATAATATGTTGTATATGTATAGTATATGAAAGTAGGTATATGAAATTAGTACATTTAAGAAAAATCGAGAAAATCAACCAAAAATGTCGTACTTTTTTACTTTTAACAGATTTTTATTTTAACTTTTTCTTATATCTACTTAAATGCTAGACAAAAATCTTAAAACTAGCTAAAAATATCATCTTAATTAACTTACTGGCCCTATGCGGGCGCTCTAAATTAATCTCTAACTTAATTTTAATTGCCTTTCGGCCTTAAAATAACTTAAATTTATCTTATCTATATCGGGTTTTATTTTTTCCCAGAAAGTTAAAAAAAAACTGGTTTATTTTTATCTATTTAACTTAATCTATCTTAAACTACTTAAAAACGAACTTAAAATAAACTAAAGATAAACTTAAAATTACTTAAAATAAACCTAAAATACTTTTAATTACTTAAATTTAGAACAGCCACAGCAAGCTCTTTTTGATTTTTTGTGTTTTTATATTTTTTTGTTTTTTTTTTTTTTTTTTTTGGTGCCGCCGCAAATGCCTTACCTAATTTAAAGCTACAATAGGTATATGTAGTCGGCCATAGGCGGTATTTCGTCTTTTCCGACTGAAAATTATTGGGTTTTAGTTAAGCCACCAAAATTGGTGGACCTGATCTAGGGCTTCCTTCCGATCCCGGTCGGGCACGGCCCTACTGAAACGGAGGCGCTCTGCTTCGCTCCCAGCGACTATTTCTCGATCGTAGAGGAGCCGCCTATCGACTGTTCTGCAACCGACGTGGTAGATCAACGGAACCGCCGATCTATCCTGAATCAGCCCTCGACTATCAAGGTATAGGAAAGCCTCGGGCGGGATAAAACCACTCGAACGTGTGCTTTCAAAATATTCATCTTGGGGGTAGTAAGCCCCGAAGATTTGTCCATTAGCTGAGGTCATCGCCCTTGCAATGTGTCCGCGAATGAGCTTAATTAAAAAAATTATCTATCCTGTTTGTATTGGCCCCGTTGTATAGAACCTCGTTGGAATAATGATGTTTGTACTCCGACTCTGGTGTTCTATAGAGTCCGAGACAAGTGCGAAGGCACTGTCTCTCGAACACCCGAATCTTTTCCATTTGAGATGGTGCAACGTTGAACCACACAGGGCATCCTTAGGCAATCATCGCATCGGCCTGATTAGGGCCATGTAGCAAATCACTTTCACCCTGCTATCGAGGCGGCTGCTATAAAACAACCGTCTTGTCAGGGCAAAAGCTCCCCTAGCCCTGACCAGAGCAGCCTCTACATGTCGATTGAAATATAGATACTGATCCCACAAGATGCCAAAGTACTTTACTACACTTTTACTCACCAGTGGATGTCCATGTGGCCCAGCGATCACTAGCTTGCGCCAGTTCTTTCTCGTATCCCTAGAGGCCACAGACAAAGGGGTTCTAAACAGGATAGTTTCACATTTCTGGAAGTTAATTTTCAGCTTCCAATCATTACAGTACTTTTGAATTTTATCGAAATCACGTTGCAAGAGAATTCTGATGACTTCAACTTTTGGACCTGTTCTGTACGCAACTTAATCATCGGCATACGCAATTGCATGAGGTAGACTCCCAATGAGATCGCTGGTGTAAATACTAAAGAGAATCGGCGAGTTCACCGCTCCCTGTTGCAGACCGTTTTTAATATCAAACGTTTTGGTAGATGTTACATTGCCACTCTTGAAAACAAACTGACCATCGACTCCTGCTGACTTCTTTTTCTTTAATGATGCGAAGATCATTTGTAGTTCGACCTTCGAGATGAGCAGGGAACTTGGACCATTTCGCTCGGCGACGGTGGCATTTGCCAGATTGTCTTCATTGAATCCGGTAACACCAAGATTCTCAGATCGCCATTGCGTGATGCTGTTTCGAAGGTAGAAGTGATTCAGCAGAGCTCTGTTCTCCAGGTCGTGATTTGGATGAATGGACTCATTCACCTTATACACTTGCTGAAAAGCAGAACCCACTGTCTCAACCTTCTCCAATGGATCCTCGATCACAAAGAATTCGTCGTCCAAGACGGCGTTCCCCAGATCTACTCCTGCGGTCAGGAGTATGTTTTCGTTGTCTGTCTTTCTTTGGAGCTTAAGACACGGAAGATCATTTTGAGTATTCTTTTTAAAGATTTTATTAATCTCGGGAAACATACTCGGGTCGCTAGAATTAACGGCTCGAATTCTGTTATCCCAGTACGAGTTAATAGACAATCGATAGTTTTGTTTGATGAGCGAATTGACATTTTTGATTGAAGACTTCAGTGTCCTCATTTCCGGATCATTTCTGTCAGTTAACCGCCTGTACAAGCGTTTTAATCTTGTCAGGAGGCCACTTTTTGTCTATGTAGTGCGTCTATTGTCGCGTTCTTGTACATTTCAGTTGCGTTATGTTTTTTGTATCGTGGGATCGTTCTGTCCATCGTTTGTTTTATGACACCATCCATCTGAAGCAGGTATCCATCGATCTCTACGTTCGATAGATTCCTGTCATTTGGAGGCACAATGTCGTTAGAAAGGAGTTCTCTTGTCAGGATGTTGGAGAAACCTGGCCAGCGTGCCTTACTAAAATTGTAAAAGCGCGCAGGCACAAATTCATCCAACACCGTCTGTAAACAGTTTCTTGTCTGTTGGCCCACAGAGTCAGTTACTGTCAGTCTTGAGTCTAACAGTAGTAGATCTAGAAAAGCACCGCTCCTTGGGAACGATGGTCTATCTGTAGCAAGAAGGTCGATTTTATACTCAATATGGTGTCGACCCATCCAATTAAAAAGATGGTATCCTCTTGGATTTTGGATTTGATTTTCCCAATCTTCATGTTTGGCATTGAAATCCCCAGCGATAATAAAGTAATTTTCATCCGAGTGCAGGCTAAGGCACTCGAACAGTTTTTCGAGCTCTGCAATTTGAGGTGCGTCTTGTGCGGGTCGAGGTGCGTCTTGTGCGTACACTGCGATCACATACATTCGCTTCCCATGTTGGAGAGGAATGCAATTGATGCAAGCTTCTAGCAACTCGAATCTTCGCACTTCACTAGTATATATGACCTTATGATCAATACCTTTTCGTAAAAAGATAGCGACCCCGCCCCCATGAGTGGAGTTGGGCCGGTCCCTTCTTACGATATTGTAATTATTATGAGTCAGTTTGTGTTTCTGGTTTAGCTTGTTTCGCTAGCCAAAAAGACATCTGGACTGTGATCATGCAACAATTGAAACAAATTTGCTCTACGTTCGGTCCTGATTAGTGAATTTACATTCACAGCCAGGATTTTAAAGGGGTTCTCGTACAGCGTGCCCATTATGGTTTAAATTGCCCTAAGCTGGGAAGGTAAGGGTAGACACGGTCTAGTCTTTCCTCCTGCTTTCCGAGCTGTTGTTGTAGGCTGGTTAACTGGGCCTGCATGGCCAGCAACACAGTCATTATATCGGCCTGTCTTCCAGGTGCCGTAGGCCGGGGGCCTGTTTGGCAACCTTTGGTTGTGGCTGTACCGTTGTTGTTGCCCTCCCTGCCGCCATTTGGGCGTAAGAGATTTGGGGCACAACGGCTGTCGGTGCAGGAGCAAAAATAGGTCGCCTCTCCACCATCTTCGGAGCTTTTGTTTCCTTTATCTGCTGAAACTTAGGACAGCCCCGATAACTAGCAGGATGCCCCTCGCCTCAGCAAAGCACACATTTAAGTAGAGTCTTATCTTCGACCCTTGCCTGTCCGAGTTTACACTCACCTAAATTGTGGTTCTCACTGCATTTCACCGCAATTCGCTGCGGCATGCCCAAACCTTTGGCAGCGCATGCATTGAAGCATGTCGCCGCGTCTCTTTAGTTTGTCCCAGGTTACAACCTGGTAGTCTACGTTGGTAATTTTCCGTAGGCTATCCAGTTTGCTTTTGGGCGACATCTGAACCAGGAAGAACGGTAATTTCCGTTGCTCCCGGTTGGCTCTGACAGTCGTGAAAGGCTTGACCCCCACGAACTCGAGATCGTTCGTCGCTACCTGACGGAGTTCGTTTAAAAGCGCCACCGTGCTATCAAGGCCCTTTAAGAGGACCGTTTGGATTTTTTCCTCTTTCGGCGTGAAACTGTAGTGTTCAGTGGCCGTTTTTTCGAGAATATATTTAACCTTCTTATGCTGATCCACTGAGAAGCAGTGGATAGCATGTCTATCATTACTAAGTCTTTTCATTAAAAAGGTATCGCCTATGGCGTCCCTACATATATCTATTATATCTTTAATATTCATTTTAAAAGTGCGGCACCTTACCTTTTTTTGTGTTGGCTGCGCTGGCTGTTGCTGCTGCTGTCGAATCTGCTGCTGTTTACTCTGCTGCTGTTGTCTCAGCTGCTGTTGGTTTTGTTGCTGCTGTTGGTTCTGCTGCTGCTGTTCGTTTTGCTGCTGCTGTTGGGCGTTCTTGGACGTCGATGGTTGTTGTGGCTGTTCTTTTTGCTGTTGTGGCTGTTGTTGTTTAGCAGACTGTTGCTTCCGCTGCTGCTGTGGTTGTTGTTTCTGCAATTGTGCTTGCTGCTGTTGTTGAATTTGCTGCTGTTGCTGCTCTGCCGTCTGGAGGGCCTTAACTCTGGCTGCCTCCTTGAGCTCTTTGGCGAGCTCGGACACATACGACACAGTTATGTCCGACGTCACGCCAGCACCTTCCAGCTGCTGACGTATCTTTTCTGCGGCACTGGACTTGGCTGGCCGCTTTTTGCCCAACTCCTCTACGGTTTGCACTATGGGCGGAGTTGCCTTGGTTTGCCTTTTCACAAGATTAGGCTTAACTTGTTTTTTCCTCCTCTTTGCTGACGTCATTGGGACATCAGCCGATTTTGGTAGCCCATCATCCGATGGCACCACCTTTCCTATATCTCCTTCCATTGGTTGGGAGTTTGATTTTTCGCCCTCTAGGCTTTCTCTATTTTCCAACACTTTTTCCCAAAAAGTGTTGGTGAAGTCACCCAGGCCGGATTCGAACCTGGGTTCCTCTGCGCCGCGATCGGCCACTCTACCACTGAGCTATTTGCTTATATATTAAACAATGGTTTTTTCAGGTAGATTTAGCTTTGGACTGGCTTGCCCAAAGATCTACAAATGTTTAGCTTTTAAAAAAGCTTTTTTTTTATATCCAAATTACTTTGCGATCAATTTTGGCTTTATTGAAAGCAAAAATAACACAAATTAATGAAATTATTTGCCTTTTGGCAAAAAATAAACAACATTTTTACTAGAATTACTTTAAACTAAGGTTCATCACTTGTAAAAATACTTTTCCACTGCGAAAGTCGTCAGGTGTGTTGTTACCTTCACAGTATCTGAACGACGACCAAAAATGTTGTGTGTAGAAATTTATGTACAGTTGTAGATACATATAACGGCTTGTAGCCTAAATGGCTAATGTGAATACTTTCAAGTCTGTTAATTTATAAGTTTTTCCGGTGAGATTAAGCCCCCTGTCATATAACCGAAAAACAACTTTATTTTTCCTAGACGGCTCTAACTCGTTTAGTGAACATTTCCATTTTATTTTTAGGTGGGCTTTTATTTTATCAAAAAAAAAAATATGTACCTGGGGTGGGTCTATTGATGGTACCTTTTATATAACGGTTTTAAAATATAAAAATATTCGAAATAATTTTTTTTTAATAAATCCATTGTTATTTTAGATTTTTTACTCTCAACCGTTGTGTGTCCTGTTTTTACACTTTTTATAAGTTAAGGCTGTGTTATTACGTAAATATTACTTGTTTCTGTCATATATCTTACCCATATAGAACATTGACGTAAATTAAACATACAAAAATAAACAAACGTCTGTAAGACGTATACTAAAGAGCTAAATGTCCGGCTAATATATATATATATATATATGTATATATATATATTATACCGATACTAGCCAAACATTTAGCTGTTCGTTATACGCACTAAATACATCTTAGAGACGTCAACGGCGACATCGTATTAACTTATATTTGACATATTATAGATAGAACATAGACGTGTATTAAGCTTATAAACGACGTCGCCAAGACGTCTGTAAGACGTACATATATTATATACCTAGGTGAAAAATAAAAAATATTTTTTTTTTTATAATTTTTTTCTTATTTAAATTTTTTCTTGTGGTTTTTGCATTCTTTTAAGATAAACAGATAGTTATTTATTGTTTTAAAGAGATTTACAAAGCTTACGAGATTTTTTTAAGTCATTGCACAGCACAGAGATCTGATAACAATTTGTATCTTACTACTGGAAATCAATATTGGATTTCTGAAGAGCTTATATATTAATATTTATACGTTTGAAGGAAAATGGTTACGAGAAAAACCTTCATTCGTATTTTGTTTATAATTATATCACATTTAATGCTTAGATCTAGTATAATAAGTTGATAAGTGAATAAATGAGTATAATATGAAACTAAATATGTAAATAAACAATTAAATATACAAAGAATTAATTTAATAAATAAGTTAATAAATTAAAAAAAAGAACGATCAAAATATATGGATAAATAAATTAAATAATAAATAAATAAATAATCGTAAACAAATGTACAAACGACATGTAGAGTGTGCATTATATACACAAATAAATAAATCTAAAAACAAAAAATAAAACACAAAAACAGGTTAATAAATAATATATATATAAGTTTTTACAAAATTGATTATTTTATTAAATAAGATTAGATTTTTTAGATTAGATTAACTTTATTTCTTATAAATTCAAAAGAAGAAGTAACATAAATTCATAAAAGCTTAATAAATTAATATATATATATATATATAAGAAATTAATGCGACATTCTATTTTTTTATATAAAGTATTAAAAATAGTGTTGAATGCCACTTCAGTGGCTTATTACATTCGTAAAATAGCTTTTGGGTGAGGTGACCCTGATTAAAATTGTACGTTAAATAAAATACTTACATTAAAATAGAAAATTATTATTTACAAGTTAGATTCAAAGATGTTTTATTTTTTATATTTCTCAAAAAATTAACAAAAATAATATCCTACAAATATATTTTACTTTTACAATACTAATAAGAATAATACAAGAAAAAAGTTCAAACCAAAATATCAGAAAGAATAGATTCAACGTTATTGTAATCAAAATTAAAAAGCCAATTTTTTACAACATTTAAAAATGTACCAGGCATTGGCATTGTTCTGGTCGGCAGAGGAAGCATATTAAATAAACGGCTTGCAAAAACTGAATAAAAATTACGTGATGCAGTAGTACGAAAGTTTGGAATAGATACCGTATGAGATAAGTTTCAACGTAAATTATAATTCAGAATTTAGACGATAATTTCGATTTCCGGACTTCATAAAGAAAATCTTCAACACTATAAAGCAGTACAGATGTCGTACAGGAAGAATTTTTAAATCAAAGAACAAAGGAAAACTTGAATGTCTATTAGGTTTTCCGCATATTTTACGTATAATATATTTCTGTAGAGTTAACAACGGTTAAATTTTGTTTTTGTAAACACCACCCCAACAAACAATTCGATATTGTAACTTAGATTGCAAAATTCCATAATAAAATGTTTTTAAAAGTTGTATTGAGCAGATATTACTCAAATAGAAGAAATATCTAAGCGTGCAAAGAAAATAATTCTTCAAAGCTTCTACATGATTCAAAAAACACATTTTAGAATCGATTGTTAGACCTAAATATTTAAATACGTTAACATTTTCAATTAAAAAACAACTACTCCTGCAAATTAGCCTTTCAATAAATGTGGGAGAAGGTGTACAGTAACAGCTTGAAAGTTTGTATTTTTGACACTCAGGTGCGTGATAAAAAAGTTTCGCCTCAATATTATAGAGGTCTGATAAACTGAAAAACATAACTTTATTCTTACAAATTGTATTGAACGGTCCAGAAGATAGCTTCTAATCCAACGAACAAGAGTATTATCAATCCCAAAAGCACGCATTTTCGGTAAGAGAGCTTCATGCCAAACTCTATCAAATGCCTTGGAGATATCAAGAGCAATAATCTTACTTTCACCAAAGCGATGTAAAGATTTGTTCCACTGTTCGGTGAGATATGCCATCAGATCACCAGTGGAACGGTTGCTGCGGAAGCCATACTGACGGTCATGGAGAAGCTTTCGATCTTCGAGATATTCCTTAAGCTGACGGTTAATCAGTGTTTCCATGCCATTAGAAAGAAAGGATGTCAGTGCTATGGGTCGGTAAGAGGAGGGGGAGGATGGGTCCCCTTATTAGGGACAGGCTGGACAAATGCTGTTTTCCATCTTCTAGGAAAGATTCCTGAAGAGTAGGAGCGATGAAAAAGCTTACGCAGTGGCTTTGCCAGTGTGGAAGAACACCTCATCAGAAGAATCGGGGGTATACCATCCGGGCCAGCCGATTTGTGTTTATCGAGATCTTTGAGAACTCTTGCTACTGTACGAGTGCGGAGAAAAATCTGTCCCACGGAAGAATTTACATTCTTAAGTACAGGAGGGGCAACGTTGCTATGCGGCAACGTGGAGCTTGCAGCGAAATGGGCGGCGAGCAAGTTTGCCTTCTCTGAAGAGTAAACAATTGTTTTGTTATTGTCGATGAGCATTGGAACCGAAGATGTTGAGGAGTTTTTAATATTTTTTTACAAATGACCAACAAAATTTACTGCCTTTGGGACACTGCAGAATTTTTTGCCGTAATTTTTGGTCATTCAAAAATTTGGTTCTTTCAAAAACGGAGTTGCTTGAGTTCCTTGCTTGTTTGTGCTTTTTTCCGATTTTCCTCTGTAAGGTTGGCTTTGTAGGATCGGAAACTTACTTCTTTGAGTCTGATAGGTTCTTTACACTCAGAATTAAACCAGGACTTTTCTTTAGGCTTGATGCTTTTTACTCTGTTAGGAATAAAAGCACGCATCCCTAGAAAAATCACATTTGTGATCATTTCAGCACTGGCATCAATGTTACTATCGAGGAAGCATAGTGACCAGTTAAAGTTTCGGAAAAAAATATTCACGCCGTCCCAGTTGGCTTTCTCGTATTGCCAAACGGTCCTGGTGGGAAGTTTTACTTTAACTGGATGGGTGGAGGATGAGAAATTAGCTGAAATGATACAATGGTCTGAAGTGCCAAATGGAGAAGTTACAATAATGGTATATTTATCAGGGTGAGAAGTAAGAAACAAGTCAAGAATATGGGTGGCTTGCCCAGCAACATCCGGTTTACGCGTTGGCACATCGATCAGTTGGGTAAGGTGATCTAACCCGGCAAAGAGCTCGACATACCTTCCTTCGGATGTTGTCTGACCAGAATAGCGGAGCCAATTGGAATTGTGTACATTGAAATCGCCCGCAATAACGATTTCAGTGCGAGGACAAAGGGAAACAATTTTTGAGATGGAATCAGACAGTGCATCAAACTCGTTACAAGTCGAATTACTGTCAAGATTTGGACTCCTGTAAATAAAACAAAAATGAATGACATGCTTGCGGACAGTGAATTTGAGCCATAAGAAGTTAAAGTCCGTGTTGGAATATTGCCCATATTGGGGAACGCTCTGGCAAGCAATATTATTCCTAACATAGACCACGAGACCATGATGGGAAAAGAGTAATGGCACCAAGCTATACCCATGTAGAGCAAATTCTGATAAATCAGTATTTACTCCAACCTGAGTTTCACTTAATGCCAAAACAGCTGGCCTGTATTGAACAGTGTAGACGTACACGTGAAAGAAATTCGTTCTTATACCACGAACATTAGAATACACGACACGACAATCACTTACGATTTAAAAAAACTTACACACAAAACACAATTCTGACTAAGTCGAACCATGCAGTAAAAATCCAAATTAATTTCTGTAATAAACAAACTGTCTTAGGTGTTATGCCCATAAGACAGCTTGTATACAAAAAATCAATTTAAACATTCAGCACAATAAGACAAACTCAGATGCCCTTATCCATTTACCGCAAGCATTAGATGGTCATATGATGCCTACAGTAGATAAGAAAGAGGCAGTTAAGCACAAAGGTTTTGGGACAGATAAGAGGATAATTTGCTATGCGAATGCGTTTTATTTATTTTTTTTCCACAGCGCGAGTGGGCATCTTATTTTTCAGCACACGCGAGGGGTTTTTTTTCGGTTTCTCTAACGAGTGTGTATTAATATTTTTTTAAAACACTCGCGATAACAATGCGCAATAATTTTTTTTTGACTTTTGCTTAATTATTTGTGCGCGCATCTCGACGTCCGGCCTCTACGAGCTTAAGATCGACACAAGATGGCGATTGGTCGAGTAAAGGCGCGAGATTTAAATATTAAACCAATTGCTTTTAGGAAGATATTCTGTCCCAAACATTCCGCCGCCTTTGAAAATACTCTCTTTCAACAGGGTATTATTGCCAGCTTACGAATCGGACGTCGTGTTGTTCCCTTCGAAGTCCTCCCATCAGCTACTAGGACTCGTCCGTCAGAACCTGGAATAGCGTTTGTAATTCGCCCCATTATCCATTTTTGGGGTGGAATATGGTACTCGTGAATTATGACTAGGTCTCCGATATTGATATTTGGGCTTGGTGATGCCCATTTTGTTCTATTTTGCAGCTCCTGGATGTATTCCGTTGACCATCTTTACCGAAAATAAGTTTTGACTGTGTTGATTCGTCGCCATCTCTGAATTAGACTAATTTCAGCCACCTCGACTGGAGGCTCTGGTATTGCCTTAAGCGATGAACCGATGAGAAAATGAGCTGGCGTCAGGGCTTCAAGGTCGTTGGAATCTGATGACATTGGGGTGATTGGTCGCGAGTTCATGATCGCCTCTATTTCTATCAGCGCTGTTGTTAACTCTTCGAAATTGAGCTTGGCACCTCTTAGGCTACGATACAAATGGCCTTTTGCGATCTTAACAGCTGCCTCCCAAAGTCCTCCAAAGTGTGGTGCCCTGGGGTATATACAATTAAAATTAATGCTAGCATTAGTACAAAAAATTTTGATTAGATCATTCGAAGATTGTTTAAACAACAAATTGTGCAATTTAATTAGTTTTGGCCCAACAAAATTAGTGGCATTGTCGCAATATATGTCTTTAGGAAGACCTCTGCGACCTATCATTCGCTTGAGGGCAGCAAGAAAAGCATCGGCAGAAAGGTCGGATACAGCCTCTAAGTGAACCGCTTTAGACGAGAAACAAACGAAGGCAGCGATGTAAGTCTTGTAAGGTACCTTTCCTCTTATTTTATAATAAGTTAGAATTGGTCCGTAAAAGTCTACCCCACAGCACAAAAATGGACGCGAAGAAGTAAGTCTTTCTTTGGGCAGATCATCCATGACTTGCTCTTACAGTTTTGGTCGGTATCTGACACAGTGCACACATTGTCTCACGGTTTGCCGAGCGATTTCCCGAACGTTGACAATCCAAAATTTTTGCCTAACTAAGGCAAATAGAGCCTTTGGACCAGCGTGATAGGTATCAAAGTGTATATGTCTGACGAGAGCTTTGGTGAAATTGCTATTTTTGGGAAGTAATAAGGGGTGTTTAATTTCCTCCGGAATACTTGCATGTTTCAGTCATCCTCCAACACGAAGTAGTTCGATGCCACCCAAATCCTGAAGAAAGAGATTTAACCACTTAATTGATCCCTTAAGAGGCCGTTGTGTCCTAATGGAGTTTATTTCCTCCGAAAATGAATTGATTTGAATGAAATTTACAAGTCTCAGAAGAACTTCCTCTGACTCGGAGACTCCTGTGGGTTTCAAATGCTCTTTTAACTTACAAAATTTTATAACATAAGTGAATGTGCGAAGAATTTTTGGATAACGTTGAAACGTTCGACTAGATCAAGTAAAGGACTTGGTTCTGATTTTGTACAAGTCAGCACTGTTTTTCGTTTTTCAAGCAAAAACTCTTCTTGCGAAATGGAAATTTTAAAATTAACTGGCCAATGTTCCATTGAACGTAGTAAAAATGGTGGACCATTGAACCATATTGAACTCGATAACTCCTCCACAGTGCAGCCCCTCGAAACAATGTCTGCTGGATTTTCGTGAGTGGGCACGTGCTTCCATATGACATCTTTTGTCATGTCTTGGATCTCTGCTACTCGATTTCCGACGAAGGTTATTAGTTTTGACAAGCGCGTGGCTATCCAATGTAAGACAATAGCGGCATCAGTCCAAAAGTAGACCTCAGAATGAGTTCCTTTAAAGATAGGTTGTATCTTTTCCCACAACTTAGCTAACCGCGGAAGTAGTTTCCAACTTACGGGTGCTACTCTAGATTTGGCAACGAAAAGCTCAACACTTGCCGATCCTGATGTATATAAGGCACGTAAATATATGCAACAACCATATGCGTGCATAGACGCATCCGCCAAACCATGTATAGCATTGTCTCTTCGCTGTCAAGACAAACCTAGGGATTTTTAAGGGAATGTAGATCAGTCATGAATTGCCTCCATTTAGTGTCAATGCTTTGGGGTATAGATGCATCCCAGTCTATTTTATTGATCCATAGATTCTGAAGAATACCCTTAGCTCTGATAATGATTGTGCTCAAAAGTCCCATAGGATCGAAAAGTGAACATGAGAGGGAGAGAATGGACCTTTTTGTATACTTGGAATAGTTTCTGTTTGGTTGGTATGAAAAGCTGAATTGAATGATATACCTAAAGTGCTAGTGAGACCAGGTTCGCTTAGCTTAATCTCCTTTTGAAGTAGTTTGGCAGCATTCATTATATCAGGGTGGTTGCTCATCCATCTGGGTTAGTTGAGCCCCGCAGAATTCAAGATAGCATCAACTTCCCTTTGTTTTCTAAGCAAGGAATTCAGATCATCATCGGTAATAAGATCGTCGACATAAAAATCTTCTTCTATTACTTGAGGGCCCATTTCATATCGGTTACGATTTGTTTCTGCTAAGTACTTTAAGCACCGAACAGCCGCGAATGGAGCAGACGATGTACCAAACGTGATGGTATTTAATTGGTATGTTTTTACCGGAGTAGTTTCGTCCTTTCTCCAAAGGATATATTGAAACCGACGATGAGACGAGTGAACCAAGAATTGTCGAAACATTTTTACGACGTCTGCAGTGAGAACGAACCTATGTAGTCGAAAGCGAAGTTGATAATAAAGAGTTCGGTCTGAATGGTTGGACCGACCATGAGCGTATCATTCAACGAAAGATGAGACGAAGTACGGCAAGAAGCATTGAAAACAACCCTTAACTTTGTGGACGTGCTTTTAGGCTTAACAACGCAGTGATGGGGGAGGTTGTAATGTGGTTCACTTAAATCTGGATCCTTGACTAGTGACATGTGTCCTAAGAGCTCGTACTCCTCTAAAAAAGCAGCATATTGAAACTTCAAGAATTCATTTCTTGCAAGTTTTCGTTCCAAAGCTAAAAAACGTCTGAAGGCTTTATCATATGATGCTCCTAAGCAGCGAGGATCGCCTTTAAATGGAAGGCGTACCATTACCCGGCCACTAGGAAGAACCTTAATATTTTCCTTGAAGTGAGTCTCGCAATCCTGTTACTCATCGGTCCACCTTGAGCCCAGGTCCTTAATTTGTTGTAGTTCCCAGAACTTTTCCACATATTGTTCGAGTGAATCATCATAAGAATTAGCGAAGCAATGATTCTTCTAAAAATTGGTAGGTTTCTTGTATCTTCCCGATACTATCCACCCAAGAGATATTTTTCGCAGAATGGGTAGTCCTACACCCAGCCTTATTTGACCTTTTTGAAGAAGTTCAAAGAACAACTCTGCCCCCAGTAACAAATCAATTGGTGATGGCTTATTAAAATGCTCATCTGCGAATTCCAGGTTTCGAGGCAGATTCCAATCCGAAATATTGAAAGTAGCCTCTGGTTGATACCCAGTAATGGATGGTGCTACCAAAAGTTTAAACGACATTTAAAAATTGTTATAACGTGATCGAATCGTGGTTTGTGTCTGAAAGTTTATTTTGGTTTCAGTTACCCCTATCCCAACTATATCAACATTTTTCCTGTGCCTTTTGAGATGCAGAGAATTAGCAAACATTTCCGTTAAGAAGTTAACTTGTGAGCCTGAGTCAAGTAACATTCTACCAATTTGAAAACTGCCACTAGAATCCTTAACGAGAACCATCGCAGACAGACAAGACAGTAAATTATAATTAAGAATTTCAATTAAAAGATTATGCAAACAACAATATAAAATAATATAATATAATTTAGTAAAATATAAGAATATAGCATTGTATAGAGTCAGCTGAAGTAAGTCGGGCCCCTGTTGTTGAGCCGACATGATTTATTTTAGTTATAAGTTACTTTAAGACCAATTGTACATAAATTCTAACGAATATAATAAAAATAATCTAATCTAATCTAATCTAAGAAAACCAACGTAGTTGCTAAGATTACTTGAGCCTACGAAAGTTGTTTCTTTTCTAGACCTGTGTGAATTGTTACCACTGCTGGTGATTGTGTACCTTGTTCCTCATACCGGGGATTGCATTCACTTTGTTGAGTTCGATGCAAGAGGCTATGGTGTTGTTGTTTACAAACCTTGCACCTGTACAGTGAAAGACATTTTGAAACACTGTGGCCTTTACACAAACAATTCAAACAAAATCCGAGCTTTTTAACATTAAAGAATCTATTCATTTCCGATAACTTTTTGAAAGCTAAGCAATCCGTAATGAAGTGACCATTATCACGACAAAATTAACAGGACCTTTGTGATATTGTTAGTGACGATTGAGGACGATGAGCAGAATGCGAAAGTTTTTGTTTGCCAGCTGTTCACTGATCTGAATGTAATTTCAACTGTTTGCTTTCGCGAGCCTTAAGGTATTGACAGTTCTTGATAAGAACCTCTGAACATTCAGTCCAAGTAGGTAACGTCTTATAATCGAGCTTCTCATCCGTTGACTGAATTTCCTGATCTACTTTTGACGTTGCAATGTGTACTATAATGGCATTACAGATATTTTCGATTGTACCTATTGACTGAAGCGAATTGAAAACAGTTGATGTGTTATCTACTAAGCGTCTGAGTTCCGATGAGGAAGACTTGGGAACTTTCAGCTGTTCAAAAAGATCGGATATTAGTTGCAAAAATATAAGGAAATCGTTATCGTAACGGTCTTTCAGCCTTTCTAGTGCTTTTGGGTAATTATCTTCACTTATTTGAAAAGCCCTTACAGTATTTAGAGCCTGATCACTCAAACAGTTTAAAAGATAGTTGAATTTTTCTATTTTTGTCAAATTCGGCTCAATATCGACAAGATTTGTGAATGTATTAAGAAAATTTTTAAATTCTGAATATTTTCCGTTAAATCGTGGTGATTTGAGGTTTGGCAAATGGTAACTTTATAAAGCGAAACTGTCGTTTGAAGTGTCGTGTCTGCGGAACTATTTCTCCTGCACGGACCCAGAAGCGATTGAATTTTTGTTTTTGTCGAAATATAAAGATAATCCAATTCACCTCGACACGTATCAGCTTGAACTAAGCGTTCAATTTGAGTCTGACACGATAAAATTTGTTTGAAATAGGATTCTAAAATTCCCAGACGGCATTCCAATTCTATAGCAGACAAATTGTCCTCTCTACTTTCAACAAGGTTTTTTATTCTAGTAATATTGCCTTTGGTTGAAGAACGCAACTGGCTTAATTCCTCGATGGTTGCTGCTGATGCATCATTTGACATGATTCCAGATTATAGTTTAAAAACAAAAATATGAAACGGAAAACAGATTTTGACAAAGTGGCAACTCTATCCCAAAAGGTATCAAGTGTGGCAGAGAATTAATCCAAACCGAGTTTGCAAAATGATGAATTAATAAAACGACGAAAGTATTTCTTAAAAATCGAGAAATACGGTATGGTTGTGTCAAAACGAGCTGATCTTGAATGTAATCTAAGAGATATTCGATACAATTATCGCAGTCCCAAGAAAAGAATTCAAACTTCCATGAATTATAAACAGTGAAAGCTTATCTTCATTGCATACGATCAATGCAGCACCCCTCCGGCGACGACGACGATGATGGTGACGAAAAGCTTTTAGCTTTGTGAGTGGAATGTAGGTCTATGCAATGATTATTTTAATGTATCAAGTGGATTGTAGAATCTCCAACAGAAAACAACGGCAATGAATGTATTTTCGAAAAAAAATTATTTTAGGAAAAGCGATTTGAAAGTGAACGAGCGAAGAACAATCAATCGATGACAAAGTGCAAGCAATAGAGTATAGATATAGACGATAAGAAATTATTTGCTTGGGCAAAAAGCTTATAATTACTACGTTGTGAATTCGCAATATGCGGCGAAAAAGGATGTGGATTGTAAAATTCGACTGGCAAAGAAAAGCTTTTGTGGATTATAAATTTGTATTCCCACTGATTGATTTTATCGGGAATGAGTATATTCGATATTTATCCAATTGAATGCAACAATTTTATTTTAATAGAAATATGATATACATACATATATGTAGGTATTATAGGTATTTTAATATTGTATTTAATATGGATTTTAATGCATATCACTGTTCCGTCGAAGATGCGCTTTAATTTTTTTTTTGAAATGTAGGTTTATGATGACGAAATGATTAATATGATTAATATCATATGCATTTTTTTTCTTTTTTTTGATGATTCTTGAGCGCAACTTCGATTTGTGACGTACCTGCGTAGGAGATGATAATTATCTTCCCATTAATTGTTTAAGTTTTCCTCTTGATGTAGCTTTTGATGACTTTTTCTTTTTTTTTCTTTTCTTTTTTAGGTTGTTACCTTTTCTTGCACTTTTACCGAACGCCAATAACTTTTTTGTATTCTTTGTACTGTGTTTATTGTGAAATAGTTTTCTTTTTTGTTTTGTTTTTTGTACTTTCAGTTTTTGTCTTTTTCAGCTAGGAACTTTTCACAATGATTTTTCCGCGAATTTTATTTAGGATATTTTCCCTTATACGTTTGGGCGCCAAAAAATGTACGGTTGTGGCTATTCACAAAACCATCAACGATTAATATGTACTTTAAATCGTAGGAATATTAACGTTGTTCTAATTTTTGTATAAATTAACGAAGGTATATTTTTGGAAACGACGATATTAGCGAGCGAAAATAAAAGGCTGTTTTTTAACCACTGATGGCTAAGAAGTACAAGTAAGTTTTATTGAACATTAGGCTTTTAAACAATTTCAAAGTACTGTATTAGATTAAGAGAGAAAGAGAACAATATTAATGTCAAAGCAAATTTAAATTTACATGTAAAAAAGATGGCGATTTGTCGAGTAAAGGCACGAGATTTAAATATTAGACCAATTTCTTTTAGGAACATATTCTGTCCCAAACAGATAGGATATCTCATAGTGAAATCTAATAAGTCGTTATCATGGGTTTGCCGTTAGACAACCCGACTCCCGGTGCTTGCAAATAAAGTCTCCGCCTAATACAAATTGGTCATTACTTATTAATTTCTTGAAGTTGTTTTTAAAGTAGCGTCTTTTAATATCATTAGATCTACCGCCGGGAAAATATATAAAGTAAATCTTAAGTTTATTGTAGTATTTTAAAACTAATTCGATTCCAATTGCTTCAATAATTTTGCTATTAATCTGTGGTATTAAAATATGTTTTATTTCCCTCTTGAGAACGATGGCAACACCACCACCCAAACTCTCTCTATCTAATCTATGAAATACATAATTATTATGTGAAAAACGAACATTAACATCAATCCAAGTTTCACACACAAGACATATATCAACATTAGCATTTAAGAGAAAATTAAAAACTCAGTACATTTATTACGAATGCCTCGGGCATTCCAACATGCGATTTTCATATTATTTAAATTACTTTGCATTATGAAAGTATAAGTATTTAGTAGCTAGCTGTGCAATGACATTCATTTGATCAAACTTAGTCTTACATTGGCCTAAGTTATAAATCATCTCCATCGTCAGAGAAGCTATTTCTTCTTGAGAGAACAGATCGCTTTCTTGTAAAATATTATCCCTCGTAGCAGGTAAGAGTCTAATCCAAACAAAATTACTTTAAATGACCTTTCGTTGCGAAAGTCATGCGAAAAAAATGCACATTTTTTTTATGATTTTAACACCGTGTTATAAGTATCTAAGCATTAACAGAAAATTTGTATGCCTAAAGAAATTTTCCGAATTGAATAATCTATAATATTAAGTTCTTTCATGAACGTATGAATATATTCAATAGGTTTATTCAACACTTTTATTGGTGGAAGTAATTGTTTTTTTTTCTGGTATGGTCGCCTGAGTATTAATGGATGGATCATCTATTTCATCACCGATTGAAAGGGTACCGAATGGATTATTTATATCAACCGCGGACATTTTTGGAGAATCTGATCTTCTAGATTTAATAACCCCAGGACAGAAAATCCTCGTCGCTGCGTGAGTGTTTTCTTTCAATTTAGATTTTTTTTTTATAATATAAGACTTGATTGCACGTCTTTTACGGACACAAGCACGATTAAGATTGATGCATCCTTAATCATTCTTTAAATGATTTGTGATTTATTATTTTTGTTGATTATTTATATTTATATTAAATAAAAGTACTTACCTCATGTCGGAATCGAACCCGGGTCCATTAACACGAATATTCTGGATCGCTACCCGCTCTGCCAAGAATGCAAACTTTAACACAAAAATTACTTACATTTAAAAACAAAACTAAGAAAAAAATTCAAATACCCGTTTTCAAAATATCGATTTTTCAAAAAAAAAAAAATTTTTAATATTAAAAAATACAAAAAAAAGTTATTCGAAAATATTATTATGTCGAATTGCTTTGGCTATCTACACCTTCCTAAATATCAAATTTGATTGTAATCGGTTAAGCAGTTCTATAGAATGTTGCGGAAAAAACGGTCGAATGGGGGGCACCATTCCTAGCCCACCAACTTAATTTTTTTTCACCAGTACATATCCAAACCAACAAAACTGCGCTGAATTTTTGTTCATACAAATTCTTGGAGCCGTTTTCAAGAAAAATAAGCTTTTACATAACGGTTATATGACAGGTACCGTTAATTTGTAAGCTAAAAAAAATAAAAAAAGTCCTCTGCAGAATGTCAAAATAACCTTAAGTTCTAAATTTAAAGACCGTTTAGCCTGTAGTTCAATAGACATCCGCACAGATAGACAGATAGACAGACAGACAGAATGTCGCCAGTAACTCAAATATGTTTCCCTATCATCGTAATTTCATGTTTGATTGTTAGATATTTTTTTTTTAAGAATGCATAATTTGCCTTATAGTCCCAAAAAGACGCAACAAATGAATCACAAATTTACCATACCAGAAAAGAAAAGCGTAAGGAAAGAGTTCTTTACGCGTGTCATTAACGATTATTACGCAATAATTACTACGTCAGTAATTGAACAACTTTACATTAGGTACCTAGCCAAAATCATATCAAAGAAAAGAATTTTTTAGGACTAATACAAAAGATTTAAAAGATTTTCCAAAATTTGTTGTTATAAATTTATATACGCCAGTTCATAGATTTCTTGCCCAAAGTAAAAAAAAGTACATAATAAAATGTAACCCTTAATCAACCACCACGCAATGTACACGTACACGAAATTCCGGGTTCCAGAATATCTAGCCATCCGCTGAAAAAGTTCCCATTCATGCACTGCCGCTCATATGAATAGGTTAAATTTTTTTTCATCTTACTGGTAGCTTCTCTTCATTATATATTGCAATTACACATCTTTGTTATATATGTAATGAAAGAACATCATTTTAGGCTTAATTTGAGAAAAAAAATAAGTCTTAACCCTTACCGTTATTCTCACACGCCAGCTAGACCAAATGCATTCTTAAAAACGAACATATTTTTGGCTCAATTGAATAGGTTCAACAGCAAAAACTTTAGTTTACGGGTAGTTGCGTCGGTCAATTGTACTCAAATTTTTTTCTGCCAATAAACCTTATTGTGTTTTACTTGTTGACGACGAAAATGGGTCGGGGAAAATCTTTAAGAAAAGGGTAAAATAAAAGCATTTCGAGAATTAGAATTAGAATTAGAAGAAGGCAAAATGTAGAGAGCGGTTATTTGCGAAATGTCGAAGAGTGGGAAAATATGAAATTTGGAATTTATACGGCTACATCAAGAGCCGATAGACGAGCAATCATCAGATTAGCTTCCAATTTTCATGATTTAGCGTCAAAAATAAGGATAAAAACAGGAGTAAAATGTAGTTTGGCAACGGTAAAACGCGTTATTAAAAGTGCTAAATATTTGAAAAGAAAAAATTTTTAAAAAACCTTAGTGGTTTTCTAGAAAAGAAATTTGTCTCCAATTTTGTAAAAAATACATGTCGTGGAAGTCGGAGTGGCAGCAAGATATTTTCAGACAAAAAAAGTTTAATTTAGAGATGCCTGATGGCTACAATAATTATTTTCATGACCTTCGAAAAGAGGAGCATTATTTAAGCCGTCTGCATAGCTGTGAAGGCAGTGTTATGGTTTGGGGAGCTATTTCCTTCTATGGAACCTTCGAACTCCAATTCCTTACATCAAGGAATTTTTTTTAAACGTCCCTCGCGCAACACCAGAACGATACTTGTCTACAGCTAGGAGCAGCATTGTTAAACTATGTTGTGTCCTTTAACTTGGGGCTGGAACATATCGTCCCCTCAGAAGCAAATTGGCTTATATCAAAATTTAGCGATTTTGAGTTGAGTATACAGAAAAAATCACAAAACAAAAATTTTCGGTCAAACTGTCATAAAAATATCAGCCGTCATTGTGAGTTGTTGTGCTGTTTGTTCCCAAAAAAGTTTTAATTCTAAAATGTCGGACTACACTGAAACGAAGAGGTAAGTTTTGTTTTTTATTTTGGACATATTTTTATTTGTGACAAATATTTTTATAAATTCGAAAAATATTATTGAAGTATGAAAATTAAGTTTAAGGAAAAGTGACATTTTTCATTTTAAGTCATTTCTCATTCTTTTTTTTCAATTATTTTAGTGCTTAAACGTTAAGTCATTTTACTTTAAGAAAAAACAAACAAATTTCTTTAATTTGTGAAAACTAAAACGACATTATGTATTTTATGTCAAAATTATTTTTAATTATCTGAATTTTAAACGCCATTATCCAAAATATGTCATTTTGTTTTAGAAAATACGAACTTGGTTGTTCGTCGAAAATAGATGAATAGAGCCGATCTAAAATGTTCACCAATTATTGGAATTACGGAAGTATCCACAAGCAACGATGTTTTATTGCATCTGCAATGATTGATATAAAACCTAAATATCGATACATTCGGGTAAATAATGAGTCTCCCAATTCCGTTTCCAGAAAGCATCGAAGAAACAATAACGCATTTTATTTTACAATTGAAAACTCGAGATATGAGCTTGCAAAACATTTTTCACATCGACTCTGGGAATCAATGATAAACCCACACGCACTGTCCTAGCTAAAAGAGATAAATCAGTCACCAATATGTCCAAAGCGACTTGAGAGGTAAGCACACCCCAATTAATAAAACTGACGAATTTATTTTTAAAGGAATAATGGATCACATTGAATCAATACCACGTATACCGAGCCATTATTTTAGGTCGAAATCTGATATGAAATACATTGATGGTGGTTTGACAGTTACAGCGATTCATCGAAACTATTGAGCAATGCAAGGAAAAACAAATTCCTTTCGCTAAATATAATGTTTTCCAAAGAGTTTTTGTGAATAACTTCAACATAAGCTTTCATCAACCCAAAAAAGATCAATGCGAAGACTGCATCGCTTTTGAAAACAGCATTAATAAAGACAGCCTGAAACAAAAGTATGCGACCATTTGGTAGAAAAAAAAACTTTTAAAAGAGGAAAAAGAAAAAGATAAACAATCTGCTAATGAAACAAACACAGTAGCTGTATATGACCTTCAGGCTGTTCTACAATGTCCGAGAGGAGACTCAAGTGTTTTTTACTACGTGTCCAAGATAAATGTGTTCAATTTTACAATATGTGAACTTAAGAATAAAACTGGACTGTTTTGTTTAGCACGAGGGTTAAGCTGGAAGGGGGGCCAACCAAATTGGTTCCTGTGTCTTCATTTATTTAAAAAAGCTTCAAGAAAATTCAACTGGGTTGTTTAATGTTGTTTTTTACTCCGACAATTGCTGTGGGCAACAGAAAAACAAATTTCTTATTGCTTTATATGCTTATGCGGCTCAAAAACTCCCAAATTTGAACAGCATAACTCACAAGTACCTTGTTAAAGGACATACTCAAAACGAGGGAGACTCGGTGCACTCATTAATTGAACGGAGTATTGAAAGTGCGTTAAAATCAGGACCTGTATATACACCTGACCAATATGTTACCATAATTCGCACAGCTAAAAAAATAGGAAAACCATTTAATGTTCATGAGCTAGATGAGACAAAGTTTTATGATGTCAAAACTTTATCTGCTCAAATGGGATCAAATTATAATACGGATGACCAAAGAAAACAAATCAAAATGATGGATATTCGTATAATGAGATTTGAACAAGATGATCCTGGTGTTTTTTTGTTAAATTGTCATACGCCGAAGACATTTTCCGTCGCATCCAAATAAGATCAAACAATACTCGATCATTTGAGGGAATATCTAATATTTTTCTTGATATCTTACAAACATCGGAGAGCGGTGTATCTTTAAAAAAGGAAGAAGGCTTATTGAAACTGTTCGATAAAAATCAAATTCCTATTTTCTATAAAGACTTATTCAAAAATCAAAAGCGTCTAAGAAAATTCTGTGATAAATCAAGGTTTTGTTTACACTTAAACTAAGTATATTTTTGACAGTGCAAGACACTTAATGACTGAAGAATAGTATTTTTTTTATTAATGTTAATTTACCTTTTATAACGGGTGATTTTTTTGAGGTTAGGATTTTCATGCATTAGTATTTGACAGATCACGCGGGATTTCAGACATGGTGTCAAAGAGAAAGATGCTTAGTATGCTTTGACATTTCATCATGAATAGACCTAAAAACGAGCAACGCTTGCAAATCATTGAATTTTATTACCAAAATCAGTGTTCGGTTCGAAATGTGTTTCGCGCTTTACGTCCGATTTATGGTCTACATAATCGACCAAGTGAGCAAACAATTAATGCGATTGTGACCAAGTTTCGCACTCAGTTTACTTTATTGGACATTAAACCAACCACACGAATGCGTACAGTGCGTACAGAAGAGAATATTGCGTCTGTTTCTGAGAGTGTTGCTGAAGACCGTGAAATGTCGATTCGTCGCCGTTCGCAGCAATTGGGTTTGTGTTATTCGACCACATGGAAGATCTTACGCAAAGATCTTGGTGTAAAACCGTAAAAATTCAGCTCGTGCAAGAACTGAAGCCGTACGATCTGCCACAACGTCGAATTTTCAGTGAATGGGCCCTAGAAAAGTTGGCAGAAAATCCGCTTTTTTATCGACAAATTTTGTTCAGCGATGAGGCTCATTTCTGGTTGAATGGCTACGTAAATAAGCAAAATTGCCGCATTTGGAGTGAAGAGCAACCAGAAGCCGTTCAAGAACTGCCCATGCATCCCGAAAAATGCACTGTTTGGTGTGGTTTGTACGCTGGTGGAATCATTGGACCGTATTTTTTCAAAGATGCTGTTCGACGCAACGTTACGGTGAATGGCGATCGCTATCGTTCGATGCTAACAAACTTTTTGTTGCCAAAAATGGAAGAACTGAACTTGGTTGACATGTGGTTTCAACAAGATGGCGCTACATGCCACACAGCTCGCGATTCTATGGCCATTTTGAGGGAAAACTTCGGAGAACAATTCATCTCAAGAAATGGACCGGTAAGTTGGCCACCAAGATCATGCGATTTGACGCCTTTAGATTATTTTTTGTGGGGCTACGTCAATTCCAAAGTCTACAGAAATAAGCCAGCAACTATTCCAGCTTTGGAAAACAACATTTCCGAAGAAATTCGGGCTATTCCGGCCGAAATGCTCGAAAAAGTTGCCCAAAATTGGACTTTCCGAATGGACCACCTAAGACGCAGCCGCGGTCAACATTTAAATGAAGTTATCTTCAAAAAGTAAATGTCATGGACCAATCTAACGTTTCAAATAAAGAACCGATGAGATTTTGCAAATTTTATGCGTTTTTTTTTTTAAAGTTCTCAAGCTTCTAAGAAATCACCCGTTAGCTATGTAAGTTTTTCTTTTTTGTTTCATCAATTTAGATTGATTTTTTGCTAAAAATACTCCTGAAGAGTAATCGCTTTATTTAACTCCTGAAGAATTTAGTTTTTCAACTGTGAAAGATACTTAAAGACTGGAATTAATATTTCTTGTTCAATTAGTGTTAATTTACCTATTATAGCTATGTAAGTTTTTCTTTTTTGTTTGTTTTCATCAATAAAGATAGATTTTTTGTTAAAAAATACTCCTGAAGAGTTATCGCTTTACTTAACTCCTAAAGAATTTAGTTTTTCAACTGTGAAAGATACTTAAAGACTGGAATTACTATTTTTTGTTCAATTAGTGTTAATTAACCTATTATAGCTATGTAAGTTTTTCTTGTTCGTTTCTTTTCATCAATTAAGATTGATTTTTTGTTAAAAAATACTCCTGAAGAGTAATCGCTTTGTTTAACTCCTGAAGAGTAAAATAGTTTTGTTTGTTTACTGAAAGTAAGTGTTTAAATAAAAAAACATACAATTTATTTGTTGATTTGTTTATCTATACCTAAACAAAATTACTGGTTTCATTTCAATACAAAACGACACTTTCTCAAGCATTTCTGCAAAAAAACACACTAATAATTATTTGTATGCGAAACGACATAAGTCCTTCTATTTTTTTTTTAAGTGATTTTTTTAAAATTTAATTATACCACTCGATAGAAGAAAAAAATATTAATATTTTCTTGTTCTACGACTTTTGCCTCCTCCCATAAAATCTAGACGAAAATATATTTCTTAAGAATCAAAATATTTCAATTCGCTTTTCTGAAAAACTCTTAATTTTATGATAAGCCACTGCTTCTGAGGGGACGATATGTCTATTCAGAACGTAGCTAGTCGAAACAATATGATTCCAAATGGACTTTTTGGCAGCACACAGTTAAATGAAAATTACCAACCAGCCATAATAATATGTGACAGAACTTACCTCCAAAAAAGTTCAAGTTAGAGTTTCCAAAAAGAAACATATAGTCTGCATAAGTTTCAGAATTTAGTTGTTTTTTTTTTATATATATATAATTAACACGCGCGAAAGGGGTTTGTGTGTACCCTTAAAATGTTTAAACACCGCACGAGCATTAGGGAAATGAGGAGGGATAAAAGAGGAGATACCGATGCACATTAGTTTTAAAGTTCTGCATATCAAAATGGGAGGGAAAAACAGAGCCTGGCAGAGCATTCCACATTCGTGTGGTACGACTAAAGAAAGAATCTCTATACTTAACAGTATGTCCAAAGTTAGGCTCAAGGGTAAACTGATTGGCATTCCTAGCAGTTCGAGTATTACGGTTGAATCATTTCAGGGGAGGAATGCAGCTGGCTATTTTGCTAGA
Organism: Platycheirus rosarum; assembly: GCA_963971375.1. Taxonomy (NCBI): domain Eukaryota; kingdom Metazoa; phylum Arthropoda; class Insecta; order Diptera; family Syrphidae; genus Platycheirus; species Platycheirus rosarum. The sequence goes on from OZ020507.1 coordinate 232,027,175, forward strand.
GCATTGTTTGTAAAAATAACGATAAAATAACGAAAGGCACGAAACATTTCGGCGGTGCTCAAGAGATGTAAACGTTTCTGTTATTGTTCGGTCGCCTATCATTTTCAAAGCTCTTTTTTGAATTCTATCTAGAAAACTCAAGTGGGTTATAGGAGCACCTGTCCAAATATGGGAATTATACTCGAGTTTCGGTCGAATATATGCTTTATATACTGTAGCCAGATCAGACGGGTTGAAGAACTGTCAAATAACAAATATGTGGTCATTCCACAGAAGGTGGTCTGTAATGCACATACCGAGAACTGAGAGGTGTTCTGTTTCTTCAATGCAGGTGCCGCTCATGGATAGTGGCATTGGAGGTATGTTTTGCTTTAACGACAAAAGACAACATTGAGTTTTAGAAGCATTAAATTCAACGCGATTTCTTATTCCCCATTGTACAATGCTGTCAAGATCAGAATTTAATGAACTTATCATACGCTGCCGTTGCAGTTCAACATCCGAAGAACATGGATGTGAATCTGGAAACGAATATGAATCGTGAATATCAGATTTGAAACCGTCCAATACAACTTAAATTGAGCGGTTCGAAAGGTAGTTACTAATCCAACGAAGAAGAGATTCATCGAGTCCAAATGCACGCATTTTCGATAAAAGGGCTTGATGCCAAACTCTATCAAATGCCTTAGAAATACCAAGTGCAATAATTTTGCTTTCCCCAAAACGATGGAGAGATTGGTTCCACTTTTCGGTGAGATATACCATCAAATCACCAGTGGAACTGTTGCTACGAAAGCCGTACTGCCGGTCATTAAGAAGCTTTCGTTCTTCGAGATATTTCTTAAGCTGAAAATTAATCCGCGTTTTCATGACCTTAGAAAGAAGGAACGTTAGTGCAATTGGTCGATAGTTTGAGGCTGCAGAAGATTCGCCTTTTTTGGGGCGAAACAAATGCTGTTTTCCATGTACTCGGAAAGAGTCCAGAGGAATAGGACCGATGGAAAAGCTTACGCAAAGGTTTTGCCAGCGTTGAAGAACACCACTTCAGAACAATAGCGGGGATACCATCCGCTATTATAACAAAGAATTCTTTACTTTTTTTACAAATGACCAACAATTTTTACTGCCTTTTGGACATTGCCATATTTTTTGCCGAATTTTTTGCTCATGTAAAAATTTGGTTTTTCGAATATGAACATTGCAGGCCTTTCTAGCTTGCTGAAACTTTTTCCGGTTTTCCTCGTTGGTGTTGGCTTTATAATAACGGAAATTTACATTTTTAACCTAATAACCTCTTTACAGCTCGAATCAAACCATGAGTTTTCCTTAGGTTTGATACTCTTCGACCTGTTTGGGATAAAATTTCTCATTTCTAAAAGAATTAAATTAGTAACCATGTCTGTGCTGGAATCAATGTCACTATCGAGGAAGCATAGTGACCAGTTAAAGGTCCTGAAATAGTTATTGAGTTGGATTTCTCGTATTGCCAAACGGTTCTCCTTGGGTTTTTTTCTTTAACTGAATTGAGTTGGCACGAGAAATTTGCAGAGATGACACAATGGTCAGATGTGCCTAGAGGCGATAATACACGAATTGTGCATTTATCAGGATCGGAGGTAAGAAACAAGTCTAGAGTGTTATGGGTTTGACCTGCAATGTCAGGAATTCGGGTTGGCTCATCAACGAGCTGAGTAAGATGGTTTAACTCAGCGAAAATTTCAACATACCTTCCTTCGGGTGTTGTCTGGCCAGAAAAGCGAAGCCAACTGGAATTGTGTACATTGAAATCGCCCGTAATAACGATTTCAGTGTGAGGGTAACGGAAAACAATTCTTTGAATGGAGTCAGACAAAGCATCAAATTCGTTAGAAGTTGAAACTCTGTCTAAATTTGGGCTTCTATAAAGAAAACATATATGAATGATGCGCTTATTAATCGTTAATTTTAACCACATGAAATTGAATTCCGTGTTTACACACAGACCGAATTGTGGTTGAAGTTGATATGCAACATCATTCCTTATGTAAAATGCGAGGCCATGTTTGGCAAAGAATAAAGGCACAAGTGAATACCCATGCAAGGAAAATTCCGAATGATCGGTATTCTCCCCAACTTGTGTTTCACTAAGTGCAAATACAGCTGGTCTGTTTATCACAGAGTGGACATAGGCAGCATAGAAATTTTTCCCTAGTCCACGAATGTTTGCATAGTCGACTGTGAAATCACCTACCATTCTAAAATACAGAACTAAAAAAAACTAAGACGGACAATTACATATAATCAATAATCCACTAAATCCCAATTTGAGCTTCACAATACAAATTATTAACAGTGTTATACCTTGACAATAAAAGGTATTTGATCCACCCCTGGTCATTTAAGGAGCATTAATTAATCTATTCGATAACGATTAGACTTGTTCATTCTGATTTACCGCAATGTTCAAGTAAAATCGTCTGTGAGTGAGATAAGGAAAGGAAAAGTTGCAAGGAATGCTTACTGCGAGTATTTTTTCGTTGGTGGGTATTCTTTTTTTATTAGCGTGATGCCTTATGTTGTAGCATCAAATAAATTTTCACAACACGGGAGATTGATATATATTTTCTTTTCTTTTCTTTTTTTTTGATTTTTTTTAAAAAAGAACGCACAGGCAGCAGCACTCCGCGGCTTCACTTTCTCACCGTGCACCCGTGTGGTGACTTCGACGGGCAGATCGACACTCTTTAGTGACAGCTATATAATAATAGACGTATACGGACCTTATGCAGCCACTGATTCGGATGCAACACTTATTAAAAATCTTTTTAGAGATGAATATGGGAACATGAGGCGTTTTGTTAGAGAAAATGATGTTTTTATCCTAGACAGAGGTTTCATTGATGCTATTTCAAGCCTAGAATCCTACGGGTACAAAGCTCACATGCCTGAAACTGTTCTGGAAGGGAGTAATCAGCTGACAACTGATCAAGCTAACAAAACAAGATGTGTTACAATGCTAAGATGGGTTGTGGAAGTTGTCAATGGACGCTTTAAGAGAGATTTTAAGATATTCCGCCAAAACTTTTTTAATTTTGCTACTCGTCATTTAATGGATGAATTTAAAATTGCAGCTGCAATCCTTATACGTTCCATCCTTTGTTAGAAGGCAATACAGATGCTAGCGTTTTACTGGAGTTGGCTTTGAGTAGATTAAATACTCCTTACCATTTAGGCGATTTTGTTAAGGAAAATAACTTCAATAGAACTAGGGCTTTCGTCGAATTAACGGACATATTCCAAGCTTAAATAACTTTCCTTTGCTTGATTTGACAAAGCTTCGTAAATTATCATTGGGAAATTATCAAATCAAACAAGCTCGCTCTTACTTTGGAGAACATCCAAAAAGCAATGGAAGTTATATAATAGAAGTTTTTGGAAATGTAATTAGAATCAATGCACATCAAAGCCTGGTTGGAAACAATTATTTACTTAGAGGTCGCATTAAATCTCGACACATCGCGATGGTTGGGAAAATATATTTTACATACATCCTTATCAGTAATGAATCTGATGTAGCCAATAGTTGCAACGCAATAGAAGCGTACTATTGCAATTGTCTTGTATGAATGAGAACTGTTGGTTGTTGCGCTCATGTTATGACTATTTTCTAGTACTTAGGATTTGCTCGTCACCAAGAAAATATAAACATAGCTCCAGCTTTACTTATAAATACTATTTTAATAGACAATGAAATTGAAAGAGAATAAATATGAAATAAAACTTAATATTTTGATGTGGGAACAAGTTTAGATATTCGGAGGATACATTTTGTAAATTAACGACATCTGTTGGATTTATTGTGTACAACAACCAACATTCATTGTGAGCGCCTAAAAGTATGCTACACATTTGCAATATGTTTTAACTGAGTACTAAATCGAACTTAAAGTACTAATTCGAGACTCGAATTAGTACCGAAAGCTTAGATTGTGCCAGAACCAGACAGAAGCTTCCAGAAGCTTGTAGACTTGTATAAATACAAGAGTAGATTGCATTGAAAGTTCAGTTTATTTTCGAAAGTGGAATTGTTAACAGCTGGAAGCGTTAGTAAAAAGTGATTGAATTGAGATTAAATAAAAAGTGTTGAATGATAAAAACGTATTTGAAGTGTGAATAAGTGGAATAAGTTAATTGGTGTTATTTAAACTGAAAGACGTTGTGTTTAATAAAATAAAGGGATTTGCTGTATTAATTTGGAATTTTGATTGAGTTTTATTTGTCGAACCCCAGGCCAAAATATCACATTGGTGTCAGAAATTGGGGATAAAACTCAGTAAAGTGCTAGAAAATTCCATAGTGACATTTTCTAAAACAGTTTCGGTGACTCATTTAATTGTGAAAGTGGAATTTTCCAGAAACTATTGAACTGATTGTGCTATAAAACTGTGAATAGCGAGTCTTTTTGTTAAAAATAGTGTTGGAAAAAGATCTTTCTAGAAGAGACATTAAAACAAAACTGACTGTGTTGCGAAAATAGTGTTTCAGTTACATAAAATGGGTCGCGAATTAGAACAATTGACAACAGCTGAGTTGAAAGAAGAATTAGGAAAACGAAATCTTCAGACTTCGGGGCTGAAAAAGGAACTATTGCTCCGACTTCAGAATGCTATCACTCAGGATGGTGGAGACCCCGATACCATGTTGTTCGATGTTGAAGAACAAGGGAGAGAATGCACAGTAAGTACAGCCGATGAAATGCCTGCTTTCATGAAGCTGCTTCTGTCGAAATTCGAAGAACAAAAGAACGTTCTCGAAGAGCAAAAGAACGTTCTCGAAAGAAAATTTGACGAACAAAAGAATGAGCAGAAGAATTCGTTGGAAATTCTCCAGCAACAACTAAGCGAACAAAGGAACGTTCTCGAAGACCAAAGGAACGTTCTCGAAAGTAAATTTGACGAACAAAAGAATTCATTAGAAACTTTCCAGAATCAACTAAGCGAAAGACTTCAAATAGTAGATCAGAAATTTGAAGCCAAAATAGAAAGCTTAGAAGAAAAGTTCGGAAAGCAAGTAGAAAGTGTAGAACAACAGTACGAACACGTGGCTAAGGAGGTTGATTCTTTGAAAAAGCAGAAGGTTCGGGAATATTCGAGCGACGGTCCACGAAGAAAGGAAATGCAGCCTCTGTCTTCGATGGTCAAACATCATGGCCAATTTATAAGAGACAGTTCGAAGCTGCCGCCTTGACTAACAACTGAGACAACGAAGACAAATCAATTGCTCTTACGCTTGCGCTCAGAGGAACAGCTGCCGAATTGCTGCAGATCATCCTGAAGACAAACATCATGATTATGATGCCATGGTCAAGGCAATCGAGATGAGGTTTGGCGACGACCACATGCAGCAAGTTTACCGAGTCCAGTTGCGCCGAAGGGTCCAGACAAGAGGTGAAACGCTACAACAATTGCAAGCTGACATCGAGCGCTTGGCCAATTTGTCTTATCCCAATACCAGCAGGGAAATCATAAACGAAGTGGCAACCGATGCGTTCACTAATGCCATTGCAGATGGAAAACTACAAATGGCTGTGAGAATGGCAGGTAAAAAAACGCTCGCTGAGGCTTTAGCATTTGCCCTGACAATGGAAGCAGCAGACCAAGCTTCGCAAGGTAGCCATCGCGTCAGGGAAATGGCTACGCTAGAGTGCTCATGTCAACGTGTCGACATTGAAAGACAAAACCCGAACACTGCTCGAGGTCAAATTAGATGCTGGAATTGCAACAAGCTAGGACACCTACAGCGACAATGCAGATCTCTACCTAGACAGGTAAGCTGCCCACATTGCGCAAGGAGGAGGAAGAATGACGAAGCATCTGGCAGGAATAACACTCACACTGCTGGACAAGCTTCTGATCAACAGCAGGCGGGAAACGCCTAAGAACCAACTTCGCGGGGCTGAAGTTGGTTGATGGAATCGACGCCCCCAGAACCATCATCCAAGTTTCGCAAGCTACACGCTGCAGCAAGAGCTTGACAGTGGAGACAGTCATCAGAAACAGAAAATGTGTGGCCACTATCGACACGGGTGCCACAGCCTCCATAATCAGAAGAGACCTTGTTCAGACATCCTGGCTACATAACACCAGCTGCTACACTCTGAAGACAGCTACGGGAGAAGCAGCAAAAGTATACGGGGAGGTATTTCTTAAGATACAACTGGCAGGGTTGACCTTCTCACATGCATTCTTGGTAGCCGACATATGCGACGAATGCATCATTGGAGTGGATTTCATGAAGGCACATAAGGTAATCATAGACCTTCGAATACAAGTATTAAGGTATCGAACCGTTGAGATCCCTATGGTTTACGGAAACGAGAACGCTGTGAATCTTCGGGCGGTTATAAGCAGAGATGAAGTCCTACCACCTTCTTCAGAGTCAGTTCTTTGGACGCGTTTGGAGGGTGATCCTGGGAACCACCGATTCTATTTCATTGAAGCAGATAATAAAGAGGACTTTCCAAGCTATATCGTTGGAAAGATTTTAGTGGAACCAAAGAAAAACATGGTTCCGGTAAGGCTGATGAGTCCGAACAAACACTCCGTCAAGCTCAGACAAGGAGAGGTGATTGGAAGATGCGTACCCATTGCAGTCATATCGACAACATCTGGGAGTGAATCTGCGAGTCCTGTTTCTGCAACAAAATTGGCTGAGGTATGTAATGCTAGCCTTGGAAACTGTGAGCTAAATCAGGAGCAGAAAACCATGGCCAAAAATCTCATTGGCGAGTTTGTTGATATATTTGCATCGCAGAATGGAGACTATGGTCGAACACACCTAGTACAGCACCGAATAGACACCGGCGATAGCAGACCGATCCGACAACCTGCTAGAAGACTTCCATTGGCAAAACAGTCGGAAGTCGATGAGATGATATCAACCATGGAAAAAGACGGTCTAATCGAAAACTCAAAAAGTCCGTGGGCATCACCCGTTGTACTAGTGAAAAAGAAGGACGGCAGCACTCGATTCTGCGTGGATTACCGGAGGCTCGACGATGTCACCAAGAAGGACAGCTACCCCTTGCCTCGAATAGATGACACCTTGGATACCCTTTCTGGAGCGAAATGGTTTTCCACCCTCGATCTGAAAAGTGGATACTGGCAGGTACAGATCCATCCAGAAGACAAAGAAAAGACCGCTTTCACAACGGGAAATGGACTATGGCAGTTTACCGTTATGCCATTTGGCTTGTATAACGCTCCAGCCACCTTTGAGCGTTTAATGGAACGTGTGTTACAGGGTCTGACATGGAAAACCTGCCTGGTGTACTTGGATGACGTCATCGTTGTGGGAAAGACGTTCGCTGAACATCGCGACAACTTGAGGGAGGTGTTTACACGACTTCGAACTGCAAATTTGAAACTAAATCCAAAGAAATGTGCTCTGTTCAAAGCTGAGGTGAAATATTTGGGACATGTGATATCATCAAATGGAGTAAACACTAACCCGGAGAAAATCGAAACCGTGAGAAATTGGCCAGTTCCCGAAGATAAACACCTGCTGAGGGACTTTCATGGTCTCGTCACTTATTACAGGAGGTTCGTCAAAGATTTTGCCGGAATCGCAAAGTGTCTGCACCAGCTAACTGAGAAGGGTAGACAATTTAAATGGTCAGGTGAGTGCGAAAGAAGCTTTCAACATCTAAAACAACGACTTTGTGAGGCACCAATACTAGCTTACCCCACCCCTGGCAAAACATTTATTGTGGACGCGGATGCTAGTAACGTGGGTGTTGGAGCAGTTCTGTCGCAGATACACGATGGGCAGGAGAAAGTGGTAGCCTATTTCAGCAAAGTTCTGTCGCGACCAGAGAGAAACTACTGTGTAACCAGACGGGAACTCCTTGCTCTGATACTGGCGACAAAACATTTCCATAAATATCTGTATGGACAGAGATTCATCCTGCGTACCGATCACGCCGCTTTAAAATGGTTGCTACAGTTCAAAAATCCTGAGGGGCAAGTAGCAAGATGGATCGAACGATTGCAGACTTACGACTTCGAAGTACAGCATCGGAAAGGAAGACTGCACTGCAATGCGGACGCGCTTTCCCGCAGACCATGTGAGCCCAGTTGCAAATATTGTGCGCGAAAAGAGGAAAAAGACGAAGGTATTTCTTACCAGAGAATAAAAGCTGAACCTGTAGACGATTGGAGTGCCGAAGAACTTCGTAATGCACAAAAAGAAGACCCTGACATCGAGCCAATCCTTGCATGGGAGGAATCTATGGAAAAACCAAACGCAAGAGACATCTCCGACAGAAGTCCTACTTTAAAAGCATACTGGGCGCAGTGGGACTCTCTCCATGTGCAAGATGGTGTTTTGCGGAGAAAATGGGAAATGCCAGATGGAAGGTCCTTTTAGATGCAGCTTGTGGTTCCACGATCGAAAGTAGAGGAAATCCTACGAGAAATGCATGACGGAGTATCCGGTGGGCACTTGGGAATCAACAAAACACTGGAAAAGTTACGGGAACGCTTTTATTGGCTAAGCGCAAGAAACGATGTAGAGAGCTGGTGTCGAAAGTGCACAACATGCGCGGCTAGCAAGGGACCCAAAGTCAAAACACGAGGTAAAATGCACCAGTACAACGTGAGCGCCCCGTTTGAAAGAATCGCCGTTGACATCACAGGTCCGTTCCCGGAAACTGAAAACGGTAGCCGTTACATCCTTGTTGTCATGGACTACTTCAGCAAGTGGCCGGAGGCTTTTGCGATACCCAATCCAGAAGCTAAGACTGTTGTCGAGCAGATAGTGGACCACTGGGTCTGCAGGTTCGGGGTGCCTATGGAATTGCATTCCGACCAAGGGCGAGACTTCGAGTCGAAGGTATTCCAGAAAGTATGCGCATCACTGGGGTTAAAGAAAACAAGGACAACACCTCTTCATCCACAGTCTGATGGAATGGTAGAGAACGAGAACCAACGGGATTGGGATCGGCGAATTCCTTTATTTCTTATGGCCTACCGGAATGCGGTTCATAGGAAAATCGCCCAAGCTTCAGCAGGACTGAGAAGGTCCCTACCAAGTAGTTACGCGCATTAATGACGTCGTTTTCCGAATCCAACGAGGACCAAGAGCAAAAATGAAAATTGTCCATTTGGATCGACTGCATCGTTACCACGGAAACAATGATGATGTGCTTGTTGGGGACGAACAAAACTAAGAGGGGGACAATGTGATGTGGCAACAAGTTTAGATATTCGGAGGATACATTTTGTAAATTAACGACATCCGTTGGATTCATTGTATACAACAACCAACATTCATTGTGAGCGCCTAAAAGTATGCTACACATTTGCAATATGTTTTAACTGAGTACTAAATCGAACTTGAAGTACTAATTCGAGACTCGAATTAGTACCGAAAGCTTAGATTGTACCAGAACCAGACAGAAGCTTCCAGAAGCTTGTAAACTTGTATAAATACAAGAGTAGATTGCATTGAAAGTTCAGTTTATTTTCGAAAGTGGAATTGTTAACAGCTGGAAGCGTTAGTAAAAAGTGATTGAATTGAGATTAAATAAAAAGTGTTGAATGATAAAAACGTATTTGAAGTGTGAATAAGTGGAATAAGTTAATTGGTGTTATTTAAACTGAAAGAAGTTGTGTTTAATAAAATAAAGGGATTTGTTGTATTAATTTCGAATTTTGATTGAGTTTTATTTGTCGAACCCCAGGCCAAAATATCACAATATTATTGTAATGTATTCATAAGCACACCACACATTGAATTGTATGTCATAATAAAGTGAACGCACCCAACCTCATGTAGTTAACAAAGGAAAGAGCGCTTAGAAATCCATTTCACCGACATTGATGTGACATTGGAGCCATCGAAAAAAGCAACGCTGTTGAAAAGTATCGGTACACATGCGTATTCACTGTTACGAGCACTTTGTGACCCAAAAAGGTCAAGCGATAAAAAATACGACGAACTGTGCACGCTGTTCGAAGAGCTTTTTATGCCACCGGTAATGATTTATCGAGAACGATTGAATTTTTACACCGCATCGAAAAATTCAGATGAATCAGTCAATTCATGATACGCACGCGTTAAAACATTAGCGCTGAAATGCAAATTTGCCAATTTGGACGAAGCTGTACGTGACCGATTTATCATGGGAATGGCCAACAACGAAAAATTGTTTGAGATATTTTGCGAAGAGGACGAGAAGCTGGCGATAGCCACGGCATTGAAGAAGGCGCTCATACACGAGGTGAAACTCAAGGGTAACTCAATGTCAACTGAGGTTAACTTTGTCCGAGGCAACAACAGTAACGAGACTCAACGCAACAGGCGATCTAACGGAAATCACCAGAAACGGACAAAGGGTCTCCGATTTCGTTGATGCCCTTAACTCAATACAGGAAGCATTTTGACACGCGTTGTTTAAAGCGTTTAAACCGTTTCAAATCAAAAGAATTCAGTCAATCCTGTTCCAATTCAAAATTTTGCATCTAATTTAGATAATACAAACGTTTATAACACAATTGTTCAAAAGTTAAAAACGACTTTTAGTGAAGTTTTTGATTAAGGTTTAGGTAAATTTACCACCGCGAAAGTACATTTAGAGGTCATGCCGGGCACGAAACCAATTTTTTGGAAACCGCGTACGATGCCGTTAGCATGGAAACCAATTGTTGAACAAAAATTAAATGAATTTTGTGATTCTGGTATGATGGAACCAGTCGATTGGGGAACACCGATTGTGCCAGTGATGAAACCAAACGGTGATTTACGCATTTGTGGCAATTTAAGCGTCAATCTTAATAAATTGATGGTAGATTTTAAATATCCATTGCCTCGTATCGAGGAGATTTTCGCTTCGCTACAGGGTGGACAGTTGTTCACTAAATTGGATCTATTGAATGTGTACAATCAGTTAGAATTAGACCATGAATCCCAAAACCTTTGTTCTCTTAGTACACATTTAGGCTTATTTAGAGTAAAGCGGTTAGCTTTTGGCATAAAAGCAGCGGGGGCTATCTTCCAGAAAACCATTGAAACGTTGTTACGTGGTATACCTAACTGCATACATTTTATGGACGATATTGTCGTCACCGGGCCTGACACTTATAGCCATAGCAAAACATTAATTATCGTCTTAGGTAAATTACAATCTGTTGGATTGAGACTGAACCCTAAGAAATGCATATTTTTTATGGAAGAAATTTCGTACTTGGGTTTTACCATTGACAAAAATGGCCTAAGGAAAAACGACATCAATATTAGAGGCGTGCTTCACGCATCAATACCAACAAATGTATCTGAAGTTAAGGCGTTCGTCGAAATGGTAAATTTTTACTCCAAATTTGTTCCAAATGTTGCACAAAAAATGAAACCTTTTTATAAGTTATTTATTTATAAGTTATTGAGTTTTAAAAAAGGAGATAACCGGAGACCAAGTGTTAGTTCATTTTGATAGCAAAAAAACAGTTTTTTTAACAACAGACGCTTGTGATACAGCAGTGGCTGGTATTTTATCACATGAGTTTAAAAATGGTGAGCTCAAACCAGTAGCATACGTTTCACGTTCATTATCTCCAGCAGAACGAAATTATAGTACAATCCAAAAAGAAGCCCTTGCCAACGTTTTTAGCGTAACTAAATTATATCAATATTTGATAGGCATTAATTTCATTTTGCAAACTGACCATAAACCATTAATTTCAATATTCGGGGAGCACAAAGGCATTCCTTTGATGGCGGCGACAAGAATGCAATGGTGGGCATTCATTTTGTCTGGTTTTAACTTCAAGATACGTCATAAAAAGGGTTCATTGAATCACGCTGATACTTTATCACGCATAACCCAGCTCAAATTTGAAAATGATTCCACGAGCGAAAATAAATTTATCAATTTTATTGATGTTGAACAGGCAAATTATAATAACTTTATTAATTCGAATAATAAACTTCAATTAAGTTTCAAAAATGTTCAAATTGAAACACGAAGAGATAAAGTTTTGTCTAAATTGATGGACGCTGTTCAAAGCGGTACAGAAAAAAGTGCATTGATTCCATGGAACCCAGCGGATCACGCGTGGTCAAGAATTCACATTGATTATGCAGGTCCAATTCACGGATATTATTTGCTAATAATTGGTGATTCTTTTTCAAAATGGATTGAGGTGTTTAAAAGAAAAACGAATACATCGGCATGTACTATCAATTTTCTGAGAGAAACATTTTGTAGATACGGTTTACCCGATATAATTGTCAGTGACAACGGAAGGCAATTTACGTCAAATGAATTCGCGGAATTTATTAAAAACAATCATATCAAACATATTTTTACTGCACCTGGCCATCCAGCTACAAATGGTCAAGCAGAAAGTTCCGTAAAAACAGTAAAAAAGTCACTCATAGACAACTTGAAAGACAAAAAACCAATCGATTTCGATTTTTTTTTTTTAATATATTTCTATTCGATTACCGCATTAGTGTGCATTGCACCACGGGAGTTTCTCCATCACAAGTCATGTTAAACCGAACATCAAAATCACGTTTTACATTGTTGAAACCACCTTTGGTAAAGGAAAGCATTGTTGAAGCCCAAAAGAAAAATTTATCGAATTTTCGAGGTAAAAGAGAAGTAGCATTTGAAATTGGTGATAAAGTATACATTCGTGACTATACCAATCCCAACAAGCCAAGCTGGACACCAGCGAAAATTAAAGAAAAAATTGGTCCTCGAAATTATGGTTGCGTAATTACTCAAAACGGGAGAGAAATGAAAAGACATTTGAATCAAATTCGTGAAATAAGCACTAGTCAAGATGTAACACCTGAATTGAGTACAGCGGCCATCGGACAGGAGACTCAGCAAACACGAGAACATACGAATTTAAGGAGAAGTACTCCCGATACAATAGATGTTCATGCAGTGCCATTGAAAGGGGAAGAGGTAGTTAAACCAGTCAACGATACACTTGATTCGGATGACGATTTAAACGAAAAAGTTATTGAAACGCGCAACGTTCCATCATCAAGTCGACCAATTCGAGAGACTGCAAGCATTGCAAAAGCGAGCATTGCTGATCAATATCGAAATAATTTAGTCTAAAATTTGTATGGAATAATTTAGTTAATTTGAAACTATGTATATAACAAACTTTAGTAGGGAGTTGTAATGTATTCATAAACACACCACACATTGAATTGTATGTCATAATAAAGTGAACGCACCCAACCTCATGTAGTTAACAAAGAAATGTCATTTTGTAGTAAGTAAGAGAGAAATAAAAAAACAGTATTATACTAGCAGTCATACAGCACACATCTCTTTTAATATATTTCAATTATAATTAACGTAGGACGTAGGTTATTATGTATGTAATAAAACCAAAGCAAGATGCATGTTTTCTTAAATAACATCACCTAGATTGTCATCAATATAAATGCGGTTTATCAGGCTTAAAGTAAGTAATAAATAATACATATTTTGCTTTTTTTGCTTAAGGAATTATAAAAAAATAATGCTAAACAAAAAAGTGCATAACACATAGTGCATGTTAATATGCTTTTTAGTGTACGTTTGTTCAAAACTAAGTTTTTATTTAAGAAAGGGCACTAAATTTAATATCAAATTAAAAGTAAATAAATAATCTTTAAAATGATGTTAAAAAAATATAAATCACTGCTGATCTTTTTAAGATATCGACGTTTAAAAAGTAAGTAAAAAAAACTTGATTTCTAATAAGTTAAAACTAAATATTGGAGAATATAGCTAGTTTATGTAAAAATATAATTATCATTGCGATGAAAAAGTAGAAAAAATGTCTTTCATTTGATACCAAATTCATTTCCTTACGTATCTAACATCGGAAAATATAAGCAGTTTTGCCGGAAAAATAAGTGAAATTCTGCTTCTGAATTAGTCAACTTCAAGCTCAAATATCTCAAAAACCCCACAAACGATTTTGAAACTATTTGGCCCACATAATGTCCTTATTATCACCTTTCATTTGATACTAGATTCATTAGTGAACGCACTGGGCCCAAAAATGGGCCATCTCCTTTAACGACGGACTTCCCTCGAACTACAACTTGTTGTGTGTGTGATGTGGGAAATTTTCTGGTCAAAAATCTAAATTAGACAACTTTTTTATAAAAAATTATATTCAAAAAAAACTTTTGTAAATAAAATAGTTTTTCTTCGAATTCAACAAATAATATCAGAAAATATCATAAAAAAATTATAAAATACATATTGCGATTTTTTTTGCTTAACTTCTCTTACAATTGCTTTACGAATTTGGACATTTTCAAGTGCATTTTTATGTATGCTACGGGAGAAAAAAATAGATTCTAAGACGAAGAATATCTCAATAATGTATTTGCCTTTTATAAAAAAAAATGTTTAAAAAATTCAAAAATGTTTTAATAAATGCCCCGGGCTTTTATGTAAAATGTTTGAAAAAGTATACATGTTTTGTGTTCGTGACGCAAAAAAATATTATAAACTCAAAAATAAAAATAAAATTAAATCTCGGGTAACATAACATGTCTATTGGCTTTGTAAGACAGGTTACCTATTATTAATTTTAATTTTATTAATTTTGGTGGGGCTAACGCCCCATTTATTAGCTTAATACAAGCTTAACTTAAACAACTAAACTTAAAAACTAATTAAACTAAATTAACTTATAAGGAGGAAAGATGATGTAAGAGCTGGGCTTTCAGACAAGGACTTGGAATGTTGAAATCGAAAAGAGGAGAGATTGAATTGATTTTACTCAACATGCGGGTTAAAGGTTCATTGAGACCATAGGAAGTACGATGGGGAGGAAGGTAAAAAAGACGTGATGATCTTAAGTTGCGTGGGTTAGTGTTAAACAAGATGAGATCAAAAAGTGAGGAACAGTCAGTGGCACCTGTAAGAATTCGATGAATGAAAATGATGTCAAACACATTCCTACGGACTTCAAGGGGGTGTAGATTTATAATTTTGAGTCGGTCAAGGTAGGGTGGCAGAGATGAGAAGTTATTAGGGTCATAAAGACTTCGGAGAGCAAAGAGTAGAAAACGGCGTTGAACGCTCTCAATTCTGGAGATATGAACCGCGTGATAGGGGGCCCATACTTGCGATGCATACTCAAGGAGAGGACGAACATAGGAAATATAGAGGGATTTGGTTACAAATGGGTTCCGAAACTCTTTGGACCACCTTTTGATAAAACCAAGGGCGGAGTTAGCTCTTGATATAGCATTATCGATATGGGAGCGAAAATTTAATTCGCAATCACAGAGGACGCCTAAATCGCGGATAACCTGTACGCGGTTAATGGAAAGGGTTTGAAGATAATAAGATCTAAGGGAAGGCCTTTTACTTTTTCGAGAGAACGTAATTAGCTCACATTTGGCAATGTTGAGTTCGAGAAAATTCTTACTGCACCAATTGACAAATGAATTGAGGTCATTTTGAAGCAGGAGAGAATCATGACCAGAGGAGATTACTTTGAAAATTTTCGCATCATCAGCATAAAGGGAGATAGAAGATGAGTGGATTATCTTTTCAACATCATTAATGGCAAGGATAAATAAAAGAGGTCCAAGATGGCTACCTTGGGGTACCCCAGAGGTGGCGACAAATGGAACTGAAAGAACAGAACGAAAACGGACTCTGTATTGGCGGTTGTCAAGATACGAGGATATCCATTTAAGAAGGTTAGGACTGAATCCAAGAAAGGAAAGCTTAAAAAGAATTAAACTGTGAGAGATTTTGTCGAAAGCCTTGCTGAAATCTGTAGTGATGACGTCTACTTCGTAGCCCTTTTCCATGGCAGAGAGTGAAAATGTAACGAACTCAACAAGATTAGTTGTGGTAGATCTTCCCTTACAAAAACCATGTTGAGTTGAGGATATTAGAGATTTGCATTGGAAAGAAAGTGAGTCATACAGAATGCTTTCGAAGAGTTTGGGGATATGAGAAAGTTTGGCGATGGGCCGATAATTACAAACTTCGTTTTTGGGACCTTTTTTATGAATTGGTGTGATAGTGGATATTTTCCATAAATCGGGGAAAGATCCGGTGGAAAGGGATAGTTGGAACAAGTTAGTAATAGGAAGGACCAAACTCGAGCAACATTTTTTAAGTAAAATTGCAGGTATACCATCGGGACCAGGAGTATACTCGTCTTTAAGTTCAAGGATGCCATTTAGAACTAATGAAGTATCCAAATTCGTATTTAAGGGGCCGGTATTAAAATGAGGAAGGTAGGAAAAATAAGATTTGTCAGGATCTAAGGTTTTTGGTGCAAAAGACTGTTTGAAGTAACTGGCGAAGAAATTGGCGATGGTAGATGGATCATTGGATGATTGGTTGTTATAAAGAAGAGAGGGAGGGAAACCATCATTTTTCTTTTTAAAGTTAAACTTATAAAACGATTTGGGATCCGTTATTAAATTTGCTTGGGTGTTGGAAGCAAAGTCATTGTAGAGCGTTTCATATAGATTCCAAAATTTATAAAATACTCCCAAGTAGTCAGAGTAATCGAGAATTGAACGAGAGCGAAGATATTTAACCCAAAGCTTATTTCTCCTGTTTCGTAGCTCGCGTAGTTTATGACTGTACCACGGGGGAGAAGTTGAAAAATACCTAAATATACTGCACTTTTTCATAAAAAAGATTAGTTGCTTCATTAAGTGATAGATTTGTAAAATCGAATGAGGTATGGATGAGGTAGTCATTTATTTTTTTGAAATTAGCCTTATGATAGTTGAATGAACAGTTAGAAATATTAGGGAGAGTAGGTGGAGAGGAAATGAAAAAAGAGAGAAGGAGAGGGGGGTGAAATCGATCAACTACAGATAATGGGATGGTGCTTTCTGAAACAGATGAGTTAATCGGGTCAGAGGTGAAGATAAGATCGAGTTGCCGGCCCATGTAATTCAGAATTCCACTCACTTGGTAAAGGGCGGAATCAGAAAGACCGTCAACAAAAACAGATTCCTTGGATGAAACGGGATTGGCAGCGAAGGATGGTACATCATCAGAAATGTTCCACTGAAGTTGGGGAAGATTGAAGTCTCCAAAGATTAGAACTTCGTCTTGTGCTTCAGAAATAGCTAGCACTTCATCAATGGTATCAACAGCAAGCTTGTAAGATTCAACGGGTTGGCCAGGAAGAATGTAGAAACACACAAGGTATAGGGACTGATTTGGGAGTGATAGTTTAATGGATATGTAGTCGAGCATGTTTGAGGAGGAAGAAGAAACCAGGGTCGAATCGAACTTGTTATGGACAGCAATAAGGACGCCTCTGCACGGAGATTTAGGAAGAGACTCTTCGTCGTCGCGAAAAACATTAAAGAACGAAGGAAACAGCTCTTGACTTTTAATGTCTTTAGAAAGATTTGTTTCAGTAAGCGCAAAAACGTCATAGGGTAGGGCTTGTGACTGTGAATACACAGAGTGTGTTTTAGAGCGAAGACCTCTTACATTTTGGTAATAAAGGGAAAGAGGGTGGTGATTGTAGAGTAGTTGGGGAGAGAAAGTGTTAGGAGCGATACAATTTATCAGAATCGGAACGTACTCCTTGAAGGTAGGAAATTCTTTTAGAATGAAGAAACGAAGAAAAGGCGGAGAGATCTTTGGAGATTCGTTTTGAGGATATGTTCAGGAGCTCGTGATATTTGTCGTATATCTGCCTTAATGGTACCATATCAGTAGGCAGACCTTCCTTTTTAATTGACGCTGACACATAACTTTTCGTTTTACCGTCTATGCACAAATCGTCAGGTTTATCGTGGAGATAGGCTAGGTACAGGCGAATGTTGTCTAACAGTTTGCTATCTCTTAGTTTGGAAAGGGCATAACGGGACTCAGTGGAATCAACAAGGGTCTGTTGAGTTAGTTTTACATTAGGTGGAATGAGAGGATCAGAGCAGGGGGGTGGACGTGAATCTGTTGAGGCAGAGAAGAGTTTGGGTTTAAAATATGGGAGCTTACAAAGTTAGGATATTTTGCCCCGGTGGTGAGGTCGAAGCTTGGAAACTAAAGAGATTCAGTAGGATTCGAGGAATTTAAAGGTGATGAAGGATAGTCAGGATTGATGTTGAAAGACACTCGTTGGTGAGCGTGTTTCGGTGTTAATGGGGTTTGCTGGTCTTTCACTTTGGATTTAAGTAAAGACAGTCTAGGTTTAGGTTGCGGTATATTTTGGGGTTCAGGTTGAGGTTTAGGTTGGGGCTTAGTTTGGGGTATATGTTGGTGATTTGGTTGGGGTCTATGTTGAGTCTTAGGTTGGGGTCTAGCATCGGAAACGGTTTGTGAATAGTGACGGGGTTGGTTTGGAATTATAAATGGAGGTGTAAAATCTGGCATTATGTGCGTTTTAAACGACCAGTTAGGATCTGAGCGAGGGTGGTGTTTATTCGCTTGGAATATAGGTTTGGGTTTTAATGACTTGGGATGTTTGGATATCAACATATTGGCCAATTTGAAAACACCACCTGATAGGTTGAGGAACAGCCATTCATATTTGGAAGGGAAAGATATTAAGAAAGTGTTGGGTTTAATTTTTTCAATTTTAGTTGCGTTTATATCAAACTTATTTCTAAAAAAGTCGTGGATCCACTTTGAGTCCGCATTGGAAGGAACTCTTTCAAGAGTGAAACTGCTGAATTGAAAAGTTGAGCCACTAGCGTCATCGAGTTTTTTCAGTCTGTTGTTCCATTCCGAGAGTTTCCACAAAGTACCGAAACGTTTAAGGGTAGGTTCCTGAGTTGGCGAGGCAATTTTGTTATTTGGTTGGGAGTGTAGAGGTATGGGAATGGGCAGATTTGGAGCTACCTCAATAGTGTCCAATATTTCCTCCAATATTGATGTATTATATTGGGGATTAGAGGGAGCTTCGAGAACATTCCTTGTTGCTAGTTTTAATTCCTCGGCGAAACCATTCACTACATAACGAGTATCTTTGATGTTGTCTTTAAGTTCTTCAATCTGACACATTAGATTAAAAAGTATGGGTTCATAATTAACCGGAGGAGATACAGTCTTTGGGGCTGGAGCTTGTGACTGAATATCAATCACAGTCCGTAGCGTGTCAAATGACGATTTGATGAACTCATCAAATTTTTCGAATTGGGTCAGGCATTGTTTGTGGTAAAGTTTATTTTTTTCCGCAGAGCTTGCGAACGAGTCGCTTAAGCATTTAATCGCTTAATTATACCTAAGAAGTTGTGTGCATTCATATTTTTAATAAATTCGCTCTATTTGTTTATAGTTTTTGAAATTTTTTTTGGGAATAAATTATAAAATTATCAAAAAACAAAAACAAAGAATATTTTTTTCAAAATAAATAAAATATAAAAAAAAATAAAAAATAATATTTAATAATAATAATAATTATATATAAATTTTAATCTTGATTTAGCAGGTTGACTAAGAAGGTCGGCAGCCGTGTTGGTTCTTGATAGTTCGGTTAGCTAGTTCAGGATCAATTAGAGTGGATGTCCTTAGGAAGGATATCCTAGTATTCCAATGTGTCTTAACTCGTCAAGTAATATGAGAACAGCGATGAGTAAGCTTGATTAAAATACTTTATTTGAAACGTATAACATAGTTACTAATACATTAGACAGTTTCTTTAATAAGAAAGGCTTTGAAGTATTGGTCGCGACTGAACCAAAGTGTAGTACGATGTGCGTGACTGTAGTGGAGTTATAAGAATGCTCCTCTGGTAGTTTATCCAGTGGTATTTATACTGTGTGTGTACATGACTTCTTGTTATCTTCTAGAAGTGGCGTACGTGATATATTGGTAGTTTTTGTGATGTTTGGTTAATCTACTGATGATGTTTTATGGTTCCTCTTGGGTCCGTATGCAAATACTCTTATCGTCTTGTGACTTTCCTTGGTGTCGGATGTAAATGTGCTTATCTGGTTGGTGCCATTATCTTTGTTTAAAGATGACCTCATCCAGTTTTGGGTGTTGCATTGTGCGTTATTCTAGCGAGAATACTCCTCTTTGGATAGGTTGTTTTAGTGGGATCATAACCCCTCCCGGTGAAAGATCGGGAAAACGTTGAAACTCGACGTTTGGCAAATTAATGTTTGTTGTGGTTGTTTTTGGCTTTCGTAGTCTTATATAATAAAATGGTTACAATAATGATTATTATAAGTATAACAATACTGGATATGCCGTAATCCATATGTTTTTTGGGAATTGAAAAAGTAATTTCTTTAAGATTGTCAATATCTTTAAATTTTAGTTCATTTAATTTTGTCATTACATGATCTGGGATTGGCATTATGTTATAATTTTCTTCATAAAGCTTATGATTATATGTTTGATTATTTATGGTTATTGAACAGTTTTCTAATTCTAATATATAATTTCCTTTTAGGGAGTAATTAAGACTATTACAGTTATGTTTAATTTCCTGGTACTTCAGATTCTTAATAATAATTAATTGATTTATTTCAAGGATTATTTTTTCTTTTGTATAGTCTTCTGTGGAACAATTTATTGTAGTATTTTGTTTCATAATGTTTTTTATACATATATCTTGGATTAGCTGCAAATCTCTTAAAATTTTAGTATATTTATAAAGGTTTGTATCCTTTTGTAGTCTGATAGTTTTACAATTTTATTGTTTTTTGGGAAAGTTTGCATCTCTAATTCATTATATAATTCCTCAGAATATTTTGGTATGTTTATTATAATTAACAGATTTTCTTTGTAAGTTGCTAAAGTTAATTTTATTTCTTTCATTTTTTCTATGTTTAATTTATAATCAAAGATTTCTTTTTCAGTAATTATGTCTTATATTAGCATTCCTGACCTACTTGTCATAATTATGTCATCTATTTTTTCTACAAGTCGTTGTAACTTTACTAAGTTTCTGTTTAGTTATAATTCTAAACGTATACTATTTATGTCATCTATAACGGTTTTGTAAGTGTTTAGCGATTTTTGACTCTGTTTGAATGTATCTTGTATTTGTTTAAATTGTTCGTTAATTTTGGTTGTTTATTGTTATTTGTTTATGATTATTCTGTACTAATTCTTTAGTATTATCTTCTAAAGCGTCTAGTTTTCTTTCTAAGGTTTGTCTATCGTTGTCATCTAATATTCCAAAAACTACTTTAAATGCTGTTCCTATTATGTTGATCCATCCTCTTTTATGTATTATATGATGGGGATCTATGGTTTCTATTTTTATCTTTAGAGTTCTAACTTCTTCTCTAATGAGGTCATTAGGTTTAGTTATTTGTGTTACTTGTCCTTCTAATTGTGATATTAGTTTCTGACAGTGGGTTAAATTTATTACGTAATAATATCTCATAATCTTGATTTAATTTGATTGGCTTGATTGGAGTACTACTATTTCTTGTTCTATTCTATCTATTTTTATGTTTTGACTACTTATTAATGGTAAAGTTAAGAGTATAACCATTAGTTTTGTCATTTTTAGTAAATTTCTTTTTCCTCCTAAATTGGTCTTTGTGTAAGATTTGTTCTCTGACATGTGGTTTTATTATTATCTTCTTGTCTGTTTGTTTTATTATTTTAACCTTTTTATGTTTTGTTTTTAATTTATCAATTTTTTCTGGGTTATTTATTTTTGTATAATTAGGGTTAATTTCTAAATCCTTACGATTCTTATTTCTTTTTTCTAATTTTTTTTTTCTTTCTCTTAGATAGTTGGTAATTGAATATGTTTGAAATGTTGGATCGTCATCCATAGCTATTACTTTTGGTGTCTTTAGACGTGAACATTTTTTCGAGGGCATTTATCAAATCTTTTTGATTTTTTGTCTTTAACTTCTCTATAGAAGCGAACTTGCTAAATTTATCGATACATGTTAGATATTTTTCGTTTCTTGAAGGTATCCAAATGTCTATGTGATAATGTTCATGATGTCCCGTAGGGGTCTCTGTTTTCTCGAATGGTAGTTTTATGGGGTTTCTTTCTATCTTTAAAATACATATCTCACAGTTGTTTATTATCTTTGTTAAATCTGTTTTAAGGTTCGGGTAATATATTTCTCTTTTTAGTTCGAAGTTTAATTTTTCTATACCTACGTGGTTTAGTTCTAAATGTTTTTTATTGATTAGATCTTCGATCTCTGATTGTTCTTCAATATCTTTTAGGATTATTTTGCTCCTTAATAGTTTTGTTTTCTTATTTTGGTTTTGTTTCCATAAGTTTTGGAATTCTAGGAATGTTTTTTCATCTTCTACATAGATAGCGTTTCGTTTGTTGTGAAATATTTCTACTAGTATTTGTTTGAAGTCCTCTCTATTATAATTAGGTTTTTCCAAGTGGATTTTCCTATTTCCTTTATAGAATGTTATTTTGTTTTCTTCGTTATTTCCTGTTTTTACTATTATTTGATTCTTAAAATAGTTTAAGGGTTTTTCGGCAATAAAGATTAGATTTTCACTCCTTGATTCGTTGGAGTTTTTAGTTGACACTAGCTCGAATGTATTAATTTCGGGTATTTTTAATCTAGAGAGTGCGTCTGCTACTTTGTTTTCTTTTTCTTGTAAGTGTTCTATATCAAAATCGAATTCTTCTAACTTTATTTTCCATCTTTGTAGTTTGGAATTGGGTTCTTTGAAGTTATGCAACCATATTAATGGTCTATGATCGGTTAATATTTTGAATCATCTACCGTATAGGTAATGTCTGAATTGTTTCGTTGCCCAAACTATGGCTAATAGTTCCTTTTCAATAGTGCTATAATTACATTCATGGCTATTAAGAGTTCTTGATGCGAAACTAAGTGGTCCATGTGATTGGCTTAATACAGCGCCTATTGCGTAATTGGATGCGTCTGTTTTCAGTACAAAGGGTTTACTAAGACATAGAGTAAATATATTATATAGAGGAAAATCTTTCGTACGTTCCACGCCTCAACACCCTCAATTTTCGTTGTTGCTTTGGTATATCATTCATTGTGTTTCGTGTTCTCCTTTGTATATCATTCATTGTCCGCGTAAAAAAAAAGAAGAAACGATGTGGTGAGTTATTTTCATTTTGACATTTCATTTTGTTCTTGTTGACAACAACTGTCAGAAAATTATTTTTTGTGTTTAGGAAAAGAGATTTTCCATCATCAAACCCTTGCGTATGCCATTTCAAAAGTTAAAATGACTAAACAGAGTTCAGTTTTCCAGGTCGTGATTTGGGCGAATACACTCATTCACCTTATCCTTATACACATGCTGAAAAGTAGTGCCTACCCTTACCCTACCATCACCAGAGGATCTACGATGACAAAGAAATCGTTGTCCAGGACGGAATTCCCCGGATCTATTCCTGCGGTCAGATACTTCTGACAAATCGATCAAAACTCCTATAAGCAAAAAACAATGAAGGGTTAGACTAAGAGCTGACTAATTTTAGCATATGAGTGCTTCCAACGGGGTTAAATCGTTGATTTCCGTGTGAAACCATCACTCCTATCTCTTAAGGAATTTCAACAATGTGCAGACATTAGCATAACGTTGTCCTACGTAAACCTTATTACCTACCTACCTGCATATCACGCAAGGATGACATGAAATTGTTGCGAAAACCAAACGCGAAACCAGATCACGCTTCAAAGGGTTCCGGGAAGCACGATTCAAATCAATCTTACAAAACAATTTTTGGGTAGACCACCTTCTTAATTTAAAAAATAAATACACATCAAATCGATCTAGTTCTTTATATGTACATTGAATAAGCGTATGCACATTTTAGAAAAATATATTCATAAATTTGCTGGCTTTTTATATTGAAGGTTAGTTTTTGCATTAGTTTTTTCTGAGGTGTAGCGCAAACAGGGCTCGTAACTTCATTTTGCCACAAATCAATGTCCTTCAAGAGGAAACCCTTCAGCTCCACGAACTTGAAACAGTAGAGTGAAAATGAGTAGACAAGAGGGAGTTGTGCGGGATTCCCACGCAAGAACACATTCTTTCAAAAGTCTGTAAAATACACAACAAGCCTAAGCGACGTATTGACATAATCAAAAGAAGGTAGCGAGATTTGAGATGTTTTTTCGAACATTTACCTATATGGAAAAAGGTTGATGTTATAGTTCTTTTCCTGGCGAGTTCCTGGGATATCTCTGTGTATCGGCACTGAAGTAATCAACAATTTCGGAGCTTGTGAAGATGATCATAATATAATCTATGTGCATATCACGTTTTCATTGATCAAAGAAGTCATCTTTTATTGCCAGAATTATTCGATGACTGGGAATATGGACAGACTAAGATTAGATTTTAAGATTTTAGCCTCTGACTTATGAAGAACAATTTGCCATGTGTTTGCTACTTTTTTTTTTCTTTTAAGCGTTTTGAAAAATTGAAAAGCTTTTTGCTGGTTGTCCAGATCGCTCTAAAATGTAAACATTTCATACATTTTGTTGACGTTTTAGAAACTCACCTCCATTAAACTCCAACATATCGAGTGGGATGTGTTGAACCACCTTATTCTAAGGGCTTTTATGGCGAAGCGCATTCGCGTCGTAGGACGCGACGACATTTCGTCCGATCCCAAGGGCATCACAACCAGCGAAATTTCAGGCGATTGAGTATGTATGCTTGTGGATCTCGTTCTGATGCGAATCAACTTTTACAATTCGTTGTCGTGATTTTCTTGGACGTAAGAAAAAAATTTTAACATTAACAACATAAACCGTTTAAATGCAGTGTTTTTTTGTTTATCAGAACGCGCTATGTTTGACTAGGCTTCTACTCTTGTGTAAACGAATATAATAAGTGAGAAGAAAGATAATTTAAATTTAAAAAAGTACACCTTTATCGCTACTTTGTATTATACAATCTTGCAAATATACATAGTATGTGTTCTTCTGACCGAATGCTTGTTTAAATTCATTCTTAGAACAATCAATATACTATCATCAGTATCAGGTAAATGGTTGAAACTCTTGAATATTGTTTAACCAGTTTTAAACCTTTATATAGAGTTTTTAAGCACACAATATGTAAAAGGCAGGGAAAATAATAATAAAGTATAACAACTTGCATTCGAGTAACTTGCTAGTATCTCCTCATGATACAAGAAAACAACCCTTGTTGAAAAAATTAATTT
The DNA here is from genome assembly GCA_963971375.1 of Platycheirus rosarum. Classification (NCBI taxonomy): domain Eukaryota; kingdom Metazoa; phylum Arthropoda; class Insecta; order Diptera; family Syrphidae; genus Platycheirus; species Platycheirus rosarum. Next base: position 232,052,281 of record OZ020507.1, read on the forward strand.
CCGTTTTAGAAAAAAAAAACGGAAAAGTAAGTTTTAATTGATGGAGATTTGGTCCAATGTCTTATCTGATTGATTTAATAAACATTTTAAATCCACTAACACTTCGGATTCCTTCAAAAAATGGTAACTTAATTTAGTCAGTTTGAGTCGTTTGATGACGTAAAATTTCGGGATGGCGCTTTTTATTATCAAGTATCTTCCAACACGCCCAATTTCGTGGTGAAAAAGAAAAGGAAACTGAAATGAAGAGGTCAATTATTTGACTACTACACTCTCAATTGGCGTCAATTATTTGACAGTTCAGCACTACTACATTCTCAATCGGCGTCAATTATTTGACAGTTCAGCACTACCACATTCTCAATCGGCGTCAATTTTTTGACAGTTCTACACCAATACTTACTTGACCAGCTTGTGGGCCTTGTCAAAAGAAGGTAATAGATTTCCCTCTTTATAGTATAGTTACTCTATGACTAAGATCTGGGTTTCTGTTTAGTATGTTATCTGACATAGCTATTTTTAATTTTTCAAATGATTCTTTGTATTCTTGATATTTTTGTGTTTTTCTTTAAGAATTTTGTTATAGGTTTAATGATTTTTGCGTAATCTAATATAAATTTCCTATAATATCCTGTTAGTCCTAGAAAGGATTGTATTTTCTTAATACTTTTTGGTATTGGGAATTTTTGTATTGTTTGTATTTTGTTAGGATTTGGTTTTATTCCTTCAGGTGTTATTATATGTCCTAGAAATTCACTTTCTTTCTTTAAAAAGTCACATTTATTTAATGATACTTTTAGGCTAATATTTGAGAATATTTTATTTAATGAATCTATGTGTTCTTGTAATGACGTGGAAAAAACTATTACGTCATCTAAATATACGTAACATGACTTTCCTATGTAATTTTTTAAAATTTCGTTCATCATTCTTTGGAACGTTGCAGGGGCATTTTTTAGTCCAAATGGCATCCTTGACCATTCATAATGTCCTGTTAAAGTAGAAAAGGCTGTTTTTTCTCTATCTTGTGGGGCTATTTCTATTTGGTGAAATCCTTTTGTTAGATCTAGAGTTGTAAAATAGTTTGCTTTTCCTAATTTGTCTGTCGTCTATTATTGGTATGGGGAATTTGTCTTCTTTCGTTATATTATTTAGTTTCCTATAATCTATGACTATTCTCCATTCTTTAATTCCTTCCTTGTCCTCTTTTTTGGGTACTACCCATATTGGGGCATTGTAAGGAGAAGTGCTTGGTTGTATTATTTTTTGTTCTAATAGTTCTGATATCTGTTTGTCTACTTCTTTCTTGTGTATTTCTGGGTATCTATAAATTCTTGTGAAGATTGGGTCTTCGTTTTGTGTAGGTATTTTATGTTTTACGTGGTTGGTAAACGTTAAGTCGTTTCATTTTCTGTAAAATACGTTTCTATATTTTTTTAACAATGTTTTTAATTCTTTACTTTCCTCGATATTTAAGTGCCTGAGTCGTGAACTATCCAAATTTTCGATATGATCAGTCTCTTGGTAATCTAAAGAATGTAATGAATTTATTTTATATATATTCATGTTCATCTTCCTCTGAAAAGAACAGTGGAATTATTTCGTTATTTAATTTCAATGTTTTGTTCTTGAAATTAATTTTGGTATTATTTGGATATAATATATTATTTCCAATTAAACCGTCAAATTGAGTATGGAAATTATAAATCTGGAATACGCAATCTGTTTGGGTTGGAAAAATAAATTTTCCTTTAGGGATAATTAGTTCCTCGTTTATAAATATGGGTGTTCCTACGGTTTTATTTTTAAAGGGGTAGTTCTTTTGGTTATTAATTCTTTTGGTACTTTTTCCTTGCTTATCAAACTATTGGTTGCACCAGTGTCTATTAATAGTTTGAGTGTTTGATTTGCTTTTCTTAGCACAATAAAGGGAAGTTGTGAGTTTAGTCCGAGGCTACTTCCCGAAAATCCTGGTCCTCTTTGTCATTATTATGGTGTATTTGGTGTTTTTTGAGTTGACTTGAAGTGGGGTCTGCTTCCATTGGTACATTTCTATAATTTCTTGAGGGTGGTTTGTAATTCGGATTGAAATTGTTTCCTCTGTAGTTAGGATTGTGCTTGAAAGGGGGTCTAATATGGGTTGGATTATTAGGCTTGAAATTTTGTTGTTGGGGGTTGTTTGTTTTTTGTTGTAGCTTTTGTTTTGGGAAATTAGGCTTTTTGTCGAAAGTTTTACTACTTTCAGAATGTCTTTCTTCGTTTATGAAGCCTGCTTGTGTTAACTCGTGTAGGGCTTCTTGAAGGGTCTAAGGTTTAAGGGCGAATAGGACTGTTCGCATATAAACTGGTAGTTTTTCTTTAAATATGCTTAGGGCGGCTACATTATTATTTTTATTATTTTCTATCTCGTGGTTTTTATTTTCTTGTACGGTTTTTTTGATTTAGTTCACATAGATTCTTTTGTATTTCGTAATAAAATTGTATGACACTATTTTTGTAAGTTGTCTGTCTAAGTTTGTCATATAACTGTAACGAAGATTCAAATCCTCCGAAATTATTTATTAATAAGTTTTTTATGTCTAACCACATATTTAAATGAGCGTGTATCTCAATGCATGTTTTCGCTCGGCCTATTAATTTAAGATTTTAAGATATTTATACACATAACCTGACTAGATGGGTCATATTTGTTCAGAGTTGGAATTATTCCATCTATGTTTGTCAAAAATGTGTAAAGGTCTTCTCTTCTACCGTCAAATGGTTGTAATTTTTCTATATATTATCATAGTGGATCTAACGTCAGTGTTATTACCTGTGGTAGTGGTTGCGTCATCTTTGTTATATCACAATTTGTTTCACTTTCACTTTTAAAATTAATTCTACTTAATCTAATACTAGATAGATCTATTACCTCTGAGTCTGATGATTCTTCTTCGTCTGTGAATCTCGGATAGGGTTGATTTGATGACTTCTTTGTTTTTTTTGTTTTTGTTGATTGTTTTTATTTACGTATACACTTTTAGTTTGTGTATCCTGCCGACTGCGCCAATTTTAATCTTGATTTAGCAGGTTGACTAAGAAGGTCGGTAGCCGTGTTGGCTCTTGATAGTTCGGTTAGCTAGTTCAGGATCAATTAGAGTGGATGTCCTTAGAAGGATATCCTAGTATTGCAATGTGTCTTAACTCGTCAGCTTGATTAAAATACTTTATTTGAAACGTATAGCTTAGTTACTAATACACTAGACAATTTCTTTAATAATAAGAAAGGCTTAGAGGTATTTGTCGCGACTGAACCAAAGTGTAGTACGGCGTGCGTGACTTTAGCGGAGTTATAAGAATGCTCCTGTGTGGTAGTTTATCCAGTGGTATTTATACTGTGTGTAAATGACTTCTTATTATCTTCTGGAAGTGGCGTACGTGATATATTGGTAGTTTTTGTGATGTTTGGTTAATCTACTGATTATGTTTTATGGTTCCTCTTGGGTCCGTATGCAAATACTCTTATCATCTTGTGACTTTCCTTGGTGTCGGATGTAAATGTGCTTATCTGTTTGGTGCCGGTATATTTGTTTTAAGATGACCTCATCCAGTTTTGGGTGTTGTGTTGTGTGTTATTCTACGAGAATACTCCTCTTTGGGTAGGTTGTTGTAGTGGGATCATAGCCTATATAAATAAATACATATTAAACGCATGCCCCATTTGTTAAAGGAAACTTAGTTCTAAATTTTATAATTTTAACTTGTGATTTATAGGGACTTAAGGAAAGTTATGCATTCGTAAAAAAAATTCTAACAATCAAACATGATATTACGATGATAGAGAAGTCAAAAAAAATAGGTCCGGAAATTCCGTCCGTCTGACTGTCTGTCTGTCTGTCCGTATCGATTCCTACAGCCTTAACGGTTGATCCGATTTGATTCAAACTTGGCATATAGTATTTTATATTACTCTACCTAAGAGCAATCGCTTTGTTTAACTCCTGAAGAATTTAGTTTTTCAACTGTGAATAATACTTAAAGACTGAAAACAGTATTTTTTTTGTTCAATTAATGTCAATTTAACTATTATAACTAAGTTTTTCTTATTCGTTTGTTTCCTTAATTTATATTGATTTTTTGTTAAAAAATACTCCTGTAGAGTATAATCGCTTTGTTTAACTCCTGAAGAGTAAAATAGTTTTGTTTGTTTACTTAAAGTAAGTGTTTAAATAAAAAAACATAAAATTTATTTGTTGATTTGTTTATCTATACCTAAACAAAATTACTGGTTTCATTTCAATACAAAACGACACTTTCTCAAGCATTTCTGAAAAAAACACACTAATAATAATTATTTGTATGCGAAACGACATAAGTCCTTCTATTTTTTTTAAGTGATTTTTTTTAAATTTAATTATACCACTCGATAGAAGAAAAAAATATAATTTTTTTCTTGTTCTACGACTTTTGCCTCCTCCCATAAAATCTAGACGAAAATATATTTCTTAAGAATCAAAATATTTCAAATCGCTTTTCTGAAAAACTCTTGATTTTGAGATAAGCCACTTTGCTTCTGAGGGGACGATATGTTTATTCAAAACGTAGCTAGTCGAAACAATATGATTCCAAATGGATTTTTTGGCAACACAGAGTTAAATGAAAATGACCAACCAGCCATAATAATATGTGACGGAACTTACCTCCAAAAAAGTTCAAATTAGAGTTTCCAAAAAGAAACATATAGTCTGCATAAGTTTCAGAATTTAGTTAAACTCTTTAGTGACAACTATATAATAATAGACGTATACGGACCTTATGCAGCCACTGATTCGGATGCAACTCTTATTAAAAATCTTTTTAGAGATGAATATGGGAACATGAGGCGTTTTGTTAGAGAAAATGATGTTTTTATCCTAGACAGAGGTTTCATTGATGCTATTTCAAGCTTAGAATCCTACGGGTACAAAGCTCACATGCCTGAAACTGTTCTGGAAGGAAATAATCAGCTGACAACAGATCAAGCTAACAAAACAAGATGTGTTACATTGCTAAGATGTGTTGTGGAAGTTGTCAATGGACGCTTTAAGAGAGATTTTAAGATATTCCGCCAAAACTTTTTTAATTTTGCTACTCGTCATTTAATGGATGAATTTAAGATCGCAGCTGCAATCCTTATACGTTCCATCCTTTGTTAGAAGGCAATACAGATGCTAGCGTTTTACTGGAGTTGGCTTTGAGTAGATTAAATACTCCTTACCATTTAGGCGATTTTGTTAAGGAAAATAACTTCAATAGAACTAGGGCTTTCGTCGAATTAACGGACATATTCCAAGCTTAAATAACTTTCCTTTGCTTGATTTGACAAAGCTTCGTAAATTATCATTGGGAAATTATCAAATCAAACAAGCTCGCTCTTACTTTGGAGAACATCCAAAAAGCAATGGAAGTTATATAATAGAAGTTTTTGGAAATGTAATTAGAATTAATGCACATCAAAGCCTGGTTGGAAACAATTATTTACTTAGAGGTCGCATTAAATCTCGACACATCGCGATCGTTGGGAAAATATATTTTACATACATCCTTATCAGTAATGAATCTGATGTAGCCAATAGTTGCAACGCAATAGAAGCGTACTATTGCAATTGTCTTATATGAATGAGAACTGTTGGTTGTTGCGCTCATGTTATGACTATTTTCTAGTACTTAGGATTTGCTCGTCACCAAGAAAATATAAACATAGCTCCAGCTTTACTTATAAAGACTATTTTAATAGACAATGAAATTGAAAGAGAATAAATATGAAATATTGACGACGACGAACTGTGCACGCTGTTGGAAGAGCATTTTATGCCACCGGTAATGATTTATCGAGAACGATTGAATTTTTACACCGCATCGAAAAATTCAGATGAATCAGTCAATTCATGGTACGCACGCGTTAAAACATTAGCGCTGAAATGCAAATTTGCCAATTTGGACGAAGCTGACGTGACCGTTTTATCATGGGAATGGCCAACAACGAAAAATTGTTTGAGATATTTTGCGAAGAGGACGAGAAGCTGGCGATAGCCACGGCATTGAAGAAGGCGCTCATACACGAGGTGAAACTCAAGGGTAACTCAATGTCAACTGAGGTTAACTTTGTCCAAGGCAACAACAGTAACGAGACTCAACGCAACAGGCTATCTAACGGAAATCACCAGAAACGGACAAAGGGTCTCCGATTTCGTTGATGCCCTTAACTCAATACAGGAAGCATTTTGACACGCGTTGTTTAAAGCAAAACACAGACAAATACGATGACTACGGTGGTCAAAGAAAAAAAAATTATCGGTGAGTTTTTACCAAACATAAAATATCGAGATCAAACTGAGGAAGTAGAAATGGTAGTCACGAATGTTAATCGACCAATTTTATTGGGGAGAAATTTTCTTTGGGTTTTCAACTTTGAACTAAGACAAGTTAACGCGATTTCAAGTTCGAGCTCAACCGTTTCAAATCAAAAGAATTCAGTCAATCCTGTTCCAATTCAAAATTTTGCATCTAATTTAGATAATACAAACGTTTATAACACAATTGTTCAAAAGTTAAAAACGACTTTTAGTGAAGTTTTTGATGAAGGTTTAGGTAAATTTACCACCGCGAAAGTACATTTAGAGGTCATGCCGGGCACGAAACCAATTTTTTGGAAACCGCGTACGATGCCGTTAGCATGGAAACCAATTGTTGAACAAAAATTAAATGAATTTTGTGATTCTGGTATGATGGAACCAGTCGATTGGGGAACACCGATTGTGCCAGTGATGAAACCAAACGGTGATTTACGCATTTGTGGCAATTTTAGCGTCACTCTCAATAAATTGTTGGTAGAATTCAAATATCCATTGCCTCGTATCGAGGAGATTTTTCGCTTCGCTACAGGGTGGACAGTTGTTCACTAAATTGGATCTATCGAATGCGTACAATCAGTTAGAATTAGACCTTGAATCCCAAAACCTTTGTACTCTTAGTACACATTTAGGCTTATTTAGAGCAAAGCGGTTAGCTTTTGGCATAAAAGCAGCGGGGGCTATCTTCCAGAAAACCATAGAAACGTTGTTACGTGGTATACCTAACTGCATAAATTTTATGGACGATATTGTCGTCACCGGGCCTGACACTCATAGCCATAGCAAAACATTAATGATCGTCTTAGGTAAATTACAATCTGTTGGATTGAGACTGAACCCTAAGAAATGCATATTTTTTATGGAAGAAATTTCGTACTTAGGTTTTACCATTGACAAAAATGGCCTAAGGAAAAACGACAGCAATATTAGAAGCATGCTTCACGCACCAATACCAACAAATGTATCTGAAGTTAAGGCGTTCATCGGAATGGTAAATTTTTACTCCAAATTTGTTCCAAATTTTGCACAAAAAATGAAGTCTTTTTATAAGTTATTGATATTGATAACCGGAGACCAAGTGTTAGTTCATTTTGATAGCAAAAAAATAGTTTTTTTAACAACAGACGCTTGTGATACAGCAGTGGCTGGTATTTTATCACATGAGTTTAAAAATGGTGAGCTCAAACCAGTAGCATACGTTTCACGTTCATTATCTCCAGCAGAACGAAATTATAGTACAATCCAAAAAGAAGCCCTTGCCATCGTTTTTAGCGTAACTAAATTATATCAATATTTATTCAATATTCATTTTGCAAACTGACCATAAACCATTAATTTCAATATTCGGGGAGCACAAAGGCATTCCTTTGATGGCGGCGACAAGAATCCAACGGTCTGGTTTTAACTTCAAGATACGTCATATAAAGGGTTCATTGAATCACGCTGATACTTTATTACGCATAACCTAGTTCAAATTTGAAAATGCTTCCACGAGCGAAAATAAATTTATCAATTTTATTGATGTTGAACAGGCAAATTATATTAACTCTATTAATTCGAATAATCAACTTCAATTAAGTTTCAAAAATGTTCAAATTGAACACGAAGAGATAAAGTTTTGTCTAAATTGATGGACGCTGTTCAAAGCGGTACAGTGTCGACCTTAACAGGTGATGAATTTATTCCGTATAAAAATAAGGGTAATGAATTATCGGTCTAATCCAATTGTTTATTATGGGGTTACCGAAGCATTATCCCTAATAAATTACGAAAACAAATTTTGTTGGATTTACATAAATCCCATTTAGGTATAGTCAAAACCAAGGCATTGGCCCGTTCATTCATTTGGTGGCCCAAAATCGATAGAGACATTGAAGATTTAATTAAATCATGTCATGCATGCAGATTATACCAGCCCAGTCCAGAAAAAAGTGCATTGATTCCATGGATCCCAGCGGATCACGCGTGGTCAAGAATTCACATTGATTATGCAGGTCCAATTCACGGATATTATTTGCTAATAATTGTTGATTCTTTTTCAAAATGGATTGAGGTGTTTAAAAGAAAAACGATTACATCGGCATGTACTATCAATTTTCTGAGAGAAACATTTTGTAGATACGATTTACCCGATATAATTGTCAGTGACAACGGAAGGCAATTTACGTCAAATGAATTCGCGGAATTTATTAAAAACAATCATATCAAACATATTTTTACTGCACCTGGCCATCCAGCTACAAATGGTCAAGCAGAAAGTTCCGTTAAAACAGTAAAAAAAAGTCACTCATAGACAACTTGAAAGACAAAAAACCAATCGATTTCGATTTTTTTTGAATATATTTCTATTCGATTACCGCATTAGTGTGCATTGCACCACGGGAGTTTCTCCATCACAAGTCATGTTAAGCCGAACATTAAAATCACGTTTTACATTGTTGAAACCACCTTTGGTAAAGGAAAGCATTGTTGAAGCCCAAAAGAAAAATTTATCGAATTTTCGAGGTAAAAGAGAAGTAGCATTTGAAATTGGTGATAAAGTATACATTCGTGACTATACCAATCCCAACAAGCCAAGCTGGACACCAGCGAAAATTAAAGAAAAAATTGGTCCTCGAAATTATGGTTGCGTAATTACTCAAAACGGGAGAGAAATGAAAAGACATTTGAATCAAATTCGTGAAGTAAGCACCAGTCAAGATGTAACACCTGAATTGAGTACAGCGGCCATCGGACGGGAGACTCAGCAAACACGAGAACATACGAATTTAAGGAGAAGTACTCCCGATACAATAGATGTTCATGCAGTGCCATTGAAAGGGGAAGAGGTAGTTAAACCAGTCAACGATACACTTGATTCGGATGACGATTTAAACGAAAAAGTTATTGAAACGCGCAACGTTCCATCATCAAGTCGACCAATTCGAGAGACTGCAAGCATTGCAAAAGCGAGCATTGCTGATCAATATCGAAATAATTTAGTCTAAAATTTGTATGGAATAATTTAGTTAATTTGAAACTATGTATATAACAAACTTTAGTAGGGAGTTGTAATGTATTCATAAACACACCACACATTGAATTGTATGTCATAATAAAGTGAACGCACCCAACCTCATGTAGTTAACAAAGAAATGTCATTTTGTAGTAAGTAAGAGAGAAATAAAAAAACAGTATTATACTAGCAGTCAAACAGCACACATCTCTTTTAATATATTTCAATTATAATTAACGTAGGACGTAGGTTATTATGTATGTAAGAAAACCAAAGCAAGATGCATGTTTTCTTTAATAACATCACCTAGATTGCCATTAATATAAATGTGGTTTATCAGGCTTAAAGTAAGTAATAAATAATACATATTTTGCTTTTTTTGCTTAAGGAATTATAAAAAAATAATGCTAAACAAAAAAGTGCATAACACATAGTGCATGTTAATATGCTTTTTAGTGTACGTTTGTTCAAAACTAAGTTTTTATTTAAGAAAGGGCACTAAATTTAATATCAAATTAAAAGTAAATAAATAATCTTTAAAATGATGTTAAAAAAATATAAATCACTGCTGATCTTTTTAAGATATCGACGTTTAAAAAGTAAGTAAAAAAAACTTGATTTCTAATAAGTTAAAACTAAATATTGGAGAATAAAGCTAGTTTATGTAAAAATATAATTATCATTGCGATGAAAAAGTAGAAAAAATGTCTTTCATTTGATACCAAATTCATTTCCTTACGTATCTAACATCGGAAAATATAAGAAGTTTTGCCGGAAAAATAAGTGAAATTCTGCTTCTGAATTAGTCAACTTCAAGCTCAAATATCTCAAAAACCCCACAAACGATTTTGAAACTATTTGGCCCACATAATGTCCTTATTATCACCTTTCATTTGATACTAGATTCATTAGTGAACGCACTGGGCCCAAAAATGGGCCATCTCCTTTAACGACGGACTTCCCTCGAACTACAACTTGCTGTGTGTGTGATGTGGGAAATTTTCTGGTCAAAAATCTAAATTAGACAACTTTTTTAAAAAATTATATTCAAAAAACCGTTTGTAAATAAAATAGTTTTTCTTCGAATTCAACAAATAATATCAGAAATATCATACAAAAATTAAAAAATACATATTGCGATTTTTTTTGCTTAACTTCTCTTACAATTGCTTTACGAATTTGGACATTTTCAAGTGCATTTTTATGTATGCTACGGGAGAAAAAAATAAATTCTAAGACGAAGAATATCTCAATAATGTATTTGCCTTTTATAAAAAAAAATGTTTAAAAAATTCAAAAATGTTTTAATCAATGCCCTGGGCTTTTTATGTAAAATGTTTGAAAAAGTATACATGTTTTGTCTTCGTGACGCAAAAAAATATTATAAGCTTAAAAATAAAAATAAAATAAAATCTCGGGTAACATAACATGTCTATTGGCTTTGTAAGACAGGTTACCTATTATACCTAAGAAGTTGTGTGCATTCATATTTTTAATAAATTCGCTCTATTTTTTTATAGTTTTTGAAATTTTTTTTGGGAATAAATTATAAAATTATCAAAAAACAAAAACAAAGAATATTTTTTTTAAAATAAATAAAATATAAAAAAAAATAAAAAAATAATATTTAATAATAATAATAATTATATATAAATTTTAATCTTGATTTAGCAGGTTGACTAAGAAGGTCGGCAGCCGTGTTGGTTCTTGATAGTTCGGTTAGCTAGTTCAGGATCAATTAGAGTGGATGTCCTTAGGAAGGATATCCTAGTATTCCAATGTGTCTTAACTCGTCAAGTAATATGAGAACAGCGATGAGTAAGCTTGATTAAAATACTTTATTTGAAACGTATAACATAGTTACTAATACATTAGACAGTTTCTTTAATAAGAAAGGCTTTGAAGTATTGGTCGCGACTGAACCAAAGTGTAGTACGATGTGCGTGACTGTAGCGGAGTTATAAGAATGCTCCTCTGGTAGTTTATCCAGTGGTATTTATACTGTGTGTGTACATGACTTCTTGTTATCTTCTGGAAGTGGCGTACGTGATATATTGGTAGTTTTTGTGATGTTTGGTTAATCTACTGATTATGTTTTATGGTTACTCTTGGGTCCGTATGCAAATACTCTTATCGTCTTGTGACTTTCCTTGGTGTCGGATGTAAATGTGCTTATCTGGTTGGTGCCATTATCTTTGTTTAAAGATGACCTCATCCAGTTTTGGGTGTTGCATTGTGCGTTATTCTAGCGAGAATACTCCTCTTTGGATAGGTTGTTTTAGTGGGATCATAACCCCTCCCGGTGAAAGATCGGGAAAACGTTGAAACTCGACGTTTGGCAAATTAATGTTTGTTGTGGTTGTTTTTGGCTTTCGTAGTATAATATAATAAAATGGTTACAATAATGATTATTATAAGTATAACAATACTGGATATGCCGTAATCCATATGTTTTTTGGGAATTGAAAAAGTAATTTCTTTAAGATTGTCAATATCTTTAAATTTTAGTTCATTTAATTTTGTGATTACATGATCTGGGATTGGCATTATGTTATAATTTTCTTCATAAAGCTTATGATTATATGTTTGATTATTTATGGTTATTGAACAGTTTTCTAATTCTAATATATAATTTCCTTTTAGGGAGTAATTAAGACTATTACAGTTATGTTTAATTTCCTGGTACTTCAGATTCTTAATAATAATTAATTGATTTATTTCAAGGATTATTTTTTCTTTTGTATAGTCTTCTGTGGAACAATTTATTGTAGTATTTTGTTTCATAATGTTTTTTATGTTGGATTAGCTGCAAATCTCTTAAAATTTTAGTATATTTATAAAGGTTTGTATCCTTTTGTAGTCTGATAGTTTTACAATTTTATTGTTTTTTGGGAAAGTTTGCATCTCTAATTCATTATATAATTCCTCAGAATATTTTGGTATGTTTATTATAATTAACAGATTTTCTTTGTAAGTTGCTAAAGTTAATTTTATTTCTTTCATTTTTTCTATGTTTAATTTATAATCAAAGATTTCTTTTTCACTAATAATGTCTTATATTAGCATTCCTGACCTACTTGTCATAATTATGTCATCTATTTTTTCTGTAAATCGTTGTAACTTTACTTAGTTTCTGTTTAGTTCTAATTCTAAACGTATAATATTTATTTTGTATATAACGGTTTTGTAAGTGTTTAGCGATTTTTGACTCTGTTTGAATATATCTTGTATTTGTTTAAATTGTTCGTTAAATTGGTTGTTTATTGTTATTTGTTTATGATTATTCTGTACTAATTCTTTAGTATTGTCTTCTAAAGCGTCTAGTTTGCTTTCTATAGTTTATCTATCGTTGTCATCTAATGTTCCAAAAACTACTTTAAATGCTGTTCCTATTATGTTGATCCATCCTCTTTTATGTATTATATGATGGGGAACTATGGTTTCTATTTTTATCTTTAAAGTTCTAACTTCTTCTCTAATGAGGTCATTAGGTTTAGTTATTTGTGTTACTTGTCCTTCTAATTGTGATATTAGTTTCTGACAGTGGGTTAAATTTATTACGTGTAATAATGTCTCATAATCTGGAATTAATTTGATTGGCTTAGATTGGAGTACTTCTATTTCTTGTTCTATTCTATCTATTTTTATGTTTTGGCTACTTATTAATGGTAAAGTTAAGAGTATAACCATTAGTTTTGTCATTTTTAGTAAATTTCTTTTTCCTCCTAAATTGGTCTTTATGTAAGATTTGTTCTCTGACATGTGCTTTTATTATTATCTTCTTGTCTGTTTGTTTTATTATTTTAACCTTTTTATGTTTTGTTTTTAATTTATCAAATTTTTCTGTGTTATTTATTTTTGTATAATAAGGGTTAATTTCTAGATCCTTACGATTCTTATTTCTTTTTTCTAGTATTTTTTTCTGTTCTCTCCTCAATTCTTTTAAATATTATTTCATTGGATATTTTACCTAAGTGGATATCAATGGGTTTTTCCTTGGTAGTTAAATGTATAGTCCTATTATATACGCCTAAGGATTTGACATTTGATCTGTCAAAAATAAAGTGTCTATGTTAAGAAAGCTCCTGAAAAAAGTCGTTTTAAAGTAATAAAATTTCATTAAAGAGCTTCAAGCATATTTTTAAATTGATAAATTACTACTGTGCTTCCACAAAAAATCAAAAAAACTGAGTAAGTTTAAGCCGTTAAGCTAAAAATAGAACTGCCTAGTTTTCATGTAAAGTTAACCCCACTAAATGAGCAAAAGAGGTCTGCTTGAAATACCCCCGAACAACAACGAGAAGAAAAGCGCGTAAACCTTACACCAACAGCATCTTACTAACTTACAATGACCGACCCCGCCGCAATTACTGCAGAGAATCGTATACAGATTCTGCGTGACAACAACAAGGAGCTTTGCCAACAGCTGCCTTCGAAGGCCGACTTTCAAGAGCTAGACGCCGTAATTTTAGGGTTGAAGCAGGAGAACGAACGCATCTCAGCTAGAGTTCTTGAGTTAAAGAGAAAAAATAATTTGCTCGAAGACCAATTTGAAAAACTACTGCAAAAAGGCACTGAGTCTAAAGTCGTGGTACATATGTCGGCGGTTGGAGATGCTGATATGACTGAGAAAGCTAAATCAATTTATGCTGGCTTGCTTTCATCTGCAGATGTTTCCGATATTGATTACGCGCGTCCTATATCAGCTAAAGATTCCCGATCGGCAATAATAGTTGTTAAAATGAAAAACCGCAATAAAGCATGGACAGTTCTTAAGAATGCGAAGGATTTAAAGGGATCTCAAATATACATTCCTAAAGATCTCCCATACAAAATGCGATGCAAACGAAGCCATTTGGCCCCAATCCACAGGTTCTTGCGTGCTAATTTTCCACATGTTAAGACTATGCTCAAAGACGATAAGCTTGCCATATCCGACAAGCTCTTCACCTGGGATTTAGAGCAGGGGCTAAAGTATGGTACTCTTGATCCTATGGAGGCATTGAAGACAATATTCGGCAGTAATTGTACGATTTTTAATAATTTAGAAACTTTTATGAATGAAGTGCACAAAGTAAACAAAGGTGTAAGAAATGTCAACGTTTATGTCAGTCCCAAAACGTCAAATGGGAATGTACACGAAGTTAGCAACGTTTCATCACAGCAAAATGGGAAAGCAGCCGCTGTAAGGCTTTTGGGTCAAAGCACAAGCATGAGTACGAGAGAATGATGCGATCAAGTCTACCAGAATCAAATTAATACTTTAGATTTAAGAATATTAGGATATAATATAATCAGGGCTAAAAAATAATTTTTTTTGTTATAAATTTCTTTAGTTATATTAAAAGCTTTGATATATTTTTACTTGTGGAAACGCATGTGTTATATAATGAGATAGAGAAATTTGAAGGTATTTTTAATAACTTTAAGCTAAAATGGGTGCCAGCGGTGAATACGTATGGAAGAGGAAGTGGAGGGCAGCTTCTTGGTTACCGAAAAGGACTTTGTGGAATATCCGTAAACTATGTGCAAAGGGAAGGAATTAATATATTGGAGGTCACGTATAACGGTTCGAAAGTGTTTATCATTCCCATCTATCTGAATTGTAACCACTGGCAGAGAGATTTTGACAAACTATGCGATGGAATTGCATCCTTAAACTCCGGGGATTTATTACTTGTCGGTGACTTTAACGCCAGGATTGGCTCCTCACAGAATAGCTATTTAAGCGGATCAGCTGGAGTTATTTTTAATTCAATTCGTCAGTCAAAAGATGAAGTATGCGATGGTAAATGAGCTAAAATATTGGATTTAGCTGACTCTTTAGATGGTAGAGTTTTGAATGGAAGTTGTGCAGGAGATTTTAAGCCTGCTTCAAAAAAGCAATTATTTATCCGCTGCATAAGAAAGGTGCGTACGATAATCCCGAGAATTACAGAGGCATTTCTTTTTTGAATTCTTCAGTGAAGTTATTTAGCACACATATTTTTAAAAGGCTAACAGAGTGGGTTAACGACAAAAACATACTCAACATGTTCCAAGCTGGTTGGAAAAACCACTCGACGGTAGATCAGATTTTCACCTTATTTCACATTGCCGATTACTTTAAAAGCAAAAAGAAGAAGCTATATGCTTTCTTCGTAGATTTCAGAGTTGCTTTTGACTCCATTGCCCGTGCATCGTTATTCTATAAGCTTTGGGTATCTCAAGCAAAGTTGTGAATCTGCTGAAAGCAATGTATGAAAACAATGTGTCTTATGTTTAGGACGCAAAATTTACATCAGATGACTTTGAAACGGAAATGGGAGTAAGGCAAGGATGTGTGTTGAGTACTTTGCTCTTCATTTTGTTTATAAATGATGTTGTCGAGGAAGTCGGAGGGGGTATTGAGTTCGGAGGTTTACGAATACCGTGTCTCATTTTCGCCGATGACATAGTTTTTTTCTGGCGGAATCAGTTGACGGAATGCAGCGCATGATCAACCGTCTGGAGTGATCGTTGGAACCTGACTGTTAACCTTGGAAAGTCTAAAATGATGATCTTCAGGGATGGAGGTGGTAGATACTCGAGAAACGAAAGGCGGACCTACAAGGGTCAGAATTTAGAAATTGTTCGAGAGTATAAGTATCTCGGTGTATTGATCTGTGCTAACCTTAACTTCAAAAAAACATTTCGAGGCTAAATTAGCAGAGGCAAAGAGAGCTATTTCTTCAATCTGGGGACGTTGAATAGAGAGTAGGTTTGTGGACCATAGCGCAAAGATCCAGATATTGCGTGCCACTGCTTCTTCCATCATGTTGTATGGAGCTCAAGTGTGGGGTTGCTGGCAGTTCGATGTTGTTGAAAAGTTTCAAAGATATTTTCTTAAACGCATTTTTCGGTTGCCGGCCTGTACTTCAAATTACATGGTCCACCTTGAAACTACAATGCCACCGTTATTCTTAAATACGCTAAAACTACACTCCGATTATATAATCAAGCTGCTGGAGATGGATGAGACAAGACTACCCAAATTGATCCTCAAGTCGATAATTACTTTGAGAGGCAACCTCGTCAAAAAAATGGGAAGAAATAGGGGTTGATTGTGGAGAAAGATTACAGATTCAACCAGGTATTGGACCCGCTAATCTTAGAAACATGTTTCAAAATTTACTGGAAGGTGTAGCGCGCTCAGCTTATAGTGGTTATATCTTGGAAGCTAAATCATCTCAGTATAGGATGATTTATAGCCAGCTCGACTACAACTTACAAGGAAGCTCCTACTTCTTAAACAGATTACCGCTTTCAATGATAAGTACGATATTTAAAGTAAGAGGGGAAATGATCAACCTCAACTACATTCCACATCATCCGGACCTACCTATTTTGTGCGATATTTGCAACCTTAAGGAAAGAGAAGATATTTACCACTTTATTGCCAGATGTCCGATTCTAAGAGAATATCGAGTCAGATTCTTCGGTAAATCCGTAATGAACATGAACGAAATCTTATGTATTTTGAATTGTATAAATACACAACGATGGCACTGAATTATAGAACCCGAATAGTCGAAGGCGACTTTTAAATTTTATTTTTATACTATTTTAGTAAGAAATGTATAATATTGTTAGATAGATATATGTACAATGAAATATAATAAATAAAGTTTCTATAACTAACTAACTATATACGCCTAAGGCTTTGTTTGCTAGTTCTAGCAATCTTTCTGTTTTTCCTAAGATCCTTATATGCTCGTTCAGGGTACTATGTAGTCGTTCGATATCTAAGTTTCCTGTGTGTCTGTAAGGGGTAGAAAAATGTATGTTTATTTTTCTTTCTCTTAGATAGTTGGTAATTGAATATGTTTGAAATGTTGATCGTTATCCATAGTTATTACTTTTGGTGTCTTTAGATACGTGAACATTTTTTCGAGGGCATTTATCAAATCTTTTGGATTTTTTGTCTTAAACTTCTCTATGGAAGCGAACTTGCTAAATTTATCGATACATGTTAGATATTTTTCGTTTCTTGAAGGTATCCAAATGTCTATATGATAATGTTCGTGAGGTCCCGTAGGGGTCTCTGTTTTCTCGAATGGTAGTTTTATGGGGTTTCTTTCTATCTTTAAATTACATATCTCACAATTGTTTATTATCTTTGTTATATCTGTTTTAAGGTTCGGGTAATATATTTCTCTTTTTAGTTCTAAGTTTAATTTTTCTATACCTACGTGGTTTAGTTCTAAATGTTTTTTATTGATTAGATCCTCGATCTCTGTTTGTTCTTCAATATCTTTTAGGATTATTTTGCTCCTTAATAGTTTTGTTTTCTTATTTTGGTTTTGTTTCCAATAGTTTTGGAATTCTAGGAATGTTTTTTCATCTTCTACATAGATAGCATTTTGTTTGTTTGAAATATTTCTACTAGTATTTGTTTGAAGTCCTCTCTATTATAATTAGGTTTTTCCAAGTGGATTTTCCTATTTCCTTTATAGAATGTTATTTTGTTTTCTTCGTTATTTCCTGTTTTTACTATTATTTGATTCTTAAAATAATTTAAGGGTTTTTCGGTAAAAAGATTAGATTTTCACTACTTGATTCGTTGGAGTCTTTAGTTGAGACTAGCTCGAATGTATTAATTTCGGGTATTTTTACTCTAGCGAGTGCGTCTGCTACTTTGTTTTCTTTTCCTTGTAAGTGTTCTATATCAAAATCGAATTCTTCTAACTTTATTTTCCATCTTTGTAGTTTGGAATTGGGTTCTTTTTAAGTTATGCAACCATACTAATGGTCTATGATCGGTTAATATTTTGAATCTTCTACCGTATAAATAATGTCTGAATTGTTTGGTTGCCCAAACTATGGCTAATAGTGCTATAATTACATTCATGTCTATTAAGAGTTCTTGATGCGAAACTAAGTGGTCCATGTGATTGGCTTAATACAGCGCCTATTGCGTAATTGGATGCGTCTGTTGTCAGTACAAAGGGTTTACTTTACTAAGATCTGGGTGTCTGTTTAGTAGGTTATCTGACATAGCTATTTTTAATTTTTCAAATGATTCTTTATATTCTTGATCGTTCAGATCTATTTTTGTGTTTTTCTTTAAGAATTTTGTCATAGGTTTAATGATTTTTGCGTAATCTAATATAAATTTCCTATAATATCCTGCTAGTCCTAGAAAGGATTGTAACTATTTCCTCAAAACTTTTTGGTATTGGGAATTTTTGTATTGTTTGTATTTTGTTAGGATTTGGTTTTATTCCTTCAGGTGTTATTATATGTCCTAGAAATTCACTTTCTTTCTTTAAAAAGTCACATATATTTAATGATACTTTTAGGTTAACTTCTCTTAGTGTTGAGAATATTTTATTTAATGAATCTATGTGTTCTTGTAATGACGTGGAAAAAAACTATTATGTCATCTAAATGTACGTAACATGACTTTCCTATGTAATTTTTTAGAATTTCGTTCATCATTCTTTGGAACGTTGCAGGGGCATTTTTTAGTCCAAATGGCATCCTTAACCATTTATAATGTCCTGTTAAAGTAGAAAAGGCTGTTTTTTCTCTATCTTGTGGGGCTATTTCTATTTGGTGAAATCCTTTTGTTAGATCTAGAGTTGTAAAATAGTTTGCTTTTCCTAATTTGTCTGTCGTCTATTATTGGTATGGGGAATTTGTCTTCTTTCGTTATATTATTTAGTTTCCTATAATCTATGACTATCCTCCATTCTTTAATTCCTTCCTTGTCCTCTTTTTTGGGTACTACCCATATTGGGGCATTGTAAGGAGAAGTGCTTGGTTGTATTATTTTTTGTTCTAATAGTTCTGATATCTGTTTGTCTACTTCTTTCTTGTGTATTTCTGGGTATCTATAAATTCTTGTGAAGATTGGGTCTTCGTTTTGTGTAGGTATTTTATGTTTTACGTGGTTGGTAAACGTTAAGTCGTTTTATTTTCTGTAAAATACGTTTCTATATTTTTTTAAGAAATTTTTTAATTCTTTACTTTCCTCGATATTAAAGTGGCTGAGTCGTGAACTATCCAAATTTTCGATATGATCAGTCTCTTGGTAATCTAATATTCACGTTCATCTTCTTCGGAAAAGAACATTGGAATTATTTCGTTATTTAATTTCAATGTTTTGTTCTTGAAATTAATGTTGGTATTATTTGGATATAATATATTATTTCCAATTAAACCGTCAAATTGAGTATTGAAATTATAAATCTGGAATACGCAATCTGTTTGGGTTGGAAAAATAAATTTTCCTTTAGGGATAATTAGTTCCTCGTTTATAAATATGGGTGTTCATACGGTTTTATTTTTAAAGGGGTAGTTCTTTTGGTTATTAATTCTTTTGGTACTTTTTCCTTGCTTATCAAACTATTGGTTGCACCAGTGTCTATTAATAGTTTGAGTGTTTGATTTGCTTTTCTTAGCACAATAAAGGGAAGTTGTGAGTTTGGTCCGAGGCTACTTCCCGAAAATCCTGGTCCTCTTTGTCATTATTATGGTGTATTTGGTGTTTTTTGAGTTGACTTGAAGTGGGGTCTGCTTCCATTGGTACATTTCTATAATTTCTTGAGGGTGGTTTGTAATTCGGATTAAAATTGTTTCCTCTGTAGTTAGGATTGTGGTTGAAAGGGGGTCTAATATGGGTTGGATTATTAGGCTTGAAATTTTGTTGTTGGGGGTTGTTTGTTTTTTGTTGTAGCTTTTGTTTTGGGAAATTAGGCTTTTTGTCGAAAGTTTTACTACTTTCAGAATGTCTTTCTTCGTTTATGAAGCCTGCTTGTGTTAACTCGTGTAGGGCTTCTTGAAGGGTCTAAGGTTAAAGGGCGAATAGGACTGTTCGCATATAAACTGGTAGTTTTTCTTTAAATATGCTTAGGGCGGCTACATTATTATTTTCTATCTCGTGGTTTTTATTTTCTTGTACGGTTTTTTGATTTAGTTCACATAGATTCTTTTGTATTTCGTAATAAAATTGTATGACACTATTTTTGTAAGTTGTCTGTCTAAGTTTGTCATATAACTGTAACGAAGATTCAAATCCTCCGAAATTATTTATTAATAAGTTTTTTATGTCTAACCACATATTTAAATGAGCGTGTATCTCAATGCATGTTTTCGCTCGGCCTATTAATTTAAGATTTTAAGATATTTATACACATAACCTGACTAGATGGGTCATATTTGTTCAGAGTTGGAATTATTCCATCTACGTTTGTCAAAAATGTGTAAAGGTCTTCTCTTCTACCGTCAAATGGTTGTAATTTTTCTATATATTATCATAGTGGATCTAACGTCAGTGTTAGTACCTGTGGTAGTGGTTGCGTCATCTTTGTTATATCACAATTTGTTTCACTTTCACTTTTAAAATTAATTCTACTTAATCTAATACTAGATAGATCTATTACCTCTGAATCTGATGATTCTTCTTCGTCTGTGAATCTCGGATAGGGTTGATTTGATGACTTCTTTGTTTTTTTGTTTTTGTTGATTGTTTTTATTTACGTATACACTTTTAGTTTGTGTATCCTGCCGACTGCGCCAATTTTAATCTTGATTTAGCAGGTTGACTAAGAAGGTCGGTAGCCGTGTTGGCTCTTGATAGTTCGGTTAGCTAGTTCAGGATCAATTAGAGTGGATGTCCTTAGAAGGATATCCTAGTATTCCAATGTGTCTTAACTCGTCAGCTTGATTAAAATACTTTATTTGAAACGTATAGCTTAGTTACTAATACACTAGACAATTTCTTTAATAATAAGAAAGGCTTAGAGGTATTTGTTGCGACTGAACCAAAGTGTAGTACGGTGTGCGTGACTTTAGCGGAGTTATAAGAATGCTCCTGTGGTAGTTTATCCAGTGGTATTTATACTGTGTGTGTAAATGACTTCTTGTTATCTTCTGGAAGTGGCGTACGTGATATATTGGTAGTTTTTGTGATGTATGGTTAATCTACTGATTATGTTTTATGGTTCCTCTTGGGTCCGTATGCAAATACTCTTATCGTCTTGTGACTTTCCTTGGTGTCGGATGTAAATGTGCTTATCTGGGTTGGTGCCGGTATCTTTGTTTAAAGATGACCTCATCCAGTTTTGGGTGTTGTGTTGTGTGTTATTCTAGCGAGAATACTCCTCTTTGGGTAGGTTGTTGTAGTGGGATCATAACCTATATAAATAAATGCATATTTACCGCATGCCCCATTTGTTAAAAGAAACTTAGTTCTAAATTTTATAATTTTAACTTGTGATTTATAGGGACTTAAGGCAAGTTATGCGTTCGTAAAAAAAATTCTAACAATCAAACATGATATTACGATGATAGAGAAGTTAAAAAAAGTGGGTCCGGAAATTTCGTCCGTCTGACTGTCTGTCTGTCTGTCTGTCTGTCTGTCCGTATCGATTCCTACAGTCTTAACGGTTGATCCAATTTGATTCAAACTTGGCATATAGTATTTTAAGAGTACTCTACCCGGCTGTTTTTCGAATTGGCATTCTAGCTCCAAAACTAACGGTATCTGCCATATAACTTTTAATGGAAAACATATTTTCCTCGAAAATGGCTCCTACGATTTTGATGAAACTTTCTGAATAGTGTTTTCTATGCAAAATCTATCTCTAAGTTTTAATGGATTTTTCAGAAAAAGTTTTATAACTATACCTCCCATATGACCGGTTTTTTTAAAATCAGACTTTCTCGTTAACAAATTGATGGATTTTAATGAAATTTTCAAAATATATAGTGCTTTGTGATTTAAATAATATTGCTTATTAAAATTTTGGAAATTTTTTTTTTTTTATTTTTAATATTTTTTAAAAAACTTATTTTGTTTTTTGAATATTTTGAAAATGTATCAATAGATTTTTTTTAATTATTTTCTCCTAGTATAAACTATAGATTTCTTTAAATTGACATATTCAAAAAAAAAATTTAAATATGTTTTCGAAAAAGTTTAAAAAAAAAACATTTTTATGAAAAAACTGGTCGAACGATTTTGAAATTAAAAACTTATAAAATAGAAAACTGCAAAGGAAATAAGATGGCTTACAAATGTTTTTTTTTCCAAAAAACGTTATGAATAGTGTTTTTTTGATTTCATAAAAATTTTATTTGTTTAATATTTTCCCCCAAATTTTGTTTTATATTGCTCGGTTGAGCCCTAGCCACTAGTCTAATGAAAGAAAACTTCGTTGCTCTTGTTATTATTTATTTTTAGTTATTTATTTTAAAGCATTTTATGATCATAACAGCATACAGCATACAGAATAAATAATAAGGACGCCTATGATAAACACATAAACACGCAAAAACAACTAACAAATAAAAAACAATACTCGATTACCTACTGAATGCAAAAATTTCATTCAAGAAGACAAAATTATTCACCTGCATACAAACAACCACTGTGATTAGTTTTAATATTGTCTATGCCCACTCGCTTCACAGTGGTTAGAATAGGTATCTTAATTTTAGTAACTAACTAACTTCCTTCCAACCTTATTATAAGTAGGTACTAGGTACATAATATCCTAAATAAATTCCATGAATATTTTTACTTGCGATTATAGGTACTATAACACAAGTTATGCATTCGTGCAGGTTAAAAATTTTGATATAACAATCAAACATGACATTAGGATAATAGAGAAACATATTTGAGTTACTGGCAAAATTCTGTCCGTCTGTCTGTCTGTCTGTCTGTACGGATGTATTTTGGACTGCAGCCTAAACAGTTACGCCAATCGTCTTCAAATTTTGAACTTAAGGTTATTTTGACATTCTACAGAGGAGTTTTTTCAATTTTTTTTTAGCTCAAAAATTAACGGTACCTGTCATATAACCGTTATGTTAAAGCTTATTTTTCTCGAAAACAGCTCCAAGAATTTTTATAAAAAAAAAATCAGTGTACTACTGTAGGTATGCATTATATTTTGGTGAACATTTTTTTAATATGGGGGGCTAAAAACGGTACCTACCATAGGACCGGTTTTTTTCTTCGACTTTTTCGAAAACTGGTGGTCCGATTACAATCAAAATTGATATTCAAGAACATGTAGGTAGCTTGAGTAATTTTGCATTAATTTTGTTCGAAAACTTTTTTTTTGTATTTTAAATAATTTTTTTAATTTTTTTTTTGAAAATCAATATTTTGAAAACGGGTAAGTGAATTAGTTTTTAATTTTGTTTTTAAATGTATGTTATTTTTGTGCTTTAGTTTGTATTCTTGAATTATTTTTTTATTTTTTTAAAAAAAGTTGTTAAAAAAACCGTTTTATTTAAAAACGGCTCTAACGATTTTTGAAAAAAAAAATTCACACTTTTTCACATTTTTTAAAGAAATAAAATAGCGTTTAAATTTTTGCGCTGAAAACTATTTTACGTTATGTTTTTAAAACAATCAAAAGTCAGAAAAATCGAATATAATCTTTGAAGTTCCCTTAATATTTTTCAAATTTTATTCCAAGCTGTGACCGCACATAAGAGCAAGTACGTGCGATCCAGTCGTGCAATTTATTTTTTATAATTAACGCGCGCACAAGGGACTATTTGTTTCCCTTTTAATGTAACACACTGCGCGGGCATTAGGAAGATAGGAAGGGGAGAGATAGGAGGTGTCGATTAACATTGGTTTTGAATGTTTGCAGTTCAAAATGGCAAGGGAAAATCTCGCCGGGTAAACTATTCCAAATTCGTGTTGTTCGGCTAAAAAAAGAATCCCTATATTTCACGGTACGTCCGAAATTGGGCTCAAGGTTGAATTAATTGCCATTCCTTGCGAGACGAATATTACGAGAGAAACTTTTAGGGGGAGAAATGCAGCTGGCCAATTTGAGTGAACATTTTTTAAAAAAGAAACGATAAAATAAGGAAAGACATGAAACATTGCTTCGTTGTTTGTGAGGGGCAATTGTTTCAGCGGCAGTTCTATTGCCTATTAATCTTAACGCTCGATTTTGTATTCTATCAAACAAGTGAAGCGATGTTTGTGAAGCACCTGCCCAGAGGTGGGAGTTATACGAGGTTAGGGCGTATAAACGCTCTATAAATTGTAGCCAGATCAGATGTAGAAAAGTACTTCTTACACCGATACAGAAAACCTAAGCAGCATTCTTAGCGATCTCAAATATATGGTCATTCCAACGGAGGTCGTCGTTGACACACATACCGAGTACTGAGAGCTTTTCGGTTTCTTCGATGTAAGTGCCATTCATGGACAATGTAATTTGGGATATGTTTAGCTTTAACGATAGAAGACAGCATTGAGTTTTGGAAGCATTAAACTCCACACGATTTCTATTACCCCATTTAACAATGCTGTATAAATCGGTGTTTAATGAGCTTGACATACTGTACCGTTGCAATTGTACGTCCGAAGGCGAAGGACGTGAATTATCGAACGAATATGAACAGCTGAGGGTAGAGTCGTCAGCAAAACAGTTAGTGGAAGTAACAGAGAGAAGATCATTTATAAAAATGAGGAAAAGAGTCGGAGACAGAACAGAGCCCTGGGGTATACCAGCATTTATTTTGTGGGAATCAGACTTGAAGATAGCTTCTAATCCAACGAACAAGAGTATCATCGATCCCAAAAGCACGCATTTTCGATAAGAGAGCTTCATGCCAAACTCTATCAAATGCCTTGGAGATATCAAGAGCAATTATCTTACTTTCACCAAAGCGATGTAAAGATTTATTCCACTGTTCGGTGAGATATGCCATCAGATCACCAGTGGAACGGTTGCTGCGGCAGCCATTCTGGCGGTCATGGAGAAGCTTTCGATCTTCGAGATATTCCTTATTCTGACGGTTAATCAGTGTTTCCATGACCTTAGAAAGAAGGGACGTTAGTGCTATGGGTCGGTAGAAGGAGGGGGAGGATGGGTCACCTTTCTTGGGCACAGGCTGGACAAATGCTGTTTTCCATATTCTAGGAAAGATTCCAGAAGAGTAGGAGCGATGGAAAAGCTTACGTAGTTACTTTGCCAGTGTGGAAGAACACTTCTTCAGAAGAATCTGGAGGATATATATATATATATATATATATATATATATATATGATAACTCTTGCTTCTGTAAGAGTGCGGAAAAAAATATGTCCCATTGAAAAATTTACATTCTCAAGTACAGGAGGGGTAACATTGTTGTTAGGCAGCGTGGAACTTGCAGCGAAATGGGCGGCGAGCAAGTTTGCCTTCACTGAAGAGTAAACAATTGGTTTTTTATTGTCGATGTGCGTTGGAACCGAAGATGTTGAGGAGTTTTTAATATTTTTTACAAATGACCAAACATTTTTACTGCCTTTGCAGAATTTTTTGCCGTAATTTTTTGGTCATGCGAAAATTTGGTTCTTTCAATAACAGAGTTGCATGAGTTCCTTGCTTGTTTGTGCTTTTTCCGATTTTCCTCTGTAGGGTTGGCTTTGTAGGATCGGAAACTTACTTCTTTACACTCAGAATTAAACCAGAACTTTTCTTTGGGCTTGATGCTTTTTACTCTGCTAGGAATAAAAGCACGCATCCCTAGAAGAATCACATTTGTGATCATTTCAGCGCTGACATCAATGTCACTATCGAGGAAAAATAGTGACCAGTTAAAATTTCGGAACAAATTTTTAGGCCGTCCCAGTTGGCTTTCTCGTATTGCCAAACGGTCCTGGTGGGAAGTTTTTCTTTAACTGGATGGGTGGAGGATGAGAAATTAGCTGAAATGATACAATGGTCTGAAGTGCCAAATGGAGAAGTTACACTAATGGTATATTTATCAGGGTGAGAAGTAAGAAACAAGTCAAGAGTATGGGCGGCTTGCCCAGCAACATCCGGTATACGCGTTGGCACATCGATCAGTTGGGTAAGGTGATGTAACCCGGCAAAGAGCTCGACATACCTTCCTTCGGGTGTTGTCTAACCAGAATAGCGGAGCCGATTGGAATTGTGTACATTAAAATCGCCCGCAATAATGTTTTAGTGCGGGGACAAAGGGAAACAATTTTCGAGATGGAATCAGACAGCGCATCAAACTCGTTACAAGTCGAATTACTGTCGAGATTTGGACTCCTGTAAATAAAACAATAATGAATGACATGGTTGCGGACCGTGAATTTGAGCCACAAGAAGTTAAAGTCCGTGTTGGAACATTGCCCATATTGGGGAAGGCTCTGGCAAGCAATATCATTCCTAACATACATCACGAGACCATGATGGGAAAAGAGTAATGGCACCAAGCTATACCCATGTAGAACAAATTCTGATAAATCAGTATTTACTCTAACCTGAGTTTAACTTAATGCCAAAACAGCTGCCTGAATTGAACAGTTTAGACGTACACATGAAAGAAATTCTTTCTTAAGCTACGAACATTAGAATACACGACACAAAAATCACTTACCATTTAAAAATACTTACAAACAAAAGAAAACTCTGACTAAGTCGAACTGCGCAGTGAAAATCCAAATTAATTTCTGTAATAAACAAACTAGCCTTGGTGTTATGTCCATAAGACAGCTTGCATACAAAAAAATCAATTTAAACATTCAGCCAATACCCCCGACATGAGTTTATCGATCCACCAAACATAATTACGCTACCTATTTTAGTTAATTTTATTTGAAAAAGTAAATTATTTTTAAATGTAATTTATAGCTTTTATCTAGGTATACCTTTTTAAATTTTATTGGACGATGTGAACGCACATATGAGCAAGTATGTGCGATCCAGTCGTGCAATTTATTTTGTTTCCTTAGCGGTTTTGAGGCAAAGAGATTTTTTTTTTACTAAACTCATACTTGACTCAACATATTTCCAATCGATAATCATTTGTTTCTTTTAAATCTTTCAACAATTGCGAACGCTACACTGTTTGGGGCAAAAGTCCAACGCATTTTTACATGGGAGACCCACCCTTAACACTGTTCCTAGTGCGTAGTTCGACGCATCGGTAGTTAGTTCAAAAAACTTTCGGAAATCAGGAAAAGTTTTTGGAGTCCATAGGGAAAACACGTATACACAACACATTCATTTTTATGTATACATATATAAGTTGGCTAACTTGTGGGTATTACGACCAAGTAATAAATATTGTGGTTTAAGGTCGAAGACTTGAAATAGTCGATCAGTCTTATGAATCCAAGTGCACATTAATATTGTTTTCTCAAAACCTTCTTCTATATGAAAACTAAATGTTTAATGTATTTAATATATTTCTTTTTCTTATTATTAATATTTGTATAAACGTTTTTTTTTTTGAAATAATGTAATTTTATATAGTAAATAAATACATTATTAGGTATATTTAATTTGATATCAAAATAATTCCCTATTGTCGAAGAAGTCATTATCTAAGCGAGGTTGTGGTTTTTTTGGCGATTATAGGGACGTAAGTTTAGAATTCTTAAATATAAAAAGAAATTGAGATAACAATCAAACATGACATTAAGAACATAGAAAGTCTAAGAAAGTAAGTGGCGAGAAATTTCTGTCTGTCTGTCTGCCAGTATGTTTAACGAGCTTCAGCCTAAACAGCTTAATCGATTGTCTTCAAATTTGGTGTCTTTTGACATTCTCGAGAGGGGAAATTTCAATTAATCAAATCTTATATTTAAAAAGACCTAGATAGCCAAATAAACTCTTCATATCAACATTTTGAAAAATTATTTTTTTCTATTTATAATTAACTATTGATTAATTGAAACTTATCAAAAAAAATTATTTAAAATTTATATATTTATATTATTAAACTCTAAAAAACTGCATACCAAAATCTCAAACAAATTTTTTTGTCAAAAAAACAAAAATAAGTATTCTGGTTCTTATAGTTTTTATAAGTTCAAACTTTGTTACTTTCAACGTAAATGTTATTTGTTTTTGTCAAAGATCTTACCGTCCAATGTAATTAGGCTCATAAGAGCAAGTACGTGCGACCCAGTCGTGCCCATTTTTACTTGCGATTATAGGGACTATAATGCAAGTTTAGGATTCGTGAATATAACAAAATTGAGATAACAATGAAACATGACATTACGACCAATGTGATCGACAGAAAATGTCTGTCTATCTGTCTGTCTGTCTGTCAGTATGTATAATTAGCTGCAGCCTAAACGGCTTAAGCGATTATGTTCCAATTTGGTGCGTGTGAGTCTTTTGGCATTCCCCAGAGGGGAAATTGAAATTTTATTTTTAGGCTGAAAAATAACGGTACCTGCCACGACCGTTAAGGGAAAGCTTATTTTTCTCGAAAACGGCTCCAACCTTTTAGATGAAATTTTTTGAGAATTTTTTTGTTGGTATTGGCTATCATTTGATTAGAACCAAATGAATGCGAAAAGTCTATTAACGGTACATTATATGTAACGGTTTTTTTAATTTTGTGCTTTCTCGGTAAAGGCTCTTTGGATTTCTATCAAATTTTATATTTAGGAAGATTTAGGTAGCCAAATTAATTCTTTATTTTGAATAACTTTTTTTATTAAAATTAATTTTTTTTTTTTGAAAAATCAATATTTCTAAAACTAATAAAAAAAACTATTTTAAATTTTATAATCACATATATATTAATAAACTCTAAAAAAAACTGCATACCAAAATTTCAAAAAAATTTTTTTTTCAAAAAACTAAAAATACAAATCAGGATTATATCAAAACCGGTCCTACAATTTTTGAAATATATTATTTATAAATTCGTTGTTATTTAAGACGTGTGATGGCGTACTTCATTCTTACTAAAAACTGTTAAGTATTGTAGTTTTGACACTTTTCATAGGTTCAAAATGTGTTATTTTCAACGTAAATGTTACTTGTTTCTGTCAAAGATCTTGCTTTTCAATGTAATTAGGCCCATGAGAGCAAGTACGTGCGACTCAGTCGTGCACATTTTTTTCTTACATTTGCCAACTTCAAGCTTTATTATTATCTCAATACCTCCACAATCGTCCCACTATGGTGTACTCCTAGGTCTAAAACACCATAGAAATTATTCATCTTTTTTCTTTATATTCATTTCGTATTTCATACAACGATTTAAATTTCTAATACCTTCAACTTCTGTTTACTATAAAGTTAAAGGACCAGTTTCGTGACTTTTATGAGCACGTACTTCAAAAATAAGCGATGCTCAAAAAGGTGAACATTTTAATGTAACCTTTAATATCCTTACAAGTTTCTATAAATAAATCGACTTGTTTCCTTGTGACATTTATACCAATGTCGCTTAATGAATTTTTAACGCACGTTAAAAGTTATGGTAATGCCAGAATATCCATTAAGTATTTATTTTAAAACTCCATGTTATGTTTCCTGCCACATCGAAAGAGAAACCTTGTGAATTGTCTTCATGGATTAATATAAATGAATAAATAAAATGGATATCTTACAACACATTTCTTCCTTTTTTTGTATGCTATAAGCAAATACAATATTTTATGTATGTCGTTTTTTTTTATATTTTTATATTAAAAAAGATTTAAACTAGCAAAGGCGAAACATTATCACCGTGTTTCTTCGATGTCCTTGCAATTAATTGAACATGTCAAAAACGAAATTTTCTATTCCTTAATATGCTTAGGCAGCCATAAAATTAACATCCCTTCATTTATTGAAGTTTGTACTTGCTGATCATATGGCTTAAATTTTGAATGACCGAATGTTGTGAGAATTCTCTAAGGGTATGGACAAGTACATATTGTACAAATTTTGTTTCGGTTTGTATGCACAAGGGCAGGAGAAAATGTATGCATATTTGGTTGGCTAAGATTACATAAAGTGAGGTACACAACACAAGTATAGGAATCATCCAGTAACCTTTCTCCATTTGTGGCTATCTTATGAGTTTGTGTTGTTCAAATTGGGATTGAATCCATTTGCGGTTGGAACACACGAATAGAGAGCAGTATCAGAGGGAAGAGATGGGTGAGCATGTAAATGTAATATATTTACTTTGAATTAATAATGAATGACTGCTTGGTTTGATTAAGGCCAACGTACCTATAATATTGCAACTTTTTCATAGGGAATTTATTTTAGTTAACCAAGTTTAGAATGTGAAAGTAATTAAGCAAGTTCCTGAACTCGTGAAGAAAAGTTGCACCCTTTTAATTAAATAGAAAATAGGATGTTGTAAACATTATGTTGAGTTTGACGCGAATTGGGCAGCAAGCAGATCTGCTTTTTCTTGAGAACTGACAGCAGAAGAAGTATCGTTGAAGACGAGCGTAGGAACTGATGATGACGAAGAATTCTTTACTTTTTTTACAAATTACCAAAAATGTTTACTGCCTTTGGGACATTGCAGTATTTTTTGCCGAATTTTTTGCTCATGTAAAAATTTGGTTTTTCGAATATGAACATTGCAGGCCTTTCTAGCTTGCTGAAACTTTTTCCGGTTTTCCTCAGAGATGTTGGCTTTGTAACAACGGAAAATTACATTTCTTAATGTCAGGAATTCGGGTTGGCTCATCAACGAGCTGAGTAAGATGGTTTAACTCGGCGAAAATCTCAACATACCTTCCTTCGGGTGTTGTCTGGCCAGAAAAGCGAAGCCAACTGCAATTGTGTATAAAGAAAACATATATGAATGATGCGCTTATTAATCGTTAATTTTAACCACATGAAATTGAATTCCGTGTTTACACACAGACCGAATTGAGGTTGAAGTTGATATGCAACATGATTCCTTATGTAAACGGCGAGGCCATGTTTGGCAAAGAATAAAGGCACAAGTGAATACCCATGCAAGGAAAATTCCGAATGATCGGTATTTTCCCCAACTTGTGTTTCACTAAGTGCCAATACAGCTGGTCTGTTTATCACAGAGTGGACATAGGCAGCATAGAATTTTTTTCTAAGTCCACGAATGTTTGCATAGTCGACTATGAAATCACCCACCATTCTAAAACACAGAACTAAAAAAAACTAAGACGGACAATTATAGGTAATTGTACCCCACTAAATTCCAATTTCAGCTTCTCAATACAAATTATTAACAGTGTTATACCTTGACAATAAAATTTATTTGATCCTCCCCTGGTCATTTATTTTATTTATTTAATTTATTTATTTATTTATTTATTTATTTCAAAATCAAATTTTAAGGGGAGGAATGCAACTGGCTACTTCGAGTGAACATTTTTTGTAAAAGAAACGATAAAATAAGGAAAGACATGAAACATTGCGTCTGTGTGAGGGGCAGTTGTTTCAGTGGCAGTTCTATTTCCTATCAATCTTAACGCTCGATTTTGTGTTCTATCAAGCAGGTGGAGCGATGTTTGCGAAGAACCTGCCCAGAGGTGGGAGTTATACTCGAGTTGAGGGCATACAAGTGCTTTATAAATTGTAGCCAGATCAGATGGGGAAAAATACTTCTTACACCGATACACCTAGCAGCACCTAGCACTTAGCAGCATTCTCAGCGATTTCAAATATATGGTCGTTCCAACGGAGGTCGTCGTTGACACACATACCGAGTACTGAGAGCTTTTCGGTTTCTTCGATGTAAGTGCCATTCATGGACAATGGCATTGGGGGTACGTTTAGCTTTAACGACAGAAGACAGCATTGAGTTTTCGAAGCATTAAACTCCACACGATTCCTATTACCCCATTTAACACTGCTGTATAAATCGGAGTTTAATGAGCTTGACATACGGCACCGTTGCAATTGTACGTCCGAAGGCGAAGGACGTGAATTATCGAACGAATATGAAAAGCTGAGGGTAGAGTCGTCAGCAAAACAGTTAAGTGGAATAGAAGTAACAGACAGAAAATCATTTATAAAAATGAGGAAAAGAGTCGGAGACAAAACAGAGCCCTGGGGCACACCAGCATTAATTTTATGGGAATCAGACTTGAATCCATCCAATACAACTTGTATTGAACGGTCTAGAAGATAGCTTCTAATCCAAGGAAAATTCCGAATGATCGGTATTTTCCCCAACTTGTGTTTCACTAAGTGCCAATACAGCTGGTCTGTTTATCACAGAGTGGACATAGGCAGCATAGAAATTTTTCCTAAGTCCACGAATGTTTGCATAGTCGACTATGAAATCACCCACCATTCTAAAACACAGAACTAAAAAAAACTAAGACGTACAATTACAGGTAATTGTACCCCACTAAATTCCAATTTGAGCTTCTCAATACAAATTAGTAACAGTGTTATACCTTGACAATAAAATGTATTTGATCCGCCCCTGATCATTTAATTTATTTATTTATTTATTTATTTATTTCAAAATCGCTTACAAAGTAGGACAAGAGCCTTATAAATTGTTGAAAGCCTTTAAATCAATTTCAGAACTTTGAATTTATATAGGTGGTAGATCTATTTACATTTTAATTTATTAAAATAGAAAAAAGAAGCAAACAAGCAAAAAAAAAAAAAAGAATTAAAAAAGAGAGAAAAAGAAATGATAAAAATAAATAAATAGATGTAATCAATGATTTGCCAAGTAGTTGAAAAGTAAACATTTAAATCTTCTTGTGCTTCCTACACTTCTCATACTTATGGGCAGGGAGTTCCAAAGGCGAATAACATGGACGAAGAATTGACGTTCAGTAATAAGAAAATTGTATCGAGGTAGTATAAGAGCAAATGACCTTGTTGAATGAGGGAAATTCAGCTTACCGTGTAAGTAATCCGGCTGTTTTGTTTGAATGATTTCATGTAGATAGCTAAGTGAGCGAAAGTTTAATAAATTGTCGAGGCTACAGCCAGAAATGCGAACAGCAAAGGAGGAAACGTGATCATAGCGACGTAGATTATAGACATAACGGGCAATGTTGTTATATGCGACATTTAATTTGCGCCTAGTGGCTGAATCCAAGTTGCAAAAGATTTCACATCCATATAACACAATAGGTAGTAAAAGCGTTTTGGCAAGAAGAAGTTTGGTTTTTGAAGGGACGAAATTTGGAGTGACTTGGAGAACACGGAGACTACCATAGACTTTACCAATTGCTTTAATTAGATGGTCGTTCCACGTGAGGGAACGATTGAAAACCATTCCAAGGTTTCTAGCACTGCTAACATATTCGATTGCTTCGTTTTCAAGATTCAGTGGACTTAAGACTGATAAATCAAAGATTTCGCGATAGATGGGAAGGGCTGTTGATTTAACAGGATTTAGGCAAAGATGGTTTTTTTCAGACCAACGTGACATGAAAAGAAGGTCACGAAGAAGAATTAATGAAACGGCATCATTCTTCTCCCCGAAAGGTCGACTTATCAGGAGCTGCACATCATCAGCGTAAAAATGAATCAGACAGTGTTTAACAACTTTTGCAAGCTCATTTATGTAAAGCGAGAAGAGAATTGGGCCAAGGATGAATCCCTGTGGTACTCCAGTTAAAACATTGAAAGAGGTTGATGATTGAGCTTTTTTTTTTTATATAATTAACACGCGCACAAGGGACTACTTGTTTCCCTTTTAATGTAACACACTGCGCGGGCACTTGGAAGATAGGGAGGGGAGCGATAGGAAGTGTCGATTAACATTGATTTTGAATGTTTGCAGATCAAAATGGCAAGGATAAATCTCGCCGGGTAAACTATTCCAAATTCGTGTCGTTCGGCTAAAAAAGAATCCCTATATTTAACGGTACGTCCGAAATTAGGCTCAAGGGTGAACTGATGAGCATTCCTTGCGAGACGAGTATTACGGGAGAAACTTTTAAGGGGAGGAATGCAACTGGCTACTTCGAGTTAACATTTTTTGTAAAAGAAACGATAAAATAAGGAAAGACATGAAACATTGCGTCTGTGTTTGAGAGGGGCAGTTGTTTCAGTGGCAGTTCCATTTACTATCAATCTTAACGCTCGATTTTGTGTTCTATCAAGCAGGTGGAGCGATGTTTGCGAAGAACCTGCCCAGAAGTGGGAGTTATACTCGAGTTAAGGGCGTACAAACGCTTTATAGATTGTAGCCAGATCAGATGGGGAAAAATACTTCTTACACCGATACAGCTAGCAGCACCTAGCACTTAGCAGCATTCTTAGCGATTTCAAATATATGGTCGTTCCAACGGAGGTCGTCGTTGACACATATACCGAGTACTGAGAGCTTTTCGGTTTCTTCGATGTAAGTGCCATTCATGGACAATGGCATTGGGGGTATGTCAAGTTTTAACGACAGAAGACAGCATTGAGTTTTCGAAGCATTAAACTCCACACGATTCCTATTACCCCATTTGACAATGCTGTATAAATCGGAGTTTAATGAGCTGGACATACGGCACCGTTGCAATTGTACGTCCGAAGGCGAAGGACGTGAATTATCGAACGAATATGAAAAGCTGAGGGTAGAGTCGTCAGCAAAACAGTTAAGTGGATTAGAAGTAACAGACAGAAAATCATTTATAAAAATGAGGAAAAGAGTCGGAGACAAAACAGAGCCCTGGGGCACACCAGCATTAATTTTATGGGAATCAGACTTGAATCCATCCAATACAACTTGTATTGAACGGTCCAGAAAATAGCTTCTAATCCAACGAACAAGAGTATTATCGATCCCAAAAGCATTCGATAAGAGAGCTTCATGCCAAACTCTATCAAATGCCGTGGAGATATCAAGAGCAATAATCTTACTTTCACCAAAGCGATGTAAAGATTTGTTCCACTGTTCGGTGAGATATGCCATCAAATCACCAGTGGAACGGTTGCTGCGGAAGCCATCTTTCCATCTTCTAGGAAAGATTCCAGAAGAGTAGGAGCGATGGAAAAGCTTACGCAGTGGCTTTGCCAGTGTGGAAGAACACCTCTTCAGAAGAATCGGGGTATACCATCCGGGCCAGCGGATTTGTGTTTATCGAGATCTTTGAGAACTCTTGCTACTGTACGAGTGCGGAATAAAATCTGTCCCATGGAAAAATTTACATTCTCAAGTACAGGAGGGGCAACATTGCTATGCGGCAGCGTAGAGCTGGTAGCGAAATGGGCGGCGAGCAAGTTTGCCTTCCCTGAAGAGTAAACAATTGGTTTGTTACTGTCGATGTGCATTGGAACCGAAGATGTTGAGGAGTTTTTAATATTTTTTTACAAATGACCAAAAATTTTTAATGCCTTTGGGACACTGCAGAATTTTTTGCCGTAATTTTTGGTCATGCAAAAATTTGATTCTTTCAATAACGGAGTTGCATGAGTTCCTTGCTTGTTTGTGCTTTTTCCGATTTTCTTCTGTAGGGTTGGCTTTGTAGGATCAGAAACTTACTTCTTTGAGCCTGATAGCTTCTTTACACTCAGAATTAAACCAGGACTTTTCTTTAGGCTTGATGCTTTTTGCTCTGTTAGGAATAAAAGCACGCAACCCTAGAAGAATCACATTTGTGATCATTTCAGCACTGGCATCAATGTCACTATCGAGGAAGCATAGTGACCAGTTAAAGTTTCGAAAAAAAATATTCAGGCCGTCCAAGTTGGCTTTCCCGTATTGCCAAGCGGTCCTGGTGGGAAGTTTTTCTTTAACTGGATGGGTGGAGGATGAGAAATTAGCTGAAATGATACAATGGTCTGAAGTGCCAAATGGAGAAGTTACACTAATGGTATATTTATCAGGGTTAGAAGTAAGAAACAAGTCAAGAGTATGAACGGCTTGCCCAGCAACATCCGGTATACGCGTTGGCACATCGATCAGTTGGGTAAGGTGATGTAACCCGGCAAAGAGCTCGACATACCTTCCTTCGGGTGTTGTCTGACCAGAATAGCGGAGCCAATTGGAATTGTGTACATTGAAACATTGAAATCACCCGCAATAACGTGCGAGGACAAAGGGAAACAATTTTCGAGACGGAATCAGACAGCGTATCAAACTCGTTACAAGTCGTATTGCTGTCGAGATTTGGACTCCTGTAAATAAAACAATAATGAATGACATGATTGCGGACAGTGAATTTGAGCCACAAAAAGTTAAATTCCGTGTTCGAACATTGCCCATATTGGGGAAGGCTCTGGCAAGCAATATCATTCCTAACATAAACCACGAGACCATGATTAGAAAAGAGTAATGGCACCAAGCTATACCCATGTAGAGCAAACTCTGATAAATCAGAATTTACTCCAACCTGGGTTTCACTTAATGCCAAAACAGCTGGCCTATATTGAACAGTGTAGACGTACAGTTAAAAGAAATTCTTTCTTATACCACTAACATTGGAATACACGACACAAAAATCACTTACCATTTCAAAATACTTACACACAAAACACAATTCTGACTAAGTCGAACCATGCAGTGAAAATCCAAATTAATCTCTGTAATAAACAAACTTTCTTAGGTGTTATGCCCATAGGACAGCTTGCATACAAAAAAAAATCAATTTAAATATTCAGCACAATAGGACAAACTCAGATGCCCTTATCCATTTACCGCAAGCATACGATGCCTACAGTAGATAAGAAAGAGGCAGTTAAGCCAAGCACAAAGGGTTGGGACAGATAAGACGATAATTTGATTTGTTATGCAAGTGTGTATTATTTTTTTTCCACAGCGCGAATGGGCATCTTATCATCTTCCAACGACACGAGTGGATATTGTTATTTTCTTTACAGCACACGCGAGGGGGTTTCTAATAATATTATGTAATATTTTTTTTTAACACTCGCGATTGTAACGAAACCATGATGTTTATCGTCCTCTCCCTCCTATACCACCATTGCAACATCCTGTCTACAGGTACAAGAGGCTGGTCCTGGCAGCAAAAGGGAGAGGGTGTCCAGGCCATGACCACTCGGCATGCTTGCAAACGCACAAACTAGCTCGTCGGCGGTGTAGGTTCTTGCAGTCGCGTTATAGGAAAGGGTCATTGATGGTATAGACCCTCGAAGGAATTACCCAAGTATCACCAAGATACCTCCTTGCCAACCACAACTTCCATTTTTATGTGGTAGCCCCGAATCTGATACGATATTAGCTTACCCGGTCCTCATTTCACCCAGCCAATCCTTACTTCCAGAACACTTCCACCTCCTACTTATTTCCTTAGACGGCCATGGTTTGTACTTTACCTAAGGATTTAAAAAAAAACGAAAAAAATAACTTCCCAAATTCATTGCAGATACATCCACCACAATTCGTAGCGCAAGACAAGATAAAAATAAAAAAAATACACTGATATATTGAACTTGCAAATTAATGTCCTTTAATATCCAGTATCTAAATCTAAGTACATATATACATTAAAAAAAATGATAATCTAATAAAATTAACTTCTAAATTTATAATTAAGTAAAGGATACCAAAATTACTAAAACCAAAAGGAAAAGTTAAGTCCAAAAATATTTGTTTTCTTCAAAAAAAAATAGGAAAAAAAGCATATGGCAACCCTGTAATGCCCATTTAAAGAAAAAAATTATGAAATTATTATATATTATTTCCAAGGTCATTAACAAAAAGTATATATATTTTATTAAACTTTTTTTTTTTCTCAAAACGTACCTTTCGATCCCGAGCTCAATGTAGTGCACTAACATCATCCTCTGGTTCTGTAAATAGATTTATTTTTTTTTTCTTTGTTTATCTGTAATTTACGTTTCCATATTATTTTTTTTCTTTAGTTGTAATATTGATTATAAATTCTCTTTATTTTTTTCTCTACTTCAAATTTCCTTTTTTTTTTAATTATTTTTTTATATTTAACCTATGGATCGTTTAATTTTAATATTTACTCAATAGGCCTTTTATATTTCACATACTATTACAAACTTTACATACATAGGACACGCACGGAAGGGTTAGGGGTGGTTTTGATTTGCTGGGACAAGTGTAGAAAGGTTTGGTTTTTTTTTTCTTTACTTTTTTATTGTTTCTTTTTTTTGTGATAATACTGAGTTGGCACGGGTGGGAATGGGGTAATTATTTAGGATTTCTGATTAGATCCAAATAACTAATCCACTTGTTTATTATACATTTTGACTTCTTTTTATCTTTGAATTTTTTTTTTTTTAATTCACTTCTCTAGTTAGGTTTTCTTTTTCTTTTTTAAATAGTTTTATCCTAAGTTCTTTTTATCACTCTATGCCAAACTTTTTCCGACTGACTTAATGCATCCTAAAACTAATCCTTATCACCTTTGACTTTGTGCATTTATGGTCTGATAATCCAGCTAGTTGTGCATCACGCCATCAAAAGTTAGCGGCACCTATCACTATAGTAGCTTGAAGGGCAAGGTATTTGAGCTATTTTTTTCTTATTGGTTAATTGTTTAAGTTAACCGCTGCTTTGAGTGACTTAGGTTATGTACTTGTATTAGATGTTAACAGTTTGAGATTATGAGTGATTAAGTTAGTATAGCAGGCGTACAGGGTGTTGTAAGTTTTAATTTGCATACATAATATTTTTTCGGTAAATTTTTTTTTTCTCTTTATATTGTTAGTGTAGTGATTATTATACTATTTTTTTTTTGTTTATATTCTAGGGTAATTATTATTAATATTATCATTATTATTATTTTTATTATTATTATTATTATTATTATTATTATTATTATTATTATTATTATTATTATTATTATTAT
The DNA here is from genome assembly GCA_963971375.1 of Platycheirus rosarum. Classification (NCBI taxonomy): domain Eukaryota; kingdom Metazoa; phylum Arthropoda; class Insecta; order Diptera; family Syrphidae; genus Platycheirus; species Platycheirus rosarum. The sequence goes on from OZ020507.1 coordinate 232,091,132, forward strand.
TATTTTTATTATTATTATTATTATTATTATTATTATTATTATTATTATTATTATTATTATTATTATTATTATTATTATTATTATTATTATTATTATTATTATTATTATTATTATTATTATTATTATTATTATTATTATTATTATTATTCCATTTCGCACAAAACTTATTCTTACAAGGAGATCTTTCGAGTTGAAAGGAGAAGAGAGAAAAAAATAAGATTGAAGTGAGAAGAGGGAAGAGTGAAAGGAAGAGTGAAAAAAAGTTGAAACATTTTCTATGAGCCCTGAGTGGAGGTCTCATGCACGGACTGTTGGCCGGGCGATTAGTATCCGTTATTTTTTTAGGTCCTTACAGTGGTAAATTCCTGCTTTTTTTCCGTTTAGGTCTTCTAGTTCATAAAGATTGTTTCCGATGCATTTGCTGACCCTCATTTTTATGAATTTTTGGCTTAGTTTTGCACAGAACTTTACACGACACAAAAATCACTTACCATTTCAAAATACTTACACACAAAACACAATTCTGACTAAGTCGAACCATGCAGTGAAAATCCAAATTAATCTCTGTAATAAACAAACTTTCTTAGGTGTTATGCCCATAGGACAGCTTGCAATCAAAAAAAAATCAATTTAAATATTCAGCACAATAGGACAAACTCAGATGCCCTTATCCATTTACCGCAAGCATACGATGCCTACAGTAGATAAGAAAGAGGCAGTTAAGCCAAGCACAAAGGGTTGGGACAGATAAGACGATAATTTGATTTGTTATGCAAGTGTGTATTATTTTTTTTCCACAGCGCGAATGGGCATCTTATCATCTTCCAACGACACGAGTGGATATTGTTATTTTCTTTACAGCACACGCGAGGGGGTTTCTAATAATATTATGTAATATTTTTTTTTTAACACTCGCGATTGTAACGAAACCATGATGTTTATCGTCCTCTCCCTCCTATACCACCATTGCAACATCCTGTCTACAGGTACAAGAGGCTGGTCCTGGCAGCAAAAGGGAGAGGATGTCCAGGCCATGACCACTCGGCATGCTTGCAAACGCACAAACTAGCTCGTCGGCGGTGTAGGTTCTTGCAGTCGCGTTATAGGAAAGGGTCATTGATGGTATAGACCCTCGAAGGAATTACCCAAGTATCACCAAGATACCTCCTTGCCAACCACAACTTCCATTTTTATGTGGTAGCCCCGAATCTGATACGATATTAGCTTACCCGGTCCTCATTTCACCCAGCCAATCCTTACTTCCAGAACACTTCCACCTCCTACTTATTTCCTTAGACGGCCATGGTTTGTACTTTACCTAAGGATTTAAAAAAAAACGAAAAAAATAACTTCCCAAATTCATTGCAGATACATCCACCACAATTCGTAGCGCAAGACAAGATAAAAATAAAAAAAAATACACTGATATATTGAACTTGCAAATTAATGTCCTTTAATATCCAGTATCTAAATCTAAGTACATATATACATTAAAAAAAATGATAATCTAATAAAATTAACTTCTAAATTTATAATTAAGTAAAGGATACCAAAATTACTAAAACCAAAAGGAAAAGTTAAGTCCAAAAATATTTGTTTTCTTCAAAAAAAAATAGGAAAAAAAGCATATGGCAACCCTGTAATGCCCATTTAAAGAAAAAAATTATGAAATTATTATATATTAATTCCAAGGTCATTAACAAAAAGTATATATATTTTATTAAACTGTTTTTTTTTCTCAAAACGTACCTTTCGATCCCGAGCTCAATGTAGTGCACTAACATCATCCTCTGGTTCTGTAAATAGATTTATTTTTTTTTCTTTGTTTATCTGTAATTTACGTTTCCATATTATTTTTTTTCTTTAGTTGTAATATTGATTATAAATTCTCTTTATTTTTTTCTCTACTTCAAATTTCCTTTTTTTTTAATTATTTTTTTATATTTAACCTATGGATCGTTTAATTTTAATATTTACTCAATAGGCCTTTTATATTTCACATACTATTACAAACTTTACATACATAGGACACGCACGGAAGGGTTAGGGGTGGTTTTGATTTGCTGGGACAAGTGTAGAAAGGTAATGAAGTACACGGGGACACGGTTTTTACAGGGTCACAAATAGTCCCCAGCGTCAGGAGAGGTTCCAGGCAGGTGTGTTTTAGGTATTCCGCATCCAGTTAATGGTTTATATTAAGTTTACAGGTTCTTCTTAGATGATGGTAAGTCCATATTTGAATCTAAGGTTATGTATATACCTATGTATGTTCTTTTTTCAGGTCAAGGACAGATATATATTTTTTTTTTTTTGTTATTCTTGGCAATTAATGTCACTTCTATTAAATTAGGTGAATACAATTTATTTTCACTTTTTTGGTTTTTTTTTCTTTACTTTTTTATTGTTTCTTTTTTTTTGTAGATAATACTGAGTTGGCACGGGTGGGAATGGGGTAATTATTTAGGATTTCTGATTAGATCCAAATAACTAATCCACTTGTTTATTATAAATTTTGACTTCTTTTTATCTTTGAATTTTTTTTTTTTAATTCACTTCTCTAGTTAGGTTTTCTTTTTCTTTTTTAAATAGTTTTATCCTAAGTTCTTTTTATCACTCTATGCCAAACTTTTTCCGACTGACTTAATGCATCCTAAAACTAATCCTTATCACCTTTGACTTTGTGCATTTATGGTCTGATAATCCAGCTAGTTGTGCATCACGCCATCAAAAGTTAGCGGCACCTATCACTATAGTAGCTTGATGGGCAAGGTATTTGAGCTATTTTTTTCTTATTGGTTAATTGTTTAAGTTAACCGCTGCTTTGAGTGACTTAGGTTATGTACTTGTATTAGATGTTTACAGTTTGAGATTATGAGTGATTAAGTTAGTATAGCAGGCGTACAGGGTGTTGTAAGTTTTAATTTGCATACATAATATTTTTTCGGTAAATTTTTTTTTTCTCTTTATATTGTTAGTGTAGTGATTATTATACTATTTTTTTTTGTTTATATTCTAGGGTAATTATTATTAATATTATCATTATTATTATTTTTAGTATTATTATTATTATTGTTATTATTATTATTATTATTATTATTATTATTATTATTATTATTATTATTATTATTATTATTATTATTATTATTATTATTATTATTCCATTTCGCACAAAACTTATTCTTACAAGGAGATCTTTCGAGTTAAAAGGAGAAGAGAGAGAAAAATAAGATTGAAGTGAGAAGAGGGAAGAGTGAAAAAAAGTTGAAACATTTTCTATGAGCCCTGAGTGGAGGTCTCATGCACGGACTGTTGGCCGGGCGATTAGTATCCGTTATTTTTTTAGGTCCTTACAGTGGTAAATTCCTGCTTTTTTTCCGTTTAGGTCTTCTAGTTCATAAAGATTGTTTCCGATGCATTTGCTGACCCTCATTTTTATGAATTTTTGGCTTAGTTTTGCACAGAACTTTTTTGATGCATCGCTTAATGCAAAATTCCTTCGAAAAACAACATCTCCTACGGCAAACTTTATATCCTTACTTCGCAAGTTGTATTGATTTTCATACTGAGTATGAGCATTCGCAAGCGAGTTTTTTATGTGTGAATGGATTATGTTCATTTGCGAAGCTTTTGACACTATGTCCCAGTTAGAATTGTTCAGGCCATTCAGCTTACGAAGCAACTGGTAATCCAAGCCATGCTCCACACACCTCTGTCCAAACAGGGCTTCAAACGGCGACATGTTTATCGCGGAATGAACAGTTGTATGAAGAGCGCTGGCTATAGACTGCAAGTTACTGTCCCAGTTCCTCTGATCTGGGTCAATGTAGGATCTGATTGCGGCGAGTATCGATCTGTTTTCTCTCTCGCTAGCATTAGCTTGCGGAGAATATACTGCAGTCCTAACGTGTGTTATGCCATACATCATCAGACACTTCTCAAAGTCACGACTGATAAACTGCTTGCCGTTGTCCGAGAGAATGATTTCAGGTACTCCGAAGACGCAAAAGACTTGCTCATGCAAGAATCGGAGAACAGTGTCAGTCGTGGCTTTTCGAAGTGCCTTGACGACAACGAACTTTGTCAGGTCTTAGGGTTGCGTTTGGAGCTTTCGTGGCCTTACAGATGTCGCATATCCCGATAAACGTCTTTACCTGTGCCGCCATGTTAGGTCAGAAGAATTGTTGCTGTAGTCGGAACAACGTTTAGACGATTCCTCCATGTGAAGCACGAGGCGGCCGATGAGCAAGAGCAATCAGGTGCTCGGTAAGCGGTTCTGGAACCCAAAGCTTCCATGTAAGGTCGTCCTCTACAGGATTCCCTGTGCAACATTTGACCTTCTTGTAGACGAAATTTTCCGACACTTGAAGATCAGGTAGCTCATTTTTTTGTTCTTTGATGCTATCTATGAGCTTGCGGTAGTCCGTAGATCGAAAGCTAGGATCCGCAAGGTCTATATGCAACATATCATAGCGATCTTTCATCATCAACTCATCGCAAACTAGAGCGTCTACCCCATATACCCGTGAAAGTGCATCGGGCACCACATTCTGGGATCCTTTGCGATGTTCGATGGTGAAGTCGAATCCCTGAAGCTTTAAGCTCCATCGCGCTAACCGACCACTTAGATCTCTCTGGCCCATCAACCACCTTAAACTCGCGTGGTCCGTCACGATTCTGAATGGGTGACCTTCGACGTAAGCTCGAAACTTCTGAACTCCCATGACAGCAGCCAGGCATTCACGCTCGGTCACACTGTAATTGCGCTGGCCCGAGTTGAGTTTCTGAGAGTGGTAGTAAATTGGTCGTTCACTACCACTTTCGTCCAGCTGGCATAACACACATCCGATGCCGGTGTTCGATGCATCACAGAGGATCAGAAACTCCTTCGTGAAGTCCGGATTCACCAGGAGTGGTGCGGTTTTCAGGGCTAATTTAATCCTGTTGAAGGCTTCCATTGCTTCGTCGGTGAAGGTAAAATTCTTCCCCTTTTTCAACGTGTCGGTGATGGCTGCCGGTAGGGTTAAGAAGTCGTTTACAAAACGACGATACCATCCTGCTAGTCCCAGGAACCACCTCACTTGCTTTGCTGAAGTAGGGGTTGGAAACTCTGAAATGGCTGTCACCTTCTCAGGGTCTGTTTTAAGACATCCGTCTCCGACGATGTATCCGAGGTACTTCAGCTCCTTGAAGCAGAATTTTGACTTCTGGGCGTTTATCGTAAGCCCCGCTTCATTCAGTCGGCCTGCCAAAATCTCCAACAGCTTCACATGTCTCTCAAACGTGCTTGATACCACCAACAAGTCATCCAGATACGGAAAGATTTGTTCTCTGAGTTGGTGGGGTACAACCTTGTCCATCAATCTGACCATGCGTTGTGGCGCATTGCAGAGGCCAAAAGGCATGACCGTAAACTGTAACAGGGGCATACCGGGCACAGTAAACGCCGTCTTTTCCCGAGAGGACTTCTCCAGCGGGATCTGCCAGAACGCGTCCTTCAGATCTACACTCGAAATGAAATGGGTACCTGGAAGACGCGATAGCAATCCTTCTATATGAGAAAGTGGATACGCATCTTTTCTTGTCCTGGCGTTGACCTTCCTGTAGTCGAGGCATAAGCGATTTTTGCCAGGCTTGCGCACTAGGACAACCGGAGAACTCCACGCCCTGGTACTTTCCTCTATAACTCCGAGTTTGAGCATACGTTCCAGTTCCTCATATAGCCGTTTCTGTACCGCCGGAGAAATCGGGTAATGACGCTGCTTAATGGGCTCTGCATCCCCTGTGTCAATAACATGTTCCTCTAGCGTCGTTTTTCCTAGGCCTTCTACCGAGGAAGAAGGAAACAGGCTAATGGCGTCTTTCATCCATTTGGAGTCCTGATCAGTAAGTATGTGGGCGTTTGGATCTGGTTCACTCGGGCATGGAACAGGGGATATCTCGGAGATCAGCTGAGGAGCGATATCGAATTCCCTCCAGAAGTCAATCCCCAAGTAAAGTCTCTGCTGTAACGACAGAACCACGTACAGGGGAATTTTTTTCGTCATCCCTTTATAGGAAATCTCCGCATAGATTTTGCCTATTATGGCTTGATGTTTCCCATGTTTGGCAGTCTTCACTTCGGAAGAAAGTTTTGAGACGGTTTGACCATGTTTTTGAAGGAATCCCAAACCATCCACTCCCAAGCAGCTTATGCTGGCGCCACTGTCCAGCAAGCCTAGAATAGGCTCTCCAAAAATGTGGACTGTAGCATACGGTCGCGGATCGTCAGAGCTGCACAACGTAGTGGCTTCTATGGCCCGGAATGCTTCTTTTTTCTCTTGAAACTTCCGTCTCAGCTTCACTATTTTGTCCGAAACTATGGTACTCTGGGTTCCAAAAATCCGTTTCCGCACGTCCAGATAGTTTTGGAGTTTTTCATGGAGAGGTTTGAGCGATGTCATTGGAGCAGCATGAGCTGGTTGAGCAGTGGCTCCACCGGGCTCACCAGGACATTTCAAGATCCTGATCGTAGGGACAGGTGTTATTGGTGGTGGAAAAGGTTCGGAATGATAGAGCGGAAGGGGAGATTTGGAAAACGATTTTATTTTTACTCCAGGTTCTTCTTCAGAGAGCAATTTCCCTGGGGCTTCAAACTGCTCCTTGCCTCGTTTCCCGAGCATCAAGGACAATGGGGCGAGGTGGTATTTTCCTAGCCACACTTAAAACAAAAAAGAGCTCTTTGTGGGTCGGGGCATTCGATAAACGAATGTCCTTTACCCTTGCAGTTCCAACATGTATAATTTCGCATGTCCCTTTCTTTCTTAGGGTGGAACGCCTCGATCTCGGGGCGAGAGCTTCTTCCTCCTCCCTTTTCTCAGCAACGAGTTCAGAGATAGCACTTCTACGTGGAGGTGGAATTGGCCCAAATCTTGGTCTCTGTGGCTCGCGCTCGAGAAGGTATTTGTCGGCCTTCCTACAGATATGAACCATTTCAGTGAGCGAATTCGCCTGGAATGTTATAAGGAGCATCCCCATCTGTCGTCGAACATTATTCTTAAGGATGTCAACGATTTCTTCATCTGGCTTTGGAGTCCTCAGTCTTCCGTTGAGTTTTTGGATGTCCGCGTAAAACTCATCAAATTTTTCTGCCTGGCCTTGATGTCTGTCATATAACCTTCTCAACAGCTCTGCCTCCGTTTCAAGACTTCTGAACTGCTCTGTTAGGGCTGCTTTGAGCCCCAACCAGGTCACATGGGGATTCGCTTTCAGGTAAACCCAGAATCAGGACTCTACTGATCCAGAAACAAAATGGTGGGAATTGAGGACCACCTCATCCCAAGTTGCGCCATAGCTCGTCTTCAGGCGTTCAAGACGGAACAAAAAATCATCGATTGTTATGGAGCGATTATCGAACTTTAACCCCCACTTGTAAAAGTGGAAGTTCTGCGACCTAACCCCGATGTTACGAGTCACTGACTGAGTATTATTGGCGGGATCACTCAAAGTCATATTATCGAGTTGCCTGAAAAACTCATCCGTGTTGGAAATGTCCGCCACTTCATTTCTGCGAGGAGGTATTTGATGTCGAGGAAGTGATCGATTCCTTGGAGGTGAGCGCTGTCGGGCGGGAGATCGATTTTGTGGCGTGAGGCAGAGAAGCTCTGTCTGTCCCGTTGGAGGTCGGGTGACCTCCGGAGTTGGTGCCGAAAGGGTTTCACGTACGATCCCTGCCACTTCATCCCGCAGAGCTGCTCTGGTTCTATCCATCTTACCAGAAAAGAATCGGAAATCCTCGGACCGACTCGCTCCAACAGCAGCGGTAACTACATCACGGATGTAGTCCTTCCACTTTTCCTCGTTCCCACCTAAGGAATCGCGGACTCTGGGGGCCCCGTTTTGTGAGGTCCTTTCCTCAGCCTGAGCTAGTAATGAGGCAGCTCCTTCTTTGTTCCTAGATCCCAAGCGTCGATGTGTTGGGTCCTGCGGAGAAGCTAGGGCGGCAAATGAATCGGTCAGTTGTGACCTTAGGACACGGCCCCCCAGACTGCCCCTAAGCTTCGAAACTGTAGTGCCCCCTCGTCTTTTTGGCATATTTAAAAGATCTTAAAAACAAAGAGTAGGGAAATCGGGATAGCTAAACAAAATTTTATAGAACGTAGAGGAGTAGGAAATAAAGTGTTACAAACTCAACTTTAAATTGAATCGAAAAAAAAACCGCTAGGAAATACTCAAATGCCGAAGAGAAGAGCGAAACAGAATAAGGAAAAAAAATCTTTCGGTAAAAAAAAATTCAATGTTATAAAATTTAGCACAAGTAAAAGAAGGGAACAAATTTTTTGTTTAAGGAATCTAAAAAAAAGGTTTATAACTAATTAAAAATTTTCAAGAATTAAAAAAAATAAAGGAAAATCAAATAAGGGTTTATAAAGAAAATTCAACAAAAAGTAGCCGAAGTACGCTTGAAACCAAAAAGAAATTAGAGTTAATTCTACAACCTTAAAGGGATAGTAAAAAAATAACAAAAATCGAATACTTAAATATATACAGAAAAAAAAGGTATAAATAAAAGAAGTTCAGATTTTTTCAAAAAAAATCAACAAAATTTTCAAAACCAAAAAAGAAGAAACAGAAAAAAAATGGTGTTACTTAACTTACTATCAATGAACTCATAAAGTCAAGGTGGAAGCGAAACAGAAGAGAGCACGAGAAGAACTACTAATGGAAATGAAGACCGGTAATCCCCCTATGAAATCACGAAGTTTGACCCGAATACTAACAATTCTGATACATTCCGACTACTGCATTCTGGACCTAGGACGTAATGGGATGTCTGGGTGTGTGCCTGCAATATGCAGTTGGCATTTCCGCCAAGCTGACAGCCAAGCATTTGCACCCTGAACCCAACAAATCATAAGTTAAGTCATTATCAAATATCTTAAACAATTGAAGCCGATTTACAAAATAAGAAAAAAAATCAAACTTAAGCTTTAAAACATTGACTTCAGAACTTATACATTCAGTTCGTTGGAACGCAACAGCCTAAACGAGAGGAGACCTCATTTAGCGGTCGTTCAAAAAAAAAAAAAAAAAAAAACTTTACGAATGCTATTGATTATATGAAAAAAGCAAAACTGTATCCCTAGGCCAAGACACAATATGGGTCCGCAGCATAATTATATTCATATTCGAGTCAAACTTTCCCAAAAGTTGAAAAAAAGTTGGACAAATTCGGGCCCCCCGTTGGGCGCCACCTGTAACGAAACCATGATGTTTATCGACCTCTCCCTCCTATACCACCATTGCAACCCTCTGTTTACAGGTACAAGAGGCTGGTCCTGGCAGCAATAGGGAGAGGGTGTCCAGGCATGACCACTCGGCATGCTTGCAAACGCACAAACTAGCTCGTCGGCGGTGTGGGTTCTTGCAGTCGCGTTCCTGGACAAGTGTTACGTAATTGTCATGCCGTAAAAAAAGGGTTAAAAAAATATATAATTGCAGAAGCCCGAATTTGTCAATATATGGGAGAGTTTTGACTCATATAGGAAAGGGTCATTGATGGTATAGACCCTCGAAGGAATTACCCACCCAAGTATCACCAAGATACTTCCTTGCCTACCACGATCTCCATTTCTATGTGGTAGCCCCGAATCTGATACGGTATTAGCTTACCCGGTCCTCATTTTACCCAGCCAATCCTTACTTCCAGAACACTTCCACCTCCTACTTATTTCCTTAGACGACCATGGTTTGTACTTTACCTAAGGATTTAAAAAAAAAAAACGAAAAAAAAAATTTCCCAAATTCATTGCAGATCCATCCACCACAATTCGTAGCGCAAGACAAGATAAAAATAAAAAAAATACACTGATATATTGAACTTGCAAATTAATGTCCTTTAAAATCCAGTATCTAAATCTAAGTACATATATACATTAAAAAAAATGATAATCTAATAAAATTAACTTCTAAATTTATAATTAAGTAAAGGATACCAAAATTACTAAAACCAAAAGGAAAAGTTAAGTCCCAAAATATTAGTTTTCTTCAAAAAAAAAAAGGAAAAAAAGCATATGGCAACCCTGTAATGCCCATTTAAGAAAAAAATTATGAAATTATTATATATTAATTCCAAGGTCATTAACAAAAAGTATATATATTTTATTAAACTGTTTTTTTTTCTCAAAACGTACCTTTCGATCCCGAGCTCAATGTAGTGCACTAACATCATCCTCTGGTTCTGTAAATAGATTTATTTTTTTTTCTTTGTTTATCTGTAATTTACGTTTCCATATTATTTTTTTTCCTTTAGTTGTAATATTGATTATAAATTCTCTTTATTTTTTTCTCTACTTTAAATTTCCTTTTTTTTTTTTAATTATTTTTTTATATTTAACCTATGGATCGTTTAATTTTAATATTTACTCAATAGGCCTTTTATATTTCACATACTATTACAAACTTTACATAACACTATAGGACACGCACGGAAGGTTTAGGGGTGGTTTTGATTTGCTGGGACAATGGTAGAAAGGTAATGAAGTACACGGGAAACGGTTTTTACAGGGTCACAAATAGTCCCCAGCGTCAGGGGAGGTTCCAGGCAGGTGTGTTTTAGGTATTCCGCATCCAGTTAATGGTTTATATTAAGCTTACAGTTTCTTCTTAGATGATGGTAAGCCCATATTTGAATCTTAGGTAATGTATATACCTATGTTGTTACCGAGCCGGCTGTGTGGCTTAAGAAAAAGTTCACCCGAAAAAAAAAAAAATTTTTGTTAAAAAAAAAACTAATAAAATTGTTTTATCAACACGCAAAACCATGCGTCACACACAGTATACGCAAGCCTCTGCGACATACATACATATGTACGCATTTAATTGATTGACTAATTTTTTTGTCAATTTCAACAAATTTCATTATGTATATCTACTTACCTGTTTTTATTAGCTTTTATTAATTATCTTTATATCCTTTATTGTTTTACTTTCCTTAAAAGAAATAAAGAAAGAAAAGATAAATTAATTTAATTATCAAACACAAAAAAGAAAACAAAAGTACTTATATGTAGGTACAATGTTGTTGTGAAACGACGTACTTATGTATATACTTACATGTCGATATTCAATTTAAAAAAAAAAAAAATTGCTTATCTCTAATTTAAGTACGAATCGTCGGTAAAGTGATTCCCAATTTGATGGATTCTCTGGTAATACATCTGGGAATTATTTTACAACTGTTTATTAGTAATTAAACAAAAGGAAAGTACATATCTACCTACCTATGAAAAGCTGTGCAGTGATTGTTTGTTTTGTTGACATATTTTTTTGTTGGTGTTTATAGTGCATACTGTTTGTCTCAGGTTGGCTTACAGTTTGCGCAATAGTGAAATCTTTATCTCTTTCTTACAAATTTAGCAAATTAGAAGATCATGCGAAGAGTTAAAGTATAGTTTTTACAAAAAGGTAGCAAGAGAAGGAACAGAGGTGTGGGGAAAAGCTATTAGTTTTAAGTATGTATTAGTAAATTGTCATTCAAGTATAATATTTATTGGAAATAGGTTTTAAGTATTTGTGGGAGAGAATATAATAAAGAAAGAGATAGGAAATTCGTAATTTTATTGGAAAATGAATAAAAATAGTTATCTCGCTCAGATTATAGAGGTAACTATTTATATGGATAAGACAAAGACTGGAATGGCATTGAGGGATTTCTTGGTCTTTGTTTAGGATTATTCAATGTAGAAAGTGAAACTGATAGACCTTAATCAAGAATAATTTCAATCTTTAAAGAATTTTTTTAGTAATATAAATTTAAAAGTTAAAAAAAAAGATAAAAAAAAATTAATAATAATAAGAAGAAGACTTAAGTTAAGTGAACAAGATATAAAAAGGTAAAATTAGATTAAAATAGCTAAGTCGAATAGAAAAAAAAATTAAATATGTAATTTTTTTAGGATAAGAGCAGAAACTTACAAAAAAAAAACTCTTCTGAGTTTCCTTTTTTTAACTTATTGCAGAGGTATGTTGCTATGTGGTGAATATTTATAAACAAATTACTGACGTGAAAATTAGGCTTAGGTTTAACTTTACTTGGACCTTGGCCCCTGCCATTTTTTTTTGTGGATTTTTCTTTGTTACCAGCCAGAAACGGATGAAAAAAAGGAATAAAGGGACAATCCAGAAGAAGTCAATTTGTTTAGTGAAAAGTTTTAGTGCAAAAAAAAAAAACAAAAAAAAATTATTTGAATTGAAAAGAAAAATAAAGAAGAATTAATAATATTAAAAAGAAAATAAGGAGGAAGAAAAAAGAAGGAAATAATTGAAAAAAAAGAAAAGAAAAAAAATTAATTTTTTTAGTAATTTGTAATTTTTAAAATTGTTAAAGTGTTAAGAAAAGTTTTAATAATAATAGTATTCAAGTGAAATATATATAAAAAAATAAATAAACACAGCAACAGTTCTTCGCAGTGCTGCCGGCAGGACGTCGAGGACTCAAAAATCTGTAAGTGGTTTTAATATAGATTTGGACATAAAGGTCCTGTATTGGATTATAATTTTTTTAACACTTTTTTTTTTGCTTAATATATATTATTTTTTTTAATTTAACGTAGATTTAATTTTAATTTTTAATTTTTGTTATTTAAATTGGATTTTTTTTTAACTTTAATTTTTTTTTTAATAAACATTTGTGATATGTGAATGTAAATAAGATTTTTTTCAATGGACTGTTAAATGAGAGCTAAAGGGGTGTGAAGTACTTGACAGAGCCGTCCTCGGTAAGATTGAGAAGAACGAAAACATAGATACGGAAGTGACTGGTAGGTCGTTTTAGGGGCTACCTTCGAGAATTTCGGCCAAGAAGGTAGCATTTGGAAGTATCCTTCTGATATTATGGTGGGCTGGCCAGACCTCGTCAACAACATCAGACGAGCGTCTGGAATTTAGCATGGTGATATCCAGTGGAGAGAAAAAAGTAGGGTACATTAGGATTAGGGTCTAGTTTAGGGTTTTAGATTAAGTATTTTTTTTAGTAGGTATATTTTTGTGGTGATGGGTTTTATTTTTATTTTTTTTAGTTTTAGTTTTATTAGTTTTATTTTTATCGTAGGTTTAGTTAGGTTAGTTTTTAACTATAAAAAAATGCACTTTACTTACTTGTGGTTTTCCTTGGATATTGTCAGTATCCTCGGGTTTGTGTATTCATGTCCTTACCTTTTAGAGTAGAATTATCCTTTTCCTCATCCTTCCTTTTCCGATCCTTATTTTTTTTTTTACACTCAGGCACGATAATTTTGTTTGTCGAACAGGAGGGAACAGTAGAAGCGGCAAGAACCACCCCCAATCCGTCGAGCTTAGCCGTGCAACGACAAGCGTGCCGCCGCCCTTCTACTGCCCCAAAGAAGTTCCCCCGTGGAAACCTGCTTCGCAACAATGGCGCCCAACGTTTTCGCTTAGTGCGCAAACGAAACCTGACGGCTTCGGCTTAAAGCCACTTCAAGGGGACGATTTTTCTCGGTAGGTCGTTTCCTTGGACTTGCTTTATCCTCACGCGTTGTTTTTATTATTTTGATTTTTTTTTACCTTGTTTTTAACTTTTTTTTTAACTTTTTTAACTTTTTATTTACAAAAACCTGGGATACTTTTGGTAGGATCACGAATGGAGAACTGCTGTCCAATTATCAGGCCAAGAGCCCGTGATCGTGTGAGGTAGTTCAAAGTTCGTGATCACACCAAGGGTAGAACAGGGTCGTAGAGCCTTGAGGCTCTGCTTTCCATGGAGTTAGGTACAACCAGACTCATTGTGAGGTAGAGGTTCGGGGCTCGAAAGCCTTGTTCGTGTGGACGTTTATCCTGATTTCATAGCCAGCCATTGACTAGGCTATATGCCAGGAAATATGAAGTGGTTATGAGAGAGGGATAAGCGGAAGCACAAGCTGAATTTCAGGCGTACCAGTCACAACATGACGGATGTGAACGGACAAAGGACGGAAAAATACTGGTCTCACCTAAAGGATAGGAGAACTTTGTCAAGCTTCACACACCTAAGCGCCTATACATAAATTAGAACAAAAAAACATAAACAAAATAAATTTTTTTAACAATAAGTAAATTTTGTTTTATTGCTTTTTGATTTTTTTTACAGTTTTAAGTTTTTATGATAATTTTTTTTAAAACATTTTTTTCAAATTTCCTTTTTTTATTTCTTTTTATAATTTTGTTTAACATTTGATTTACAGTTTTTTTTACAATTTTTTTTGAGTTAATTTAGATTTTTTTTTTTAAGTTTTTAGTTTTTGATTTTGATTTTTTTTTTTACTTGTTTTTATTGCTTACATTGTATTTTTTTAATTTTTTTTTTTATTTTTAGATACATTTTTTTTAGTTTATTTAATTTTTTTTATGAATTTTACTTTTTTTTTTAATTTTTTTTTTTAGTTTTATTGAATTCGCATATAGTTTTGTTAAGTTGTACATTCAAGTTTTTTTTTTTTTTTTTTAAGTTTTGCATAATTTTTTTTTATATTTTTTTTTAATTTGTTTAAATTTTTTTTTATTTACTTTTTTATTTTTTTTTTAATGTTACATTCCTTTTGATTGTAGTATTAGTTAGTATTTTTTTTTATTTTCATAGATTTTTGGATTTTTTTTTTTATTTTTTTATCTGAAAATTTCTGTTAATTATTTAACTTTTAATTCCTCGCTTTCTTTGTCCGGGCTGGCAAGTGAACAAAAAATGGCAGAGGGAAGTAAAAACATAGGTTCAGTTCCGGAAGAGTTTTTTTTTACAATTTTTTTTGAGTTAATTTAGATTTTTTTTTTTTAAGTTTTTAGTTTTTGATTTTGATTTTTTTGCTTGTTTTTATTGCTTAAATTGTATTTTTTTTAATTTTTTTTTATTTTTAGATACATTTTTTTTTAGTTTATTTAATTTTTTTAATGAATTTTACTTCCTAGTTTCACTTTAATTTTTTTTTTATTTTTTTTTAGTTTTATTGAATTCGCATATAGTTTTGTTAAGTTGTACATTCAAGTTTTTTTTTTTTTTTTAGTTTTGCATAATTTTTTTTTTATATTTTTTTTTAATTCGTTTAAATTTTTTTTTAAGTCAGACCAGAACCCTCAGTTTCATGGCAGATGGTTTGACCGATATCATGAAGCAACTAGACAAGAATATGAAAGAGGTGCATCTGAAGCTGAGTAATTTAGAACTTTCCTTGGCAGGCCAGAGAGACACATCTGTGCGACATGACGTACCGTCTGGACAAAGACAATTTGAAGACAGAAACTTAAGCAATAACAAAAGACAAGACACTAATTTCTACTATGACACAACCTTTGAACGGAACAACACATTTAGAAACACCGGTATTTTCAGACAAGACACTATGGAAAACATGAGACATGACGCTAATTACCCTAGAACGGACGCAAACAGAACATTTAGACAAGACACAACTTACAGATAAAACCTAAGACAAGACATATCTTTTGAAAACGATACAAGACCAAACCGACGACTAGACGATACTTACATACAGACAGACAGACAGACTAACTACTCGAGGAACAATCAGCCGATGTCCCATCCATCAAATGATCCTTCCTCCAACCGCAGGGTTGATGTTCACAAGTGGGGGATCAGGTTTGATGGATCGGCGAAAGGTTTGTCGGTTGAGAGTTTCCTTTTTAGAGTAGAGACGTTACAAAAGACGAACAGGCTGACAAACGAAGAATTGTTTGCAAGTTTTCACCATTTGGTCACAGGCCCTGCAGAAAGATGGTATTGGCAATTCATGGAGGAGAATCAGGGCGATGATCTTCTGAATTATTTTGACCTGAAGTCAGAACTACTTCGACAGTTCAAAGTCAATAAGCGGGACCATGAAATCCTTCGAGCAATTATGGACAGGAAACAGCTACCCCACGAGACACTTGACGATTTTTATGCTGATATTAGGGGTTTAATCTTACAGATGCAAACAAGACCCACCGAGAATGATTTAGTTTCGATGGTTAGGGCAAATATAAAAGATAGGATAGCGATTTTGATTTTTGGTTGTTCAATACATAATATTAGGGATTTACGTGACGAATGCCGGAGATCAGAAGAACATTTAGCTTTAAGGGAACAAAGAGTGAGAAGGTTCGTTAGTGAAATTGACAGAGAGAAATCTGATACACGAGAAGTTAGTGACTATGACTATGACTATGACGAAAACACCGGGATAGAGGCAATAGAAAACAGACAAGATAAAAGACATCGCTACACACTTGACAATAGAATAGGTTTAGATAGACAAAGGAAGAGGTCAGATTTTTCGGGAGAGAGGTGTTTGCCCTTCTTCATTTCATTCCTTGACTTGTTTTAGTTGTGGGAAGGGCAACATTTCATTCAAATGTGATGCTTGTCAGGAAAACCGGAATGTCGGCAGTGCATCCGGGAACCAACTGCCGAAGACAAATCCTGTCCCGGAAAATCTGAAACCGAACCTATAATAAAAAATTTAAAAAGAGAAAATATTGACGAACATAAAACTGAAAATAGACGAACTACCATTCCAGCTAAGACTCTTCATCAAAGAATGATGGACTATGACGAAGCTAGAAAGCGGATCTTTGGTGAGGAGTTGGACGATGTGAAAAAGCGTAGGAATTATTTAAAAATAGCTAGGCTAAGGGAAAAATGTGCAATACTTAGACGTAGGAAGAACCAAATTGACGCATCCATTTTAACCATTAATGACGACAATAGGCCATACGCGAAAGTGCTATTAGAAGGTGATGAATTTTTAGGACTATTAGACAGTGGTGCGTCAGTGACTTGTTTAGTTAAGGGTTCATTAGATTTTATAAGTATGAAAAACATTAAATTGACGAAGATGACTAATCAGATAAGGACAGCAGATGGAAATCAACAGAAAATAGTAGGTAGGTTCAAATCAACTGTCTCGTGGAGTAGCAAATCCATAGAACTAGAAATCTTTGTCGTTCCAAGTCTCCAACTCTCTTTATCTGGGTGTAGACTTTTGGAGAGCATTCAATGTAGCTCCAACCATTGTGAGTGAAGTGAGAATGCCGATGCCGTCGAAGGAACAGCCTGCTTTTCGAGATCTTTCTCTAGCACAAGCACAACAGCTGGAGAAAGCCAAGTTACTGTTTCCTTCCTTTACTGCACTCGGGTTGGGTAAGACAAGCCTGGAAGAGCACGTGATTGAGGTGGATGACAAGAATATTCCCATCAAACAAAGGCACTACCCGATTTCGCCAACCGTACAAAAGCTCCTGTACGATGAGTTAGACAGAATGTTGGCACTGGGTGTGATAGAAGAGAGTAACAGTGCTTGGAGTTCTCCAGTAGTTTTAGTGAGAAAGGGCGAAAAAAACAGGTTGTGCTTAGATTCGCGTAAAGTAAATGCAAGAACGAAGAAGTTTGCGTACCCACTTCCTCACATAGAAGGTATTATTAGTAGGCTGCAGGATACAAAATTCATCTCCAGTATGGATTTGAAATCAAAACGAGTTTAGTTACAGCTCCCATACTAACAAATCCTGACTTTTCAAAACATTTCTATATACAATGTGACGCTTCAACCTCTGGTGTAGGGAGTGTGATTTTCCAGATGGACGAGAAGAAAAATGAACGACCGATAGCATTCATGTCTCAGAAGCTAAATTCCGCTCAGCGAAATTACACAGTAACTGAACTTGAATGCTACGCGGCCGTTTTATCAGTAAAGAAGTTCGAGCCTACGTTGAAGGATTACCTTTTACTATCATCACCTATCACGCAAGTTTGAAATGGTTGATGACCCAAAAAGACCTTACAGGAGGGTTGGCCCGTTGGAGTTTTAAACTACAGGGTTTCGACTTCGTGATCGAGCATAGGAAGGGTGTCCAAAACGTAGTCCCTGATACTCTCTCAAGAGTTCATATGGAAGAGATCACGACCGATAATTCAGCACCAGAAGTTGACTTTAATTCACCGTATTTCACTTCGGATGAATATGTTGAGTTAAAGAAAATAAAAGAACGCGACCACGACAAACTACCTGATATCTGCATATCAGATGGATTTGTGTACAAACGGACCGATATACGAACGGGCGACGCTATACAAGATGACCGAGCATGGAAGCTATGGGTTCCTACGGAGTTGTCAGCGGATCTCCTTAAATCTGCTCATGACTCGCCTGCTTCTGGACATGGTGGTATAAAGAAGACCCTGTCGAAATTACGGCAAAAATATTTTTGGCCAGAGATGGCCACCGATGTTCAGAACTGGGTGAGATCATGCGACGTTTGTAAGTGCAGCAAATCGGTAAACATAACGACTCGACCGCCGATGGGAAAACAGACAGTGACGGAACGACCTTTCCAACGCCTATATATTGATTTCCTTGGACCCTACCCTCGTACCAAGAATGGTAACACACACATTTTTATTGTTCTTGACCATTTTAGTAAGTTTGTGTTTTTAAAAGCAATTAGAAAAGCAACATCATCAGAGGTAGTAAAATTCTTAGAAGAAAGTGTTTTTCATGTTTTTGGTGTCCCAGAGTTTATTCATTCTGACAACGGAAAACAGTTCGTATCAGAACTATTTTCCAGCTTTTTAATAAAATACGGAGTTAAACATGTCAGAACTGCGATTTACTCGCCCCAAGCTAACGCTTCGGCAAGAGTAAATCAGTCAATTCTTTCTAAAATTCGATCATAACTCAGTGACGATCAAAAGCACTGGGATCGACATGTTAGCAACGTTTCGTTTTCATTGCGAAGTGTCGTTCACGACGCAATCGGTGCTGAGCCATACTATGCTGTATTTGGGACACACATGATCCAACACGCAAAATCATATGACTTGTTAAGACGATTAGGCCTAGTAAGAGAGTTAAAGACTGAGATCCTCGAAAAAGAAGACAAGCTTGAACTTATTCGAGCTAAAATTTTTGACAATTTGCAGCTTTCCCACCAGAGAAGCGCAAAGATATATAATACTAGAAGTAGGAATGTGCAATATAAAACAGGGCAAGTAGTTTTTCGTAGAAACTTTAAACAGAGTAACAAAATGGAAAACTACAACGCTAAATTAGGGAAAAAGTTTTTAAAATCCATTATCCTGAAACCTATAGGTAACTCTCTATACGAAGTAGGTAACTTAAGAGGTGAGAAGGTAGGTGTCTTTCATGCGAAAGACCTACACTTTTAGATTAAGCAAACATGACGCATTCAGATGATGTTCCCTTACGACTGTGATATTAGACTAGTTGAATTTGTTTATTTATTTTATTTATTATTAGTATTCATTTTACCTTCTTGACATTTAAGCTGTGATATTTTATCTATAACTAGTTATTTTTCTGTGATATTTAAAATAAGTCTTAGTACCTGATTTATAATATTTATTGGAAATAGGTTTTAAGTATTTGTGGGAGAGAATATAATAAAGAAAAAGTTAGGAAATTCGTAATTTTATTGGAAAATGAATAAAAATAGTTATCTCGCTCAGATTATAGAGGTAACTATTTATATGGATAAGACAAAGACTGGAATGGCATTGAGGGATTTCTTGGTCTTTGTTCAGGATTATTCAAAGTAGAAAGTGAAACTTATAGACCCTAATCAAGAATAATTTCAATCTTTAAAGAATTTTTTTAGTAAAAATTAGATTAAAATAGCTAAGTCGAATAGAAAAAAAAATTAAATATGTGATTTTTTTAGGATCAGAGCAGAAACTTACAAAAAAAAAACTCTTCTGAGTTTCCTTTTTTTAACTTATTGCAGAGGTATGTTGCTATGTGGTGAATATTTATAAACAAATTACTAACGTGAAAATTAGGCTTAGGTTTAACTTTACTTGGACCTTGGCCTCCGCCATTTTTTTTGTGGATTTTTCTTTGTTACCAGCCAGAAACGGATGAAAAAAAAGGAATAAAGGGACAATCCAGAAGAAGTCAATTTGTTTAGTGAAAAGTTTTAGTGCAAAAAAAAAAAAAACAAAAAAAAATTATTTGAATTGAAAAGAAAAAAAAGAAGAATTAATAATATTAAAAAAGAAAATAAGGAGGAAGAAAAAAGAAGGAAATAATTGAAAAAAAAGAAAAGAAAAAAAACTATTTTTTTTAGTTATTTGTAATTTTTAAATTGTTAAAGTGTTAAGAAAAGTTTTAATAATAATAGTATTCAAGTGAAATATATATAAAAAAATAAATAAACACAGCAACAGTTCTTCGCAGTGCTGCCGGCAGGACGTCGAGGACTCAAAAATCTGTAAGTGGTTTTAATATAGATTTGGACATAAAGGTCCTGTATTGGATTATAATTTTTTTAACACTTTTTTTTTGCTTAATATATATTATTTTTTTTAATTTAACGTAGATTTAATTTTGATTTTTAATTTTTGTTATTTAAATTGGATTTTTTTTACTTTAATTTTTTTTTAATAAACATTTGTGATATGTGAATGTAAATAAGATTTTTTTCAATGGACTGTTAAATGAGAGCTAATGGTGTGTGAAGTACTTGACAGAGCCGTCCTCGGTAAGATTGAGAAGAACGAAAACATAGATACGGAAGTGACTGGTAGGTCGTTTTAGGGGCTACCTTCGAGAATTTCGGCCAAGAAGGTAGCATTTGGAAGTATCCTTCTGATACTTTGGTGGGCTGGCCAGACCTCGTCAACAACATCAGACGAGCGTCTGGAATTTAGCATGGTGATACCCAGTGGAGAGAAAAAAGTAGGGTACATTAGGATTAGGGTCTAGTTTAGGGTTTTAGATTAAGTATTTTTTTTAGTAGGTATATTTTTGTGGTGATGGGTTTTATTTTTATTTTTTTTAGTTTTAGTTTTATTAGTTTTATTTTTATCGTAGGTTTAGTTAGGTTAGTTTTTAACTATAAAAAAATGCACTTTACTTACTTGTGGTTTTCCTTGGATATTGTCAGTATCCTCGGGTTTGTGTATTCATGTCCTTACCTTTTAGAGTAGAATTATCCTTTTCCTCATCCTTCCTTTTCCGATCCTTATTTTTTTTTTTACACTCAGGCACGATAATTTTGTTTGTCGAACAGGAGGGAACAGTGGAAGCGGCAAGAACCACCCCCAATCCGTCGAGCTTAGCCGTGCAACGACAAGCGTGCCGCTGCGCTTCTACTGCCCCAAAGAAGTTCCCCCGTGGAAACCTGCTTCGCAACAATGGCGCCCAACGTTTTCGCTTAGTGCGCAAACGAAACCTGACGGCTTCGGCTTAAAGCCACTTCAAGGGGACGATTTTTATCGGTAGGTCGTTTCCTTGGACTTGCTTTGTCCTCACGCGTTTTTTTATTATTTTGATTTTTTTTAACCTTTTTTTTAACTTTTTTTTAACTTTTTTTAACTTTTTATTTACAAAAACCTGGGATACTTTTGGTAGGATCACGAATGGAGAACTGCTGTCCAATCATCAGGCCAAGAGCCCGTGATCGTGTGAGGTAGTTCAAAGTTCGTGATCACACCAAGGGTAGAACAGGGTCGTAGAGCCTTGAGGCTCTGCTTTCCATGGAGTTAGGTACAACCAGACTCATTGTGAGGTAGAGGTTCGGGGCTCGAAAGCCTTGTTCGTGTGGACGTTTATCCTGATTTCATAGCCAGCCATTGACTAGGCTATATGCCAGGAAATATGAAGTGGTTATGAGAGAGGGATAAGCGGAAGCACAAGCTGAATTTCAGGCGTACCAGTCACAACATGACGGACGTGAACGGACAAACGGACAAAGGACGGACAAATACTGGTCTTACCTAAAGGACAGGAGAACTTTGTCAAGCTTCACACACCTAAGCGCCTATACATAAATTAGAACAAAAACACATAAACAAAATACATTTTTTTAACAATAAGTAAATTTTGTTTTATTGCTTTTTGATTTTTTTTACAGTTTTAAGTTTTTATGCTAATTTTTTTTAAAACATTTTTTTCAAATTTCCTTTTTTTATTTCTTTTTATAATTTTGTTTAACATTTGATTTACAGTTTTTTTTTACAATTTTTTTTTGAGTTAATTTAGATTTTTTTTTTTAAGTTTTTAGTTTTTGATTTTGATTTTTTTTTACTTGTTTTTATTGCTTAAATTGTATTTTTTTAATTTTTTTTTTATTTTTAGATACATTTTTTTTTTAGTTTATTTAATTTTTTTTATGAATTTTACTTTTTTTTAATTTTTTTTTTAGTTTTATTGAATTCGCATATAGTTTTGTTAAGTTGTACATTCAAGTTTTTTTTTTTTTAGTTTTGCATAATTTTTTTTTATATTTTTTTTTAATTCGTTTAAATTTTTTTTTATTTACTTTTTTATTTTTTTTTTTTAATGTTTCATTCCTTTTGATTGTAGTATTAGTAAGTATTTTTTTTATTTTCATAGATTTTTGGAATTTATTTTTATTTTTTTATCTGAAATTTTCTGTTAATTATTTAACTTTTAATTCCTCGCTTTCTTTGTCCGGGCTGGCAAGTGAAAAAAAAATGGCAGAGGGAAGTAAAAACATAGGTTCAGTTCCGCAAGAGTCCTACCTAAGTTCTACACTTAACATGGACAGAAACAAAAACGATTGGAACGATAATTTTCAGGACATTACGAAATTGATACGGGACATAGACATTACTGAAACGGAAAAATGAACTATGACTCAAACCTACCAAAACAAACAAGAACATAGAATACACAGAACCGGATAACAGAAAAATATTCTGCAATCCCAAAAATATAAAAGGAACTGACACCCTTAAACGAACGAGACAAAATACGCGAACAAACCAAAGAACTAGAACGGGAACGAATACAAATAGAAGAAGACATGAGGATACTAAACAACGAAACCAGAGAAGAAAGAAGAGTAGTCAACACACGTCCTTCAACTTTTACAATGACTAACGACGACATTTACGAACGGATGCAGCAAGTTGCTTCTCTGACTGTTAAGGAAAGTCAGACCAGAACCCTCAGTTTCATGGCAGATGGTTTGACCGATGTCATCAAGCAACTAGACAAGAATATGAAAGAGGTGCATCTGAAGCTGAGTAATTTAGAACTTTCCTTGGCAGGCCAGAGAGACACATCTGTGCGACATGACGTACCGTCTGGACAAAGACAATTTGAAGACAGAAACTTAAGCAATAACAAAAGACAAGACACTAACTTCTACTATGACACAACCTTTGAACGGAACAACACATTTAGAAACACCGGTATTTTCAGACAAGACACTATGGAAAACATGAGACATGACGCTAATTACCCTAGAACGGACGCAAACAGAACATTTAGACAAGACACAACTTACAGACAAAACCCAAGACAAGACATATCTTTTGAAAACGATACAAGACCAAACCGACGACTAGACGATACTTACATACAGACAGACAGACTAACTACTCGAGGGTTGATGTTCACAAGTGGGGGATCAAGTTTGATGGATCGGCGAAAGGTTTGTCGGTTGAGAGTTTCCTTTTTAGAGTAGAGACGTTACAAAAGACGAACAGGCTGACAAACGAAGAATTGTTTGCAAGTTTTCACCATTTGGTCACAGGCCCTGCAGAAAGATGGTATTGGCAATTCATGGAGGAGAATCAGGGCGATGATCTTCTGAATTATTTTGACCTGAAGTCAGAACTACTTCGACAGTTCAAAGTCAATAAGCGGGACCATGAAATCCTTCGAGCAATTATGGACAGGAAACAGCTACCCCACGAGACATTTGACGATATTTATGCTGATATTAGGGGTTTAATCTTACAAATGCAAACAAGACCCACCGAGAATGATTTAGTTTCGATGGTTAGGGCAAATATAAAAGATAGGATAGCGACTTTGATTTTTGGTTGTTCAATACATAGTATTAGGGATTTACGTGACGAATGCCTGAGAGCAGAAGAACATTTAGCTTTAAGGGAACAAAGAGTGAGAAGGTTCGTTAGTGAAATTGACAGAGAGAAATCTGATAGACGAGAAGTTAGTGACTATGACTATGACTATGACGAAAACACCGGGATAGAGGCAATAGAAAACAGACAAGATAAAAGACATCGCTACACACTTGACAATAGAATAGGTTTAGATAGACAAAGGAAGAGGTCAGATTTTTCGGGAGAGAGGTGTTTGCCCTTTTTCATTTCATTCCTTGACTTGTTTTAGTTGTGGGAAGGGCAACATCTCATTCAAATGTGATGCTTGTCAGGAAAACCGGAATGTCGGCAGTGCATCCGGGAACCAACTGCCGAAGACAAATCCTGTCCCGGAAAATCTGAAACCGAACCTATAATAAAAATTTTAAAAAGAGAAAATATTGACGAACATAAAACTGACAATAGACGAACTACCATTCCAGCTAAGACTCTTCATCAAAGAATGATGGACTATGACGAAGCTTGAAAGCGGATCTTTGGTGAGGAGTTGGACGATGTGAAAAAGCGTAGGAATTATTTAAAAATAGCTAGGCTAAGGGAAAAATGTGCAATACTTAGACGTAGGAAGAACCAAATTGACGCATCCATTTTAACCATTAATGACGACAATAGGCCATACGCGAAAGTGCTATTAGAAGGTGAGGAATTGTTAGGACTATTAGACAGTGGTGCGTCAGTGACTTGTTTAGGTAAGGGTTCATTAGATTTTATAAGTAGGAAAAAATTAAATTGACGAAGATGACTAATCAGATAAGGACAGCAGATGGAAATCAACAGAAAATAGTAGGTAGGTTCAAATCAACTGTCTCGTGGAGTAGCAAATCCATAGAACTAGAAATCTTTGTCGTTCCAAGTCTCCAACAAACTCTATATCTGGGTGTAGACTTTTGGAGAGCATTCAATGTAGCTCCAACCATTGTGAGTGAAGATGGGAATCCTTCCTTTACTGCACTCGGGTTGGGTAAGACAAGCCTGGAGGTGGATGACAAGAAAATTCCCATCAAACAAAGGCACTACCCGATTTCGCCAACCGTACAAAAGCTCCTGTACGATGAGTTAGATAGAATGTTGGCCCTGGGTGTGATAGAAGAGAGTAACAGTGCTTGGAGTTCTCCAGTAGTTTTAGTGAGAAAGGGCGAAAAAAACAGGTTGTGCTTAGATTCGCGTAAAGTAAATGCAAGAACGAAGAAGTTTGCGTACCCACTTCCTCACAAAGAAGGTATTATTAGTAGGCTGCAGGATACAAAATTCATCTCCAGTATGGATTTGAAATATGCCTTTTGGCAAATTCCTCTGGAGAGCAAATCAAGGGAGAAGACTGCTTTTACAGTCCCTGGTCGGCCGTTATACCAATTTACGGTTATGCCGTTCGGTTTGTGTAACGCCGCCCAGAGAATGTCTAAGCTAATGGACAAAGTCATTCCCGGTAGACTCCGTCAGAATGTCTTTGTCTATCTCGATGACCTCTTGATTTGTTCTCCAGATTTCGATACGCACTTTAAGGTACTGGAGGAGGTCGCTATTTGTCTGCGTCAATCAAGTTTGACGATTAATGTCGAGAAAAGTAGGTTTTGTTTCAGGGAAATCAAATATTTAGGGTATGTAGTTGGTGACGGATGCATACGGACTGACAGAGACAAAGTATCGGCGGTCGAAGATTTTCCTATTCCGAAGACCCCCAAACAGCTCCGTAGGTTCCTTGGCATGACGGGTGGTATAGACGATTTATACCAAACTTTGCAACAATTGCGGCCCCTATGACCGATTGCTTGAAGAAGGGACAGACATTCGTAATGACTGACGAAGCACTAACCGCATTTCAACTACTCAAAACGAGTTTAGTTACAGCTCCCATACTAACAAATCCTGACTTTTCAAAACATTTCTATATACAATGTGACGCTTCAACCTCTGGTGTAGGGAGTGTGATTTTCCAGATGGACGAGGAGCAAAATGAACGACCGATAGCATTCATGTCTCAGAAGCTAAATTCCGCTCAGCGAAATTACACAGTAACTGAACTTGAATGCTACGCGGCCGTTTTATCAGTAAAGAAGTTCAGAGCCTACGTTGAAGGATTACCTTTTACTATCATCACCGATCACGCAAGTTTGAAATGGTTGATGACCCAAAAAGACCTTACAGGAGGGTTGGCCCGTTGGAGTTTTAAACTACAGGGTTTCGACTTCGTGATCGAGCATAGGAAGGGTGTCCAAAGCGTAGTCCCTGATACTCTCTCAAGAATTCATATGGAAGAGATCACGACCGATAATTCAGCACCAGAAGTTGACTTTAATTCACCGTATTTCACTTCGGATGAATATGTTGAGTTAAAGAAAATAAAAGAACGCGACCATGACAAACTACCTGATATTTTTTTTTGCTTAATATATATTATTTTTTTTAATTTAACGTAGATTTAATTTTGATTTTTAATTTTTGTTATTTAAATTGGATTTTTTTTTACTTACATTTTTTTTTAATAAACATTTGTGATATGTGAATGTAAATAAGATTTTTTTCAATGGACTGTTAAATGAGAGCTAAAGGAGTGTGAAGTACTTGACAGAGCCATCCTCGGTAAGATTGAGAAGAACGAAAACATAGATACGGAAGTGACTGGTAGGTCGTTTTAGGGGCTACCTTCGAGAATTTCGGCCAAGAAGGTAGCATTTGGAAGTATCCTTCTGATACTTGGGTGGACTGGCCAGACCTCGTCAACAACATCAGACGAGCGTCTGATATTTAGCATGGTGATATCCAGGGGAGAGAAAAAAGTAGGGTACATTAGGATTAGGGTCTAGTTTAGGGTTTTAGATTAAGTATTTTTTTTAGTATGTATATTTTTGTGGTGATGGGTTTTATTTTTATTTTTTTTAGTTTTAGTTTTATTAGTTTTATTTTTATCGTAGGTTTAGTTAGGTTAGTTTTTAACTATAAAAAAATGCACTTTACTTACTTGTGGTTTTCCTTGGATATTGTCAGTATCCTCGGGTTTGTGTATTCATGTCCTTACCTTTTAGAGTAGAATTATCCTTTTCCTCATCCTTCCTTTTCCGATCCTTATTTTTTTTTTTACACTCAGGCACGATAATTTTGTTTGTCGAACAGGAGGGAACAGTAGAAGCGGCAAGAACCACCCCCAATCCGTCGAGCTTAGCCGTGCAACGACAAGCGTGCCGCTGCCCTTCTACTGCCCCAAAGAAGTTCCTCCGTGGAAACCTGCTTCGCAACAATGGCGCCCAACGTTTTCGCTTAGTGCGCAAACGAAACCTGACGGCTTCGGCTTAAAGCCACTTCAAGGGGACGATTTTTCTCGGTAGGTCGTTTCCTTGGACTTGCTTTTTCCTCACGCGTTTTTTTTTATTATTTTGATTTTTTTTAACCTTTTTTTTAACTTTTTTTTTAACTTTTTTTAACTTTTTATTTACAAAAACCTGGGATACTTTTGGTAGGATCACGAATGGAGAACTGCTGTCCAATCATCAGGCCAAGAGCCCGTGATCGTGGGAGGTAGTTCAAAGTTCGTGATCACACCAAGGGTAGAACAGGGTCGTAGAGCCTTGAGGCTCTGCTTTCCATGGAGTTAGGTACAACCAGACTCATTGTGAGGTAGAGGTTCGGGGCTCGAAAGCCTTGTTCGTGTGGACGTTTATCCTGATTTCATAGCCAGCCATTGACTAGGCTATATGCCAGGAAATATGAAGTGGTTATGAGAGAGGGATAAGCGGAAGCACAAGCTGAATTTCAGGCGTACCAGTCACAACATGACGGCCGTGAACGGACAAAGGACGGACAAATACTGGTCTTACCTAAAGGATAGGAGAACTTTGTCAAGCTTCACACACCTAAGCGCCTATACATAAATTAGAACAAAAACACATAAACAAAATAAATTTTTTTAACAATAAGTAAATTTTGTTTTATTGCTTTTTTGATTTTTTTTACAGTTTTAAGTTTTTATGCTAATTTTTTTTAAAACATTTTTTTCAAATTTCCTTTTTTTATTTCTTTTTATAATTTTGTTTAACATTTGATTTACAGTTTTTTTTTACAATTTTGTTTGAGTTAATTTAGATTGTTTTTTTTAAGTTTTTAGTTTTTGATTTTGATTTTTTTTTACTTGTTTTTATTGCTTAAATTGTATTTTTTTAATTTTTTTTTTATTTTTAGATACATTTTTTTTAGTTTATTAAATTTTTTTTATGAATTTTTTTTTAAATTTTTTTTTTAGTTTTATTGAATTCGCATATAGTTTTGTTAAGTTGTACATTCAAGTTTTTTTTTTTTTTAGTTTTGCATAATTTTTTTTTATATTTTTTTTTTAATTCGTTTAAATTTTTTTTATTTACTTTTTTATTTTTTTTTTTTAATGTTACATTCCTTTTGATTGTAGTATTAGTTAGTATTTTTTTTTATTTTCATAGATTTTTGGATTTTTTTTTTGATTTTTTTATCTGAAATTTTCTGATAATTATTTAACTTTTAATTCCTCGCTTTCTTTGTCCGGGCTGGCAAGTGAACAAAAAAATGGCAGAGGGAAGTAAAAACATAGGTTCAGTTCCGCAAGAGTCCTACCTAAGTTCTACACTTAACATGGACAGAAACAAAAACGATTGGAACGATAATTTTCAGGACATTACGAAATTGATACGGGACATAGACATTACTGAAACGGATAAATGAACTATGACTCAAACCTACCAAAACAAACAAGAACATAGAAAACACAGGACCGGATAACAGAAAAATATTCTGCAATCCCAAAAATACAAAAGGAACTGACACCCTCAAACGAACGAGACAATATACGCGAACAAACCAAAGAACTAGAACGGGAACGAATACAAATAGAAGAAGACATGAGGATACTAAACAACGAAACCAGAGAAGAAAGAGGAGTAGTCAACACACGTCCTTCAACTTTTACAATGACTAACGACGACATTTACGAACGGATGCAGCAAGTTGCTTCTCTGACTGTTAAGGAAAGTCAGACCAGAACCCTCAGTTTCATGGCAGATGGTTTGACCGATGTCATGAAGCAACTAGACAAGAATATGAAAAAGGTGCATCTGAAGCTGAGTAATTTAGAACTTTCCTTGGCAGGCCAGAGAGACAAATCTGTGCGACATGACGTACCGTCTGGACAAAGACAATTTAAAGACAGAAACTTAAGCAATAACAAAAGACAAGACACTAACTTCTACTATGACACAACCTTTGAACGGAACAACACATTTAGAAACACCGGTATTTTCAGACAAGACACTATGGAAAACATGAGACATGACGCTAATTACCCTAGAACGGACGCAAACAGAACATTTAGACAAGACACAACTTACAGACAAAACCCAAGACAAGACATATCTTTTGAAAACGATACAAGACCAAACCGACGACTAGACGATACTTACATACAGACAGACAGACAGACTAACTACTCGAGGAACAATCATCATGTCCCATCCATCAAATGATCCTTCCTCCAACCGCAGGGTTGATGTTCACAAGTGGGGGATCAAGTTTGATGGATCGGCGAAAGGTTTGTCGGTTGAGAGTTTCCTTTTTAGAGTAGAGACGTTACAAAAGACAAACAGGCTGACAAACGAAGAATTGTTTGCAAGTTTTCACCATTTGGTCACAGGCCCTGCAGAAAGATGGTATTGGCAATTCATGGAGGAGAATCAGGGCGATGATCTTCTGAATTATTTTGACCTGAAGTCAGAACTACTTCGACAGTTCAAAGTCAATAAGCGGGACCATGAAATCCTTCGAGCAATTATGGACAGGAAACAGCTACCCCACGAGACATTTGACGATTTTTATGCTGATATTAGGGGTTTAATCTTACAAATGCAAACAAGACCCACCGAGAATGATTTAGTTTCGATGGTTAGGGCAAATATAAAAGATAGGATAGCGACTTTGATTTTTGGTTGTTCAATACATAGTAAAATAAATAAATAAATTAATTTATTGGCGCGACAGCTCCTTAAGGAGCCAAGGCCTAGTGACTTATACTCTGAACCATTCCTGTGTGTGTGTTGTTACTCTGCAAGAATGGAAGGGACCTACAGTTTACCGCCGAGTCCGAACGGCTACATGAGATGCACTTTTTCGAGACAAATTTTACTCTTGGAGGTTTTGTCAGTTCCTCGCAAGAGGCAGTACCCCAGAAAAAAAGGTGGCTATGAGCTGGATTTGAACCCAGGTTCTTTCGCTTAGCAGTCCGACACACTAACCACTAAGCCACGGGGCACTACTCAATACATAGTATTAGGGATTTACGTGACGAATGCCGGAGAGCAGAAGAACATTTAGCTTTAAGGGAACAAAGAGTGAGAAGGTTCGTTAGTGAAATTGACAGAGAGAAATCTGATAGACGAGAAGTTAGTGACTATGACTATGACTATGACGAAAACACCGGGATAGAGGCAATAGAAAACAGCCAAGATAAAAGACATCGCTACACACTTGACAATAGAATAGGTTTAGATAGACAAAGGAAGAGGTCAGATTTTTCGGGAGAGGTGTTTGCCCTTCTTCATTTCATTCCTTGACTTGTTTTAGTTGTGGGAAGGGCAACATCTCATTCAAATGTGATGCTTGTCAGGAAAACCGTAATGTCGGCAGTGCATCCGGGAACCAACTGCCGAAGACAAATCCTGTCCCGGAAAATCTGAAACCGAACCTATAATAAAAAATTTAAAAAGAGAAAATATTGACGAACATAAAACTGACAATAGACGAACTACCATTCCAGCTAAGACTCTTCATCAAAGAATGATGGACTATGACGAAGCTTGAAAGCGGATCTTTGGTGAGGAGTTGGACGATGTGAAAAAGCGTAGGAATTATTTAAAA
This sequence comes from Platycheirus rosarum, assembly GCA_963971375.1. NCBI lineage: Eukaryota > Metazoa > Arthropoda > Insecta > Diptera > Syrphidae > Platycheirus > Platycheirus rosarum. The sequence continues at coordinate 232,121,922 of OZ020507.1, forward strand.
ATAGCTAGGCTAAGGGAAAAATGTGCAATACTTAGACGTAGGAAGAACCAAATTGACGCATCCATTTTAACCATTAATGACGACAATAGGCCATACGCGAAAGTGCTATTAGAAGGTGAGGAATTTTTAGGACTATTAGACAGTGGTGCGTCAGTGACTTGTTTAGGTAAGGGTTCATTAGATTTTATAAGTAGGAAAAAATTAAATTGACGAAGATGACTAATCAGAGAAGGACAGCAGATGGAAATCAACAGAAAATAGTAGGTAGGTTCAAATCAACTGTCTCGTGGAGTAGCAAATCCATAGAACTAGAAATCTTTGTCGTTCCAAGTCTCCAACAACCTCTATATCTGGGTGTAGACTTTTGGAGAGCATTCAATGTAGCTCCAACCATTGTGAGTGAAGATGGGAATCCTTCCTTTACTGCACTCGGGTTGGGTAAGACAAGCCTGGAGGTGGATGACAAGAAAATTCCCATCAAACAAAGGCACTACCCGATTTCGCCAACCGTACAAAAGCTCCTGTACGATGAGTTAGACAGAATGTTGGCCCTGGGTGTGATAGAAGAGAGTAACAGTGCTTGGAGTTCTCCAGTAGTTTTAGTGAGAAAGGGCGAAAAAAACAGGTTGTGCTTAGATTCGCGTAAAGTAAATGCAAGAACGAAGAAGTTTGCGTACCCACTTCCTCACAAAGAAGGTATTATTAGTAGGCTGCAGGATACAAAATTCATCTCCAGTTTGGATTTGAAATATGCCTTTTGGCAAATTCCTCTGGAGAGCAAATCAAGGGAGAAGACTGCTTTTACAGTCCCTGGTCGGCCGTTATACCAATTTACGGTTATGCCGTTCGGTTTGTGTAACGCCGCCCAGAGAATGTCTAAGCTAATGGACAAAGTCATTCCCGGTAGACTCCGTCAGAATGTCTTTGTCTATCTCGATGACCTCTTGATTTGTTCTCCAGATTTCGATACGCACTTTAAGGTACTGGAGGAGGTCGCTATTTGTCTGCGTCAATCAGGTTTGACGATTAATGTCGAGAAAAGTAGGTTTTGTTTCAGGGAAATCAAATATTTAGGGTATGTAGTTGGTGACGGATGCATACGGACTGACAGAGACAAAGTATCGGCGGTCGAAGATTTTCCTATTCCGAAGACCCCCAAACAGCTCCGTAGGTTCCTTGGCATGACGGGTGGTATAGACGATTTATACCAAACTTTGCAACAATTGCGGCCCCTATGACCGATTGCTTGAAGAAGGGACAGACATTCGTAATGACTGACGAAGCACTAACCGCATTTCAACTACTCAAAACGAGTTTAGTTACAGCTCCCATACTAACAAATCCTGACTTTTCAAAACATTTCTATATACAATGTGACGCTTCAACCTCTGGTGTAGGGAGTGTGATTTTCCAGATGGACGAGGAGCAAAATGAACGACCGATAGCATTCATGTCTCAGAAGCTAAATTCCGCTCAGCGAAATTACACAGTAACTGAACTTGAATGCTACGCGGCCGTTTTATCAGTAAAGAAGTTCAGAGCCTACGTTGAAGGATTACCTTTTACTATCATCACCGATCACGCAAGTTTGAAATGGTTGATGACCCAAAAAGACCTTACAGGAGGGTTGGCCCGTTGGAGTTTTAAACTACAGGGTTTCGACTTCGTGATCGAGCATAGGAAGGGTGTCCAAAGCGTAGTCCCTGATACTCTCTCAAGAATTCATATGGAAGAGATCACGACCGATAATTCAGCACCAGAAGTTGACTTTAATTCACCGTATTTCACTTCGGATGAATATGTTGAGTTAAAGAAAATAAAAGAACGCGACCATGACAAACTACCTGATATTTTTTTTTGCTTAATATATATTATTTTTTTTAATTTAACGTAGATTTAATTTTGATTTTTAATTTTTGTTATTTAAATTGGATTTTTTTTTACTTACATTTTTTTTTAATAAACATTTGTGATATGTGAATGTAAATAAGATTTTTTTCAATGGACTGTTAAATGAGAGCTAAAGGAGTGTGAAGTACTTGACAGAGCCATCCTCGGTAAGATTGAGAAGAACGAAAACATAGATACGGAAGTGACTGGTAGGTCGTTTTAGGGGCTACCTTCGAGAATTTCGGCCAAGAAGGTAGCATTTGGAAGTATCCTTCTGATACTTGGGTGGACTGGCCAGACCTCGTCAACAACATCAGACGAGCGTCTGATATTTAGCATGGTGATATCCAGGGGAGAGAAAAAAGTAGGGTACATTAGGATTAGGGTCTAGTTTAGGGTTTTAGATTAAGTATTTTTTTTAGTATGTATATTTTTGTGGTGATGGGTTTTATTTTTATTTTTTTTAGTTTTAGTTTTATTAGTTTTATTTTTATCGTAGGTTTAGTTAGGTTAGTTTTTAACTATAAAAAAATGCACTTTACTTACTTGTGGTTTTCCTTGGATATTGTCAGTATCCTCGGGTTTGTGTATTCATGTCCTTACCTTTTAGAGTAGAATTATCCTTTTCCTCATCCTTCCTTTTCCGATCCTTATTTTTTTTTTTACACTCAGGCACGATAATTTTGTTTGTCGAACAGGAGGGAACAGTAGAAGCGGCAAGAACCACCCCCAATCCGTCGAGCTTAGCCGTGCAACGACAAGCGTGCCGCTGCCCTTCTACTGCCCCAAAGAAGTTCCTCCGTGGAAACCTGCTTCGCAACAATGGCGCCCAACGTTTTCGCTTAGTGCGCAAACGAAACCTGACGGCTTCGGCTTAAAGCCACTTCAAGGGGACGATTTTTCTCGGTAGGTCGTTTCCTTGGACTTGCTTTTTCCTCACGCGTTTTTTTTTATTATTTTGATTTTTTTTAACCTTTTTTTTTAACTTTTTATTTACAAAAACCTGGGATACTTTTGGTAGGATCACGAATGGAGAACTGCTGTCCAATCATCAGGCCAAGAGCCCGTGATCGTGTGAGGTAGTTCAAAGTTCGTGATCACACCAAGGGTAGAACAGGGTCGTAGAGCCTTGAGGCTCTGCTTTCCATGGAGTTAGGTACAACCAGACTCATTGTGAGGTAGAGGTTCGGGGCTCGAAAGCCTTGTTCGTGTGGACGTTTATCCTGATTTCATAGCCAGCCATTGACTAGGCTATATGCCAGGAAATATGAAGTGGTTATGAGAGAGGGATAAGCGGAAGCACAAGCTGAATTTCAGGCGTACCAGTCACAACATGACGGACGTGAACGGACAAACGGACAAAGGACGGACAAATACTGGTCTTACCTAAAGGATAGGAGAACTTTGTCAAGCTTCACACACCTAAGCGCCTATACATAAATTAGAACAAAAACACATAAACAAAATAAATTTTTTTAACAATAAGTAAATTTTGTTTTATTGCTTTTTTGATTTTTTTTACAGTTTTAAGTTTTTATGCTAATTTTTTTTAAAACATTTTTTTCAAATTTCCTTTTTTTATTTCTTTTTATAATTTTGTTTAACATTTGATTTACAGTTTTTTTTTTACAATTTTGTTTGAGTTAATTTAGATTGTTTTTTTTAAGTTTTTAGTTTTTGATTTTGATTTTTTTTACTTGTTTTTATTGCTTAAATTGTATTTTTTTAATTTTTTTTTTTTATTTTTAGATACATTTTTTTTAGTTTATTTAATTTTTTTTATGAATTTTACTTTTTTTTAATTTTTTTTTTAATGTTACATTCCTTTTGATTGTAGTATTAGTTAGTATTTTTTTTATTTTCATAGATTTTTGGAATTTATTTTTATTTTTTTATCTGAAATTTTCTGTTAATTATTTAACTTTTAATTCCAGTCAGACCAGAACCCTCAGTTTCATGGCAGATGGTTTGACCGATGTCATGAAGCAACTAGACAAGAATATGAAAGAGGTGCATCTGAAGCTGAGTAATTTAGAACTTTCCTTGGCAGGCCAGAGAGACACATCTGTGCGACATGACGTACTGTCTGGACAAAGACAATTTGAAGACAGAAACTTAAGCAATAACAAAAGACAAGACACTTACTTCTACTATGACACAACCTTTGAACGGAACAACACATTTAGAAACACCGGTATTTTCAGACAAGACACTATGGAAAACATGAGACATGACGCTAATTACCCTAGAACGGACGCAAACAGAACATTTAGACAAGACACAACTTACAGACAAAACCCAAGACAAGACATATCTTTTGAAAACGATACAAGACCAAACCGACGACTAGACGATACTTACATACAGACAGACAGACAGACTAACTACTCGAGGAACAATCATCATGTCCCATCCATCAAATGATCCTTCCTCCAACCGCAGGGTTGATGTTCACAAGTGGGGGATCAAGTTTGATGGATCGGCGAAAGGTTTGTCGGTTGAGAGTTTCCTTTTTAGAGTAGAGACGTTACAAAAGACAAACAGGCTGACAAACGAAGAATTGTTTGCAAGTTTTCACCATTTGGTCACAGGCCCTGCAGAAAGATGGTATTGGCAATTCATGGAGGAGAATCAGGGCGATGATCTTCTGAATTATTTTGACCTGAAGTCAGAACTACTTCGACAGTTCAAAGTCAATAAGCGGGACCATGAAATCCTTCGAGCAATTATGCACAGGAAACAGCTACCCCACGAGACATTTGACGATTTTTATGCTGATATTAGGGGTTTAATCTTACAAATGCAAACAAGACCCACCGAGAATGATTTAGTTTCGATGGTTAGGGCAAATATAAAAGATAGGATAGCGACTTTGATTTTTGGTTGTTCAATACATAGTATTAGGGATTTACGTGACGAATGCCGGAGAGCAGAAGAACATTTAGCTTTAAGGGAACAAAGAGTGAGAAGGTTCGTTAGTGAAATTGACAGAGAGAAATCTGATAGACGAGAAGTTAGTGACTATGACTATGACTATGACGAAAACACCGGGATAGAGGCAATAGAAAACAGCCAAGATAAAAGACATCGCTACACACTTGACAATAGAATAGGTTTAGATAGACAAAGGAAGAGGTCAGATTTTTCGGGAGAGAGGTGTTTGCCCTTCTTCATTTCATTCCTTGACTTGTTTTAGTTGTGGGAAGGGCAACATCTCATTCAAATGTGATGCTTGTCAGGAAAACCGTAATGTCGGCAGTGCATCCGGGAACCAACTGCCGAAGACAAATCCTGTCCCGGAAAATCTGAAACCGAACCTATAATAAAAAATTTAAAAAGAGAAAATATTGACGAACATAAAACTGACAATAGACGAACTACCATTCCAGCTAAGACTCTTCATCAAAGAATGATGGACTATGACGAAGCTTGAAAGCGGATCTTTGGTGAGGAGTTGGACGATGTGAAAAAGCGTAGGAATTATTTAAAAATAGCTAGGCTAAGGGAAAAATGTGCAATACTTAGACGTAGGAAGAACCAAATTGACGCATCCATTTTAACCATTAATGACGACAATAGGCCATACGCGAAAGTGCTATTAGAAGGTGAGGAATTTTTAGGACTATTAGACAGTGGTGCGTCAGTGACTTGTTTAGGTAAGGGTTCATTAGATTTTATAAGTAGGAAAAAATTAAATTGACGAAGATGACTAATCAGATCAACAGAAAATAGTAGGTAGGTTCAAATCAACTGTCTCGTGGAGTAGCAAATCCATAGAACTAGAAATCTTTGTCGTTCCAAGTCTCCAACAACCTCTATATCTGGGTGTAGACTTTTGGAGAGCATTCAATGTAGCTCCAACCATTGTGAGTGAAGATGGGAATCCTTCCTTTACTGCACTCGGGTTGGGTAAGACAAGCCTGGAGGTGGATGACAAGAAAATTCCCATCAAACAAAGGCACTACCCGATTTCGCCAACCGTACAAAAGCTCCTGTACGATGAGTTAGACAGAATGTTGGCCCTGGGTGTGATAGAAGAGAGTAACAGTGCTTGGAGTTCTCTAGTAGTTTTAGTGAGAAAGGGCGAAAAAAACAGGTTGTGCTTAGATTCGCGTAAAGTAAATGCAAGAACGAAGAAGTTTGCGTACCCACTTCCTCACAAAGAAGGTATTATTAGTAGGCTGCAGGATACAAAATTCATCTCCAGTATGGATTTGAAATATGCCTTTTGGCAAATTCCTCTGGAGAGCAAATCAAGGGAGAAGACTGCTTTTACAGTCCCTGGTCAGCCGTTATACCAATTTACGGTTATGCCGTTCGGTTTGTGTAACGCCGCCCAGAGAATGTCTAAGCTAATGGACAAAGTCATTCCCGGTAGACTCCGTCAGAATGTCTTTGTCTATCTCGATGACCTCTTGATTTGTTCTCCAGATTTCGATACGCACTTTAAGGTACTGGAGGAGGTCGCTATTTGTCTGCGTCAATCAGGTTTGACGATTAATGTCGAGAAAAGTAGGTTTTGTTTCAGGGAAATCAAATATTTAGGGTATGTAGTTGGTGACGGATGCATACGGACTGACAGAGACAAAGTATCGGCGGTCGAAGATTTTCCTATTCCGAAGACCCCCAAACAGCTCCGTAGGTTCCTTGGCATGACGGGTGGTATAGACGATTTATACCAAACTTTGCAACAATTGCGGCCCCTATGACCGATTGCTTGAAGAAGGGACAGACATTCGTAATGACTGACGAAGCACTAACCGCATTTCAACTACTCAAAACGAGTTTAGTTACAGCTCCCATACTAACAAATCCTGACTTTTCAAAACATTTCTATATACAATGTGACGCTTCAACCTCTGGTGTAGGGAGTGTGATTTTCCAGATGGACGAGGAGCAAAATGAACGACCGATAGCATTCATGTCTCAGAAGCTAAATTCCGCTCAGCGAAATTACACAGTAACTGAACTTGAATGCTACGCGGCCGTTTTATCAGTAAAGAAGTTCAGAGCCTACGTTGAAGGATTACCTTTTACTATCATCATCGATCACGCAAGTTTGAAATGGTTGATGACCCAAAAAGACCTTACAGGAGGGTTGGCCCGTTGGAGTTTTAAACTACAGGGTTTCGACTTCGTGATCGAGCATAGGAAGGGTGTCCAAAACGTAGTCCCTGATACTCTCTCAAGAGTTCATATGGAAGAGATCACGACCGATAGTTCAGCACCAGAAGTTGACTTTAATTCACCGTATTTCACTTCGGATGAATATGTTGAGTTAAAGAAAATAAAAGAACGCGACCATGACAAACTACCTGATATTTTTTTTTGCTTAATATATTTTATTTTTTTTAATTTAACGTAGATTTAATTTTGATTTTTAATTTTTGTTATTTAAATTGGATTTTTTTTTACTTACATTTTTTTTTAATAAACATTTGTGATATGTGAATGTAAATAAGATTTTTTTCAATGGACTGTTAAATGAGAGCTAAAGGAGTGTGAAGTACTTGACAGAGCCATCCTCGGTAAGATTGAGAAGAACGAAAACATAGATACGGAAGTGACTGGTAGGTCGTTTTAGGGGCTACCTTCGAGAATTTCGGCCAAGAAGGTAGCATTTGGAAGTATCCTTCTGATACTTGGGTGGACTGGCCAGACCTCGTCAACAACATCAGACGAGCGTCTGATATTTAGCAAGGTGATATCCAGGGGAGAGAAAAAAGTAGGGTACATTAGGATTAGGGTCTAGTTTAGGGTTTTAGATTAAATATTTTTTTTAGTAGGTATATTTTTGTGGTGATGGGTTTTATTTTTATTTTTTTTAGTTTTAGTTTTATTAGTTTTATTTTTATCGTAGGTTTAGTTAGGTTAGTTTTTAACTATAAAAAAATGCACTTTACTTACTTGTGGTTTTCCTTGGATATTGTCAGTATCCTCGGGTTTGTGTATTCATGTCCTTACCTTTTAGAGTAGAATTATCCTTTTCCTCATACTTCCTTTTCCGATCCTTATTTTTTTTTTTACACTCAGGCACGATAATTTTGTTTGTCGAACAGGAGGGAACAGTAGAAGCGGCAAGAACCACCCCCAATCCGTCGAGCTTAGCCGTGCAACGACAAGCGTGCCGCTGCCCTTCTACTGCCCCAAAGAAGTTCCCCCGTGGAAACCTGCTTCGCAACAATGGCGCCCAACGTTTTCGCTTAGTGCGCAAAAGAAACCTGACGGCTTCGGCTTAAAGCCACTTCAAGGGGACGATTTTTCTCGGTAGGTCGTTTCCTTGGACTTGCTTTGTCCTCACGCGTTTTTTTTATTATTTTGATTTTTTTTTAACCTTTTTTTTAACTTTTTTTAACTTTTTATATACAAAAACCTGGGATACTTTTGGTAGGATCACGAATGGAGAACTGCTGTCCAATCATCAGGCCAAGAGCCTGTGATCGTGTGAGGTAGTTCAAAATTCGTGATCACACCAAGGGTAGAACAGGGTCGTAGAGCCTTGAGGCTCTGCTTTCCATGGAGTTAGGTACAACCAGACTCATTGTGAGGTAGAGGTTCGGGGCTCGAAAGCCTTGTTCGTGTGGACGTTTATCCTGATTTCATAGCCAGCCATTGACTAGGCTATATGCCAGGAAATATGAAGTGGTTATGAGAGAGGGATAAGCGGAAGCACAAGCTGAATTTCAGGCGTACCAGTCACAACATGACGGACGTGAACGGACAAACGGACAAAGGACGGACAAATACTGGTCTTACCTAAAGGATAGGAGAACTTTGTCAAGCTTCACACACCTAAGCGCCTATACATAAATTAGAACAAAAACACATAAACAAAATAAATTTTTTTAACAATAAGTAAATTTTGTTTTATTGCTTTTTGATTTTTTTTACAGTTTTAAGTTTTTATGCTAATTTTTTTTAAAACATTTTTTTCAAATTTCCTTTTTTTTATTTCTTTTTATAATTTTGTTTATCATTTGATTTACAGTTTTTTTTACAATTTTTTTTGAGTTAATTTAGATTTTTTTTTTTAAGTTTTTAGTTTTTGATTTTGATTTTTTTTTACTTGTTTTTATTGCTTAAATTGTATTTTTTTAATTTTTTTTTTATTTTTAGATACATTTTTTTTAGTTTATTTAATTTTTTTTATGAATTTTACTTTTTTTTTAATTTTTTTTTTAGTTTTATTGAATTCGCATATAGTTTTGTTAAGTTGTACATTCAAGTTTTTTTTTTTTTTTTAGTTTTGCATAATTTTTTTTTATATTTTTTTTTTAATTCGTTTAATTTTTTTTTTATTTACTTTTTTATTTTTTTTTTAATGTTACATTCCTTTTGATTGTAGTATTAGTTAGTATTTTTTTTATTTTCATAGATTTTTGGAATTTATTTTTATTTTTTTATCTGAAATTTTCTGTTAATTATTTAACTTTTAATTCCAGTCAGACCAGAACCCTCAGTTTCATGGCAGATGGTTTGACCGATGTCATGAAGCAACTAGACAAGAATATGAAAGAGGTGCATCTGAAGCTGAGTAATTTAGAACTTTCCTTGGCAGGCCAGAGAGACACATCTGTGCGACATGACGTACCGTCTGGACAAAGACAATTTGAAGACAGAAACTTAAGCAATAACAAAAGACAAGACACTAACTTCTACTATGACACAACCTTTGAACGGAACAACACATTTAGAAACACCGGTATTTTCAGACAAGACACTATGGAAAACATGAGACATGACGCTAATTACCCTAGAACGGACGCAAACAGAACATTTAGACAAGACACAACTTACAGACAAAACCCAAGACAAGACATATCTTTTGAAAACGATACAAGACCAAACCGACGACTAGACGATACTTACATACAGATAGACAGACAGACTAACTACTCGAGGAACAATCAGCCGATGTCCCATCCATCAAATGATCCTTCCTCCAACCGCAGGGTTGATGTTCACAAGTAGGGAATCAAGTTTGATGGATCGGCGAAAGGTTTGTCGGTTGAGAGTTTCCTTTTTAGAGTAGAGACGTTACAAAAGACAAACAGGCTGACAAACGAAGAATTGTTTGCAAGTTTTCACCATTTGGTCACAGGCCCTGCAGAAAGATGGTATTGGCAATTCATGGAGGAGAATCAGGGCGATGATCTTCTGAATTATTTTGACCTGAAGTCAGAACTACTTAGACAGTTCAAAGTCAATAAGCGGGACCATGAAATCCTTCGAGCAATTATGGACAGGAAACAGCTACCCCACGAGACATTTGACGATTTTTATGCTGATATTAGGGGTTTAATCTTACAAATGCAAACAAGACCCACCGAGAATGATTTAGTTTCGATGGTTAGGGCAAATATAAAAGATAGGATAGCGACTTTGATTTTTGGTTGTTCAATACATAGTATTAGGGATTTACGTGACGAATGCCGGAGAGCAGAAGAACATTTAGCTTTAAGGGAACAAAGAGTGAGAAGGTTCGTTAGTGAAATTGACAGAGAGAAATCTGATAGACGAGAAGTTAGTGACTATGACTATGACTATGACGAAAACACCGGGATAGAGGCAATAGAAAACAGCCAAGATAAAAGACATCGCTACACACTTGACAATAGAATAGGTTTAGATAGACAAAGGAAGAGGTCAGATTTTTCGGGAGAGAGGTGTTTGCCCTTCTTCATTTCATTCCTTGACTTGTTTTAGTTGTGGGAAGGGCAACATCTCATTCAAATGTGATGCTTGTCAGGAAAACCGGAATGTCGGCAGTGCATCCGGGAACCAACTGCCGAAGACAAATCCTGTCCCGGAAAATCTGAAACCGAACCTTTAATAAAAATTTTAAAAAGAGAAAATATTGACGAACATAAAACTGACAATAGACGAACTACCATTCCAGCTAAGACTCTTCATCAAAGAATGATGGACTATGACGAAGCTTGAAAACGGATCTTTGGTGAGGAGTTGGACGATGTGAAAAAGCGTAGGAATTATTTAAAAAAAGATAGGCTAAGGGAAAAACGTGCAATACTTAGACGTAGGAAGAACCAAATTGACGCATCCATTTTAACCATTAATGACGACAATAGGCCATACGCGAAAGTGCTATTAGAAGGTGAGGAATTTTTAGGACTATTAGACAGTGGTGCGTCAGTGACTTGTTTAGGTAAGGGTTCATTAGATTTTATAAGTAGGAAAAAATTAAATTGACGAAGATGACTAATCAGAGAAGGACAGCAGATGGAAATCAACAGAAAATAGTAGGTAGGTTCAAATCAACTGTCTCGTGGAGTAGCAAATCCATAGAACTAGAAATCTTTGTCGTTCCAAGTCTCCAACAACCTCTATATCTGCGTGTAGACTTTTGGAGAGCATTCAATGTAGCTCCAACCATTGTGAGTGAAGATGGGAATCCTTCCTTTACTGCACTCGGGTTGGGTAAGACAAGCCTGGAGGTGGATGACAAGAAAATTCCCATCAAACAAAGGCACTACCCGATTTCGCCAACCGTACAAAAGCTCCTGTACGATGAGTTAGACAGAATGTTGGCCCTGGGTGTGATAGAAGAGAGTAACAGTGCTTGGAGTTCTCCAGTAGTTTTAGTGAGAAAGGGCGAAAAAAACAGGTTGTGCTTAGATTCGCGTAAAGTAAATGCAAGAACGAAGAAGTTTGCGTACCCACTTCCTCACAAAGAAGGTATTATTAGTAGGCTGCAGGATACAAAATTCATCTCCGCCCAGAGAATGTCTAAGCTAATGGACAAAGTCATTCCCGGTAGACTCCGTCAGAATGTCTTTGTCTATCTCGATGACCTCTTGATTTGTTCTCCAGATTTCGATACGCACTTTAAGGTACTGGAGGAGGTCGCTATTTGTCTGCGTCAATCAGGTTTGACGATTAATGTCGAGAAAAGTAGGTTTTGTTTCAGGGAAATCAAATATTTAGGGAATGTAGTTGGTGACGGATGCATACGGACTGACAGAGACAAAGTATCGGCGGTCGAAGATTTTCCTATTCCGAAGACCCCCAAACAGCTCCGTAGGTTCCTTGGCATGACGGGTGGTATAGACGATTTATACCAAACTTTGCAACAATTGCGGCCCCTATGACCGATTGCTTGAAGAAGGGACAGACATTCGTAATGACTGACGAAGCACTAACCGCATTTCAACTACTCAAAACGAGTTTAGTTACAGCTCCCATACTAACAAATCCTGACTTTTCAAAACATTTCTATATACAATGTGACGCTTCAACCTCTGGTGTAGGGAGTGTGATTTTCCAGATGGACGAGGAGCAAAATGAACGACCGATAGCATTCATGTCTCAGAAGCTAAATTCCGCTCAGCGAAATTACACAGTAACTGAACTTGAATGCTACGCGGCCGTTTTATCAGTAAAGAAGTTCAGAGCCTACGTTGAAGGATTACCTTTTACTATCATCACCGATCACGCAAGTTTGAAATGGTTGATGACCCAAAAAGACCTAACAGGAGGGTTGGCCCGTTGGAGTTTTAAACTACAGGGTTTCGACTTCGTGATCGAGCATAGGAAGGGTGTCCAAAACGTAGTCCCTGATACTCTCTCAAGAGTTCATATGGAAGAGATCACGACCGATAATTCAGCACCAGAAGTTGACTTTAATTCACCGTATTTCACTTCGGATGAATATGTTGAGTTAAAGAAAATAAAAGAACGCGACCATGACAAACTACCTGATATTTTTTTTTGCTTAATATATATTATTTTTTTTAATTTAACGTAGATTTAATTTAGATTTTTAATTTTTGTTATTTAAAATGGATTTTTTTTTACTTTAATTTTTTTTTAATAAACATTTGTGATATGTGAATGTAAATAAGATTTTTTTCAATGGACTGTTAAATGAGAGCTAAAGGAGTGTGAAGTACTTGACAGAGCCGTCCTCGGTAAGATTAAGAAGAACGAAAACATAGATACGGAAGTGACTGGTAGGTCGTTTTAGGGGCTACCTTCGAGAATGTCGGCCAAGAAGGTAGCATTTGGAAGTATCCTTCTGATACTTGGGTGGACTGGCCAGACCTCGTCAACAACATCAGACGAGCGTCTGATATTTAGCATGGTGATATCCAGGGGAGAGAAAAAAGTAGGGTACATTAGGATTAGGGTCTAGTTTAGGGTTTTAGATTAAGTATTTTGTTTAGTAGGTATATTTTTGTGGTGATGGGTTTTATTTTTATTTTTTTTAGTTTTAGTTTTATTAGTTTTATTTTTATCGTAGGTTTAGTTAGGTTAGTTTTTAACTATAAAAAAATGCACTTTACTTACTTGTGGTTTTCCTTGGATATTGTCAGTATCCTCGGGTTTGTGTATTCATGTCCTTACCTTTTAGAGTAGAATTATCCTTTTCCTCATCCTTCCTTTTCCGATCCTTATTTTTTTTTTACACTCAGGCACGATAATTTTGTTTGTCGAACAGGAGGGAACAGTAGAAGCGGCAAGAACCACCCCCAATCCGTCGAGCTTAGCCGTGCAACGACAAGCGTGCCGCTGCCCTTCTACTGCCCCAAAGAAGTTCCCCCGTGGAAACCTGCTTCGCAACAATGGCGCCCAACGTTTTCGCTTAGTGCGCAAACGAAACCTGACGGCTTCGGCTTGAAGCCACTTCAAGGGGACGATTTTTCTCGGTAGGTCGTTTCCTTGGACTTGCTTTGTCCTCACGGGTTTTTTTTATTATTTTGATTTTTTGTTAACCTTTTTTTTAACTTTTTTTAACTTTTTATTTACAAAAACCTGGGATACTTTTGGTAGGATCACGAATGGAGAACTGCTGACCAATCATCAGGCCAAGAGCCCGTGATCGTGTGAGGTAGTTCAAAGTTCGTGATCACACGAAGGGTAGAACAGGGTCGTAGAGCCTTGAGGCTCTGCTTTCCATGGAGTTAGGTACAACCAGACTCATTGTGAGGTAGAGGTTCGGGGCTCGAAAGCCTTGTTCGTGTGGACGTTTATCCTGATTTCATAGCCAGCCATTGACTAGGCTATATGCCAGGAAATATGAAGTGGTTATGAGAGAGGGATAAGCGGAAGCACAAGCTGAATTTCAGGCGTACCAGTCACAACATGACGGACGTGAACGGACAAAGGACGGACAAATACTGGTCTTACCTAAAGGATAGGAGAACTTTGTCAAGCTTCACACACCTAAGCGCCTATACATAAATTAGAACAAAAACACATAAACAAAATAAATTTTTTTAACAATAAGTAAATTTTGTTTTATTGCTTTTTGATTTTTTTTACAGTTTTAAGTTTTTATGCTAATTTTTTTTATAACATTTTTTTCAAATTTCCTTTTTTTTATTTCTTTTTATAATTTTGTTTAACATTTGATTTACAGTTTTTTTTTACAATTTTTTTTGAGTTAATTTAGATTTTTTTTTTAAGTTTTTAGTTTTTGATTTTGATTTTTTTTACTTGTTTTTATTGCTTAAATTGTATTTTTTTAATTTTTTTTTTATTTTTGGATACATTTTTTTTAGTTTATTTAATTTTTTTTATGAATTTTACTTTTTTTTTAATTTTTTTTTTAGTTTTATTGAATTCGCATATAGTTTTGTTAAGTTGTACATTCAAGTTTTTTTTTTTTTAGTTTTGCATAATTTTTTTTTGTATTTTTTTTTTAATTTTAATTTTTTAATTTTTTTTTATTTACTTTTTTATTTTTTTTTTAATGTTACATTCCTTTTGATTGTAGTATTAGTTAGTATTTTTTTTTATTTTCATAGATTTTTGGATTTTTTTTTTATTTTTTTATCTGAAATTTTCTGTTAATTATTTAACTCTTAATTCCTCGCTTTCTTTGTCCGGGCTGGCAAGTGAACAAAAAAATGGCAGAGGGAAGTAAAAACATAGGTTCAGTTCCGCAAGAGTCCTACCTAAGTTCTACACTTAACAAAAACGATTGGAACGATAATTTTCAGGACATTACGAAATTGATACGGGACATAGACATTACTGAAACGGATAAATGAACTATGACTCAAACCTACCAAAACAAACAAGAACATAGAAAACACAGGACCGGATAACAGAAAAATATTCTGCAATCCCAAAAATACAAAAGGAACTGACACCCTCAAACGAACGAGACAATATACGCGAACAAACCAAAGAACTAGAACGGGAACGAATACAAATAGAAGAAGACATGATTATACTAAACAACGAAACCAGAGAAGAAAGAGGAGTAGTCAACACACGTCCTTCAACTTTTACAATGACTAACGACGACATTTACGAACGGATGCAGCAAGTTGCTTCTCTGACTGTTAAGGAAAGTCAGACCAGAACCCTCAGTTTCATGGCAGATGGTTTGACCGATGTCATGAAGCAACTAGACAAGAATATGAAAGAGGTGCATCTGAAGCTGAGTAATTTAGAACTTTCCTTGGCAGGCCAGAGAGACACATCTGTGCGACATGACGTACCGTCTGGACAAAGACAATTTGAAGACAGAAACTTAAGCAATAACAAAAGACAAGACACTAATTTCTACTATGACACAACCTTTGAACGGAACAACACATTTAGAAACACCGGTATTTTCAGACAAGACACTATGGAAAACATGAGACATGACGCTAATTACCCTAGAACGGACGCAAACAGAACATTTAGACAAGACACAACTTACAGATAAAACCTAAGACTAGACATATCTTTTGAAAACGATACAAGACCAAACCGACGACTAGACGATACTTACATACAGACAGACAGACAGACTAACTACTCGAGGAACAATCAGCCGATGTCCCATCCATCAAATGATCCTTCCTCCAACCGCAGGGTTGATGTTCACAAGTGGGGGATCAAGTTTGATGGATCGGCGAAAGGTTTGTCGGTTGAGAGTTTCCTTTTTAGAGTAGAGACGTTACAAAAGACGAACAGGCTGACAAACGAAGAATTGTTTGCAAGTTTTCACCATTTGGTCACAGGCCCTGCAGAAAGATGGTATTGGAAATTCATGGAGGAGAATCAGGGCGATGATCTTCTGAATTATTTTGACCTGAAGTCAGAACTACTTCGACAGTTCAAAGTCAATAAGCGGGACCATGAAATCCTTCGAGCAATTATGGACAGGAAACAGCTACCCCACGAGACACTTGACGATTTTTATGCTGATATTATGGGTTTAATCTTACAGATGCAAACAAGACCCACCGAGAATGATTTAGTTTCGATGGTTAGGGCAAATATAAAAGATAGGATAGCGACTTTGATTTTTGGTTGTTCAATACATAATATTAGGGATTTACGTGACGAATGCCGGAGATCAGAAGAACATTTAGCTTTAAGGGAACAAAGAGTGAGAAGGTTCGTTAGTGAAATTGACAGAGAGAAATCTGATAGACGAGAAGTTAGTGACTATGACTATGACGAAAACACCGGGATAGAGGCAATAGAAAACAGACAAGATAAAAGACATCGCTACACACTTGACAATAGAATAGGTTTAGATAGACAAAGGAAGAGGTCAGATTTTTCGGGAGAGAGGTGTTTGCCCTTCTTCATTTCATTCCTTGACTTGTTTTAGTTGTGGGAAGGGCAACATTTCATTCAAATGTGATGCTTGTTAGGAAAACCGGAATGTCGGCAGTACATCCGGGAACCAACTGCCGAAGACAAATCCTGTCCCGGAAAATCTGAAACCGATCCTATAATAAAAAATTTAAAAAGAGAAAATATTGACGAACATAAAACTGAAAATAGACGAACTACCATTCCAGCTAAGACTCTTCATCAAAGAATGATGGACTATGACGAAGCTAGAAAGCGGATCTTTGGTGAGGAGTTGGACGATGTGAAAAAGCGTAGGAATTATTTAAAAATAGCTAGGCTAAGGGAAAAATGTGCAATACTTAGACGTAGGAAGAACCAAATTGACGCATCCATTTTAACCATTAATGACGACAATAGGCCATACGCGAAAGTGCTATTAGAAGGTGATGAATTTTTAGGACTATTAGACAGTGGTGCGTCAGTGACTTGTTTAGGTAAGGGTTCATTAGATTTTATAAGTAGGAAAAAATTAAATTGACGAAGATGACTAATCAGATAAGGACAGCAGATGGAAATCAACAGAAAATAGTAGGTAGGTTCAAATCAACTGTCTCGTGGAGTAGCAAATCCATAGAACTAGAAATCTTTGTCGTTCCAAGTCTCCAACAACCTCTATATCTGGGTGTAGACTTTTGGAGAGCATTCAATGTAGCTCCAACCATTGTGAGTGAAGTGGGAATGCCGATGCCGTCGAAGGAACAGCCTGCTTTTCGAGATCTTTCTCTAGCACAAGCACAACAGCTGGAGAAAGCCAAGTTACTGTTTCCTTCCTTTACTGCACTCGGGTTGGGTAAGACAAGCCTGGAGGTGGATGACAAGAAAATTCCCATTAAACAAAGGCACTACCCGATTTCGCCAACCGTACAAAAGCTCCTGTACGATGAGTTAGACAGAATGTTGGCACTGGGTGTGATAGAAGAGAGTAACAGTGCTTGGAGTTCTCCAGTAGTTTTAGTGAGAAAGGGCGAAAAAAACAGGTTGTGCTTAGATTCGCGTAAAGTAAATGCAAGAACGAAGAAGTTTGCGTACCCACTTCCTCACAAAGAAGATATTATTAGTAGGCTGCAGGATACAAAATTCATCTCCAGTATGGATTTGAAATATGCCTTTTGGCAAATTCCTCTGGAGAGCAAATCAAGGGAGAAGACTGCTTTTACAGTCCCTGGTCGGCCGTTATACCAATTTACGGTTATGCCGTTCGGTTTGTGTAACGCCGCCCAGAGAATGTCTAAGCTAATGGACAAAGTCATTCCTGGTAGACTCCGTCAGAATGTCTTTGTCTATCTCGATGACCTCTTGATTTGTTCTCCAGATTTCGATACGCACTTTAAGGTACTGGAGGAGGTCGCTATTTGTCTGCGTCAATCAGGTTTGACGATTAATGTCGAGAAAAGTAGGTTTTGTTTCAGGGAAATCAAATATTTAGGGTATGTAGTTGGTGACGGATGCATACGGACTGACAGAGACAAAGTATCGGCGGTCGAAGATTTTCCTATTCCGAAGACCCCCAAACAGCTCCGTAGGTTCCTTGGCATGACGGGTGGTATAGACGATTTATACCAAACTTTGCAACAATTGCGGCCCCTATGACCGATTGCTTGAAGAAGGGACAGACATTCGTAATGACTGACGAAGCACTAACCGCATTTCAACTACTCAAAACGAGTTTAGTTACAGCTCCCATACTAACAAATCCTGACTTTTCAAAACATTTCTATATACAATGTGATGCTTCAACCTCTGGTGTAGGGAGTGTGATTTTCCAGATGGACCAGGAGCAAAATGAACGACCGATAGCATTCATGTCTCAGAAGCTAAATTCCGCTCAGCGAAATTACACAGTAACTGAACTTGAATGCTACGCGGCCGTTTTATCAGTAAAGAAGTTCAGAGCCTACGTTGAAGGATTACCTTTTACTATCATCACCGATCACGCAAGTTTGAAATGGTTGATGACCCAAAAAGACCTTACAGGAGGGTTGGCCCGTTGGAGTTTTAAACTACAGGGTTTCGACTTCGTGATCGAGCATAGGAAGGGTGTCCAAAACGTAGTCCCTGATACTCTCTCAAGAGTTCATATGGAAGAGATCACGACCGATAATTCAGCACCAGAAGTTGACTTTAATTCACCGTATTTCACTTCGGATGAATATGTTGAGTTAAAGAAAATAAAAGAACGCGACCATGACAAACTACCTGATATTGTTTTTGCTTAATATATATTATTTTTTTAAATTTAACGTAGATTTAATTTTGATTTTTAATTTTTGTTATTTAAATTGGATTTTTTTTTACTTTAATTTTTTTTTAATAAACATTTGTGATATGTGAATGTAAATAAGATTTTTTTCAATGGACTGTTAAATGAGAGCTAAAGGAGTGTGAAGTACTTGACAGAGCCGTCCTCGGTAAGATTGAGAAGAACGAAAACATAGATACGGAAGTGACTGGTAGGTCGTTTTAGGGGCTACCTTCGAGAATGTCGGCCAAGAAGGTAGCATTTGGAAGTATCCTTCTGATACTAGGGTGGACTGGCCAGACCTAGTCAACAACATTAGACGAGCGTCTGATATTTAGAATGGTGATATCCAGGGGAGAGAAAAAAGTAGGGTACATTAGGATTAGGGTCTAGTTTAGGGTTTTAGATTAAGTATTTTTTTTAGTAGGTATATTTTTGTGGTGATGGGTTTTATTTTTATTTTTTTTTAGTTGTAGTTTTATTAGTTTTATTTTTATCGTAGGTTTAGTAAGGTTAGTGTTTAACTATAAAAAAATGCACTTTACTTACTTGTGGTTTTCCTTGGATATTGTCAGTATCCTCGGGTTTGTGTATTCATGTCCTTACCTTTTAGAGTAGAATTATCCTTTTCCTCATCCTTCCTTTTCCGATCCTTATTTTTTTTTTACACTCAGGCACGATAATTTTGTTTGTCGAACAGGAGGGAACAGTAGAAGCGGCAAGAACCACCCCCAATCCGTCGAGCTTAGCCGTGCAACGACAAGCGTGCCGCTGCCCTTCTACTGCCCCAAAGAAGTTCCCCCGTGGAAACCTGCTTCGCAACAATGGCGCCCAACGTTTTCGCTTAGTGCGCAAACGAAACCTGACGGTTTCGGCTTAAAGCCACTTCAAGGGGACGATTTTTCTCGGTAGGTCGTTTCCTTGGACTTGCTTTGTCCTCACGGGTTTTTTTTTATTATTTTGATTTTTTTTTAACCTTTTTTTTAACTTTTTTTTTAACTTTTTTTAACTTTTTATTTACAAAAACCTGGGATACTTTTGGTAGGATCACGAATGGAGAACTGCTGTCCAATCATCAGGCCAAGAGCCCGTGATCGTGTGAGGTAGTTCAAAGTTCGTGATTACACCAAGGGTAGAACAGGGTCGTAGAGCCTTGAGGCTCTGCTTTCCATGGAGTTAGGTACAACCAGACTCATTGTGAGGTAGAGGTTCGGGGCTCGAAAGCCTTGTTCGTGTGGACGTTTATCCTGATTTCATAGCCAGCTATTGACTAGGCTATGTGCCAGGAAATATGAAGTGGTTATGAGAGAGGGATAAGCGGAAGCACAAGCTGAATTTAGGGCGTACCAGTCACAACATGACGGACGTGAACGGACAAAGGACGGACAAATACTGGTCTTACCTAAAGGATAGGAGAACTTTGTCAAGCTTCACACACCTAAGCGCCTATACATAAATTAGAACAAAAACACATAAACAAAATAAATTTTTTTAACAATAAGTAAATTTTGTTTTATTGCTTTTTGATTTTTTTTACAGTTTTAAGTTTTTATGCTAATTTTTTTTAAAACATTTTTTTCAAATTTCCTTTTTTTTATTTCTTTTTATAATTTTGTTTAACATTTTATTTACAGTTTTTTTTTACAATTTTTTTTGAGTTAATTTAGATTTTTTTTTTTAAGTTTTTAGTTTTTGATTTTGATTTTTTTTTACTTGTTTTTATTGCTTCAATTGTATTTTTTTAATTTTTTTTTTATTTTTGGATACATTTTTTTTAGTTTATTTAATTTTTTTTATGAATTTTACTTTTTTTTTAATTTTTTTTAGTTTTATTGAATTCGCATATAGTTTTGTTAAGTTTTACATTCAAGTTTTTTTTTTTTAGTTTTGCATAATTTTTTTTTGTATTTTTTTTTTAATTCGTTTAAATTTTTTTTTATTTACTTTTTTATTTTTTTTTAATGTTACATTCCTTTTGATTGTAGTATTAGTTAGTATTTTTTTTTATTTTCATAGATTTTTGGATTTTTTTTTGATTTTTTTATCTGAAATTTTCTGTTAATTATTTAACTTTTAATTCCTCGCTTTCTTTGTCCGGGCTGGCAAGTGAACAAAAAAATGGCAGAGGGAAGTAAAAACATAGGTTCAGTTCCGGAAGAGTCCTACCTAAGTTCTACACTTAACATGGACAGAAACAAAAACGATTGGAACGATAATTTTCAGGACATTACGAAATTGATACGGGACATAGACATTACTGAAACGGATAAATGAACTATGACTCAAACCTACCAAAACAAACAAGAACATAGAAAACACAGGACCGGATAACAGAAAAATATTCTGCAATCCCAAAAATACAAAAGGAACTGACACCCTCAAACGAACGAGACAATATACGCGAACAAACCAAAGAACTAGAACGGGAACGAATACAAATAGAAGAAGACATGATTATACTAAACAACGAAACCAGAGAAGAAAGAGGAGTAGTCAACACACGTCCTTCAACTTTTACAATGACTAACGACGACATTTACGAACGGATGCAGCAAGTTGCTTCTCTGACTGTTAAGGAAAGTCAGACCAGAACCCTCAGTTTCATGGCAGATGGTTTGACCGATGTCATCAAGCAACTAGACAAGAATATGAAAGAGGTGCATCTGAAGCTGAGTAATTTAGAACTTTCCTTGGCAGGCCAGAGAGACACATCTGTGCGACATGACGTACCGTCTGGACAAAGACAATTTGAAGACAGAAACTTAAGCAATAACAAAAGACAAGACACTAACTTCTACTATGACACAACCTTTGAACGGAACAACACATTTAGAAACACCGGTATTTTCAGACAAGACACTATGGAAAACATGAGACATGACGCTAATTACCCTAGAACGGACGCAAACAGAACATTTAGACAAGACACAACTTACAGACAAAACCCAAGACAAGACATATCTTTTGAAAACGATACAAGACCAAACCGACGACTAGACGATACTTACATACAGACAGACAGACAGACTAACTACTCGAAGAACAATCAGCCGATGTCCCATCCATCAAATGATCCTTCCTCCAACCGCAGGGTTGATGTTCACAAGTGGGGGATCAAGTTTGATGGATCGGCGAAAGGTTTGTCGGTTGAGAGTTTCCTTTTTAGAGTAGAGACGTTACAAAAGACAAATAGGCTGACAAACGAAGAATTGTTTGCAAGTTTTCACCATTTGGTCACAGGCCCTGCAGAAAGATGGTATTGGCAATTCATGGAGGAGAATCAGGGCGATGATCTTCTGAATTATTTTGACCTGAAGTCAGAACTACTTCGACAGTTCAAAGTCAATAAGCGGGACCATGAAATCCTTCGAGCAATTATGGACAGGAAACAGCTACCCCACGAGACATTTGACGATTTTCATGCTGATATTAGGGGTTTAATCTTACAAATGCAAACAAGACCCACCGAGAATGATTTAGTTTCGATGGTTAGGGCAAATATAAAAGATAGGATAGCGACTTTGATTTTTGGTTGTTCAATACATAGTATTAGGGATTTACGTGACAAATGCCGGAGAGCAGAAGAACATTTAGCTTTAAGGGAACAAAGAGTGAGAAGGTTCGTTAGTGAAATTGACAGAGAGAAATCTGATAGACGAGAAGTTAGTGACTATGACTATGACGAAAACACCGGGATAGAGGCAATAGAAAACAGACAAGATAAAAGACATCGCTACACACTTGACAATAGAATAGGTTTAGATAGACAAAGGAAGAGGTCAGATTTTTCGGGAGAGAGGTGTTTGCCCTTCTTCATTTCATTCCTTGACTTGTTTTAGTTGTGGGAAGGGCAACATCTCATTCAAATGTGATGCTTGTCAGGAAAACCGGAATGTCGGCATTGCATCCTGGAACCAACTGCCGAAGACAAATCCTGTCCCGGAAAATCTGAAACCGAACCTATAATAAAAATTTTAAAAAGAGAAAATATTGACGAACATAAAACTGACAATAGACGAACTACCATTCCAGCTAAGACTCTTCATCAAAGAATGATGGACTATGACGAAGCTAGAAAGCGGATCTTTGGTGAGGAGTTGGACGATGTGAAAAAGCGTAGGAATTATTTAAAAATAGCTAGGCTAAGGGAAAAATGTGCAATACTTAGACGTCGGAAGAACCAAATTGACGCATCCATTTTAACCATTAATGACGACAATAGGCCATACGCGAAAGTGCTATTAGAAGGTGAGGAATTTTTAGGACTATTAGACAGTGGTGCGTCAGTGACTTGTTTAGGTAAGGGTTCATTAGATTTTATAAGTAGGAAAAAATTAAATTGACGAAGATGACTAATCAGATAAGGACATCAGATGGAAATCAACAGAAAATAGTAGGTAGGTTCAAATCAACTGTCTCGTGGAGTAGCAAATCCATAGAACTAGAAATCTTTGTCGTTCCAAGTCTCCAACAACCTCTATATCTGGGTGTAGACTTTTGGAGAGCATTCAATGTAGCTCCAACCATTGTGAGTGAAGTGGGAATGCCGATGCCGTTGAAGGAACAGCCTGCTTTTCGAGATCTTTCTCTAGCACAAGCACAACAGCTGGAGAAAGCCAAGTTACTGTTTCCTTCCTTTACTGCACTCGGGTTGGGTAAGACAAGCCTGGAGGTGGATGACAAGAAAATTCCCATCAAACAAAGGCACTACCCGATTTCGCCAACCGTACAAAAGCTCCTGTACGATGAGTTAGACAGAATGTTGGCACTGGGTGTGATAGAAGAGAGTAACAGTGCTTGAAGTTCTCCAGTAGTTTTAGTGAGAAAGGGCGAAAAAAACAGGTTGTGCTTAGATTCGCGTAAAGTAAATGCAAGAACGAAGAAGTTTGCGTACCCACTTCCTCACAAAGAAGATATTATTAGTAGGCTGCAGGATACAAAATTCATCTCCAGTATGGATTTGAAATATGCCTTTTGGCAAATTCCTCTGGAGAGCAAATCAAGGGAGAAGACTGCTTTTACAGTCCCTGGTCGGCCGTTATACCAATTTACGGTTATGCCGTTCGGTTTGTGTAACGCCGCCCAGAGAATGTCTAAGCTAATGGACAAAGTCATTCCCGGTAGACTCCGTCAGAATGTCTTTGTCTATCTCGATGACCTCTTGATTTGTTCTCCAGATTTCGATACGCACTTTAAGGTACTGGAGGAGGTCGCTATTTGTCTGCGTCAATCAGGTTTGACGACTAATGTCGAGAAAAGTAGGTTTTGTTTCAGGGAAATCAAATATTTAGAGCATGTAGTTGGTGACGGATGCATACGGACTGACAGAGACAAAGTATCGGCGGTCGAAGATTTTCCTATTCCGAAGACCCCCAAACAGCTCCGTAGGTTCCTTGGCATGACGGGTGGTATAGACGATTTATACCAAACTTTGCAACAATTGCGGCCCCTATGACCGATTGCTTGAAGAAGGGACAGACATTCGTAATGACTGACGAAGCACTAACCGCATTTCAACTACTCAAAACGAGTTTAGTTACAGCTCCCATACTAACAAATCCTGACTTTTCAAAACATTTCTATATACAATGTGACGCTTCAACCTCTGGTGTAGGGAGTGTGATTTTCCAGATGGACCAGGAGCAAAATGAACGACCGATAGCATTCATGTCTCAGAAGCTAAATTCCGCTCAGCGAAATTACACAGTAACTGAACTTGAATGCTACGCGGCCGTTTTATCAGTAAAGAAGTTCAGAGCCTACGTTGAAGGATTACCTTTTACTATCATCACCGATCACGCAAGTTTGAAATGGTTGATGACCCAAAAAGACCTTACAGGAGGGTTGGCCCGTTGGAGTTTTAAACTACAGGGTTTCGACTTCGTGATCGAGCATAGGAAGGGTGTCCAAAACGTAGTCCCTGATACTCTCTCAAGAGTTCATATGGAAGAGATCACGACCGATAATTCAGCACCAGAAGTTGACTTTAATTCACCGTATTTCACTTCGGATGAATATGTTGAGTTAAAGAAAATAAAAGAACGCGACCACGACAAACTACCTGATATCTGCATATCAGGTGGATTTGTGTACAAACGGACCGATATACGAACGGTCGACGCTATACAAGATGACCGAGCATGGAAGCTATGGGTTCCTACGGAGTTGTCAGCGGATCTCCTTAAAGCTGCTCATGACTCGCCTGCTTCTGGACTTGGTGGTATAAACAAGACCCTGTCGAAATTACGGCAAAAATATTTTTGGCCGGGGATGGCCACCGATGTTCAGAACTGGGTGAGATCATGTGACGTTTGTAAGTGCAGCAAATCGGTAAACATAACGACTCGACCGCCGATGGGAAAACAGACAGTGACGGAACGACCTTTCCAACGCCTATATATTGATTTCCTTGGACCCTACCCTCGTACCAAGAATGGTGACACATACATTTTTATTGTTCTTGACCATTTTAGTAAGTTTGTGTTTTTAAAAGCAATTAGAAAAGCAACATCATCTGAGGTAGTAAAATTCTTAGAAGAAAGTGTTTTTCATGTTTTTGGTGTCCCAGAGTTTATTCATTCTGACAACGGAAAACAGTTCGTATCAGAACTATTTTCCAGCTTTTTAATAAAATACGGAGTTAAACATGTCAGAACTGCGATTTACTCGCCCCAAGCTAACGCTTCGGCAAGAGTAAATCAGTCAATTCTTTCTAAAATTCGATCATAACTCAGTGACGATCAAAAGCACTGGGATCGACATGTTAGCAACGTTTCGTTTTCATTGCGAAGTGTCGTTCACGACGCAATCGGTGCTGAGCCATACTATGCTGTATTTGGGACACACATGATCCAACACGCAAAATCATATGACTTGTTAAGACGATTAGGCCTAGTAAGAGAGTTAAAGACTGAGATCCTCGAAAAAGAAGACAAGCTTGAACTTATTCGAGCTAAAATTTTTGACAATTTGTAGCTTTCCCACCAGAGAAGCGCAAAGATATATAACACTAGAAGTAGGAATGTGCAATATAAAACAGGACAAGTAGTTTTTCGTAGAAACTTTAAACAGAGTAACAAAATGGAAAACTACAACGCTAAATTAGGGAAAAAGTTTTTAAAATCCATTATCCTGAAACCTATAGGTAACTCTCTATACGAAGTAGGTAACTTAAGAGGTGAGAAGGTAGGTGTCTTTCATGCGGAAGACCTACACTTTTAGATTAAGCAAACATGACGCATTCAGATGATGTTCGCTTACGACTGTGATATTAGGCTAGTTGAATTTGTTTATTTATTTTATTTATTATTAGTATTCATTTTACCTTCTTGACATTTAAGCTGTGATATTTTATCTATAATTAGTTATTTTTCTGTGATATTTAAAACAAGTCTTAGTACCTGATTTTATTTTAAGAATAGTTTATTTACTTATTTTTTTTTATTTTTATCTGTGATATTTTATTCTAATTTATTTTTCTGTAGTTAAAGTGTTAGCTTTCCTCACACCTCTACTAGTTTTTAATCACGTGTTAGTAGTTTTATGTTTTAAGAAGAGAGGAACAATTGAATAAGGCCCGAGCTAACAAAAGAAATAGCATAAGATATCTCAGGTAGTGGGCTCTTTCCACACGTAACTGTGAAGAAAATAAAAGAACGGGTTATTTTATACAAAATAAAAATAAAAATAGGAGTTATTTGCCTTCCCCTTTTTTTACGATGCAAGTGCCCTCACGACCACTCAGGCACTTTCATCGATCCTGTTACGGAGCCGGCTGTGTGGCTTAAGAAAAAGTTCACCTGAAAAAAAAAATTTTTTTGTTAAAAAAAAAAAAACAAATAAAATTGTTTTATCAACACGCAAAACACAGTATACGAAAGCCTCTGCGACATACATACATATGTACGCATTTAATTGATTGACTAATTTTTTTGTCAATTTCAACAAATTTCATTATGTATATCTACTTACCTGTTTTTATTAGCTTTTATTAATTATCTTTATATCCTTTATTGTTTTACTTTCCTTAAAAGAAATAAAGAAAGAAAAGATAAATTAATTTAATTATCAAACACAAAAAAGAAAACAAAAGTACTTATATGTAGGTACAATGTTGTTGTGAAACGACGTACTTATGTATATACTGACATGTCGATATTCAATTTCAAAAAAAAAAAAATTTGCTTATCTCTAATTTAAGTACCAATCGTCGGTAAAATGATTCCCAATTTGATGGATTCTCTGGTAATACATCTGGGAATTATTTTACAACTATTTATTAGTAATTAAACAAAAGGAAAGTACATATCTACCTACCTATGAAAAGCTGTGCAGTGATTGTTTGTTTTGTTGACATATTTTTTTGTTGGTGTTTATAGTGTACACTGTTTGTCTCAGGTTGGCTTACAGTCTGCGCAATAGTGAAATCTTTATCTCTTTCCTTCTTTCGGAGAGAAAGAGATAGGAAATTCGTAATTTTATTGGAAAATGAATAAAAATAGTTATCTCGCTCAGATTATAGAGGTAACTATTTATATGGATAAGACAAAGACTGGAATGGCATTGAGGGATTTCTTGGTCTTTGTTCAGGATTATTCAAAGGAGAAAGTGAAACTGATAGAACCTAATCAAGAATAATTTCAATCTTTAAAGAATTTTTTTAGTAATATAAATTTAAAAGTTAAAAAAAAAAGATAAAAAAAAATTAATAATAATAAGAAGAAGACTTAAGTTAAGTGAACAAGATATAAAAAGGTAAAATTAGATTAAAATAGCTAAGTCGAATAGAAAAAAAAATTTAAATATGTAATTTTTTTAGGATCAGAGCAGAAACTTACAAAAAAAAAACTCTTCTGAGTTTCCTTTTTTTAACTTATTGCAGAGGTATGTTGCTATGTGGTGAATATTTATAAACAAATTACTAACGTGAAAATTAGGCTTAGGTTTAACTTTACTTGGACCTTGGCCTCTGCCATTTTTTTTTTGTGGATTTTTCTTTGTTACCAGCCAGAAACGGATGAAAAAAAAGGAATAAAGGGACAATCCAAAAGAAGTCAATTTGTTTAGTGAAAAGTTTTAGTGCAAAAAAAAAAAAAACAAAAAAAAATTATTTGAATTGAAAAGAAAAAAAAGAAGAATTAATAATATTAAAAAGAAAATAAGGAGGAAGAAAAAAGAAGGAAATAATTGAAAAAAAAGAAAAGAAAAAAAATTAATTTTTTTAGTTATTTGTAATTTTTAAATTGTTAAAGTGTTAAGAAAAGTTTTAATAATAATAGTATTCAAGTGAAATATATATAAAAAAATAAATAAACACAGCAACAGTTCTTCGCAGTGCTGCCGGCAGGACGTCGAGGACTTAAAAATCTGTAAGTGGTTTTAATATAGATTTGGACATAAAGGTCCTGTATTGGATTATAATATTTTTAACACTTTTTTTTTCGCTTAATATATATTATTATTTTTTAATTTAACGTAGATTTAATTTTGATTTTTAATTTTTGTTATTTAAATTGGATTTTTTTTACTTTAATTTTTTTTTTTTAATAAACATTTGTGATATGTGAATGTAAATAAGATTTTTTTTAATGGACTGTTAAACCAGAGCTAAAGGTGTGTGAAGTACTTGACAGAGCCGTCCTCGGTAAGATTGAGAAGAATGATAACATAGATACGGAAGTGACTGGTAGGTCGTTTTAGGGGCTACCTTTGAGAATTTCGGCCAAGAAGGTAGCATTTGGAAGTATCCTTCTGATACTTGGGTGGGCTGGCCAGACCTCGTCAACAACATCAGACGAGCGTCTGGAATTTAGCATGGTGATATCCAGGGGAGAGAAAAAAGTAGGGTGCATTAGGATTAGGGTCTAGTTTAGGGTCTTAGATTAAGTATTTTTTTTAGTAGGTATGTTTTTGTGGTGATGGGTTTTATTTTTATTTTTTTAGTTTTAGTTTTATTAGTTTTATTTTAATCGTAAGTTTACTTAGGTTAGTTTTTAACTATAAAAAAATGCACTTTACTTACTTGTGGTTTTCCTTGGATATTGTCAGGATCCTCGGGTTTGTGTGTTCATGTCCTTACCTTTTAGAGTAGAATTATCCTTTTCCTCATCCTTCCTTTTCCGATCCTTATTTTTTTTTTACACTCAGGCACGATAATTTTGTTTGTCAAACAGGAGGGAACAGTAGAAGCGGCAAGAACCACCCCCAATTCGTCGAGCTTAGCCGTGCAACGACAAGCGTGCCGCCGCCCTTCTACTGCCCCAAAGAAGTTCCCCCGTAGAAACCTGCTTCGCAACAATGTATGTTCTTTTTTCAGGTCAAGGACAGATATATATATATATTTTTTTTGTTATTCTTGGCAATTAATGTCACTTCTATTAAATTAGGTGAGTACAATTTATTTTTACTTTTTTGGTACAATTTATTTTCACTTTTTTGGTTTTTTTTCTTTACTTTTTTATTGTTTCTTTTTTTTGTAGATAATACTGAGTTGGCACGGGTGGGAATGGCGTAATTATTTAGGATTTCTGATTAGATCCAAAGAACTAATCCACTTGTTTATTATAAATTTTGACTTCTTTTTATCTTTAATTTTTTTTTTTTTAATTCACTTCTCTAGTTAGGTTTTCTTTTTCTTTTTTAAATAGTTTTATCCTAAGTTCTTTTTATCACTCTATGTTAAACTGTTTCCGACTGACTTAATTCATCCTAAAACTAATCCTTATCACCTTTGACTTTGTGCATTTATGGTCTGATAATCCAGTTAGTTGTGCAACACGCCATCAAAAGTTAGCGGCACCTATCACTATAGTAGGTTGAAGGGCAAGGTATTTGAGCTATTTTTTTCTTATTGGTTAATTGTTTAAGTTAACCGCTGCTTTGAGTGACTTAGGTTATGTACTTGTATTAGATGTTAACAGTTTGAGATTATGAGTGATGAAGTTAGTATAGCAGGCGTACAGGGTGTTGTAAGTTTTAATTTTCATACATAATAATTTTTCGGTAAATTTTTTTTCTCTTTATATTGTTAGTGTAGTGATTATTATACTGTTTTTTTGTTTGTTTATATTCTAGGGTAATTATTATTAATATTATTTTTATTATTATTATTATTATTATTATTATTTATATTATTATTATTCCATTTCCCACACGATAACAATGCGCAATAATTTAAATTGTTATTTTCTTTACAGCACACGCGAGGGGGTTTCGCCAATTTCTCAAACGAGTGTGTAATATTATTTTTTTTTAACACTCGCGATTAAAATGCGCAATAATTTTTTTTTTCTTCTTGACTTTTGTTTAATTATTTGTGCGCGCACCTCGACCCGACGTCCGACCTCTATGAGCTTAAGATCGAAACTGAGTCCTCTTCAATAGGGAAATCAATAGGTGTAACAACATCAAAGGATTGTGGCGTGGAGGTGAACTTTTTGTTGAGAGCGTCACAATCGATGTCATCAGCAAACTTCGTAGATTGCTTCTCAATACCAATTTCACGGAGGTTTTTCCATAATTTTTTTTCCAGAAATTAGTGGACCAATATTTGTGTTCATAATAAAGCCTTTTCGCTGCCCAGATCATTACGACGACTTGATTGCGAAGTCTGCAATAAGATTTATGGGAGTATTCTAATTTGAACCGCCTCCATTGAATGTAAGCGGCATCTCGTTTCAACATTAGAGCAGAGATGTCGCCATTCAGCCAAGGTGGAGACGTATGCTTAATAAAACGAGTTTTTAAAGGAACATGAATATCAACAAGTTGATTGACGTTATGCCGTAAAAAACAAATTTGTTCATTTACATTTTGCATGTGGTATATTGAGTTCCAGCCTATGCAGCTAAAGTCGCGTAATAATTCGGATGTGTTTAAATTGGCATAGTCTCGATATTGACAACTTTGTTGATCAACCCGACAAGCTATATCCAAACTTACAAAAATCAAGTCATGCTTGGAAAATTCTCCGTGTTACATATGATACTCGCAAAAACATATTCGAAAGGACAGTCGTCATCGGATTTACATATCAACCTACAAGTAATCCCTTCACGCACATACAGGGCGGCGCCACCACAAGAAGTAAACATTCTGTCGGCTCGAAAGAGCTTGAAACCTTCCAAACTATAGAAATCGTCACATATGTCTGGCTGAAACCAAGTTTCAGACACAGAAACGATATCTATTTTGGACTCCACGAACAGGTATTTAAACTCCTCTAATTTGTTGGTCAAACTTTGGGCGTTTAAATGACATATCTTTAATCCATTATTTTGAGCCTGTAAAATTCGGATCATATTGTACAAATTTGTATTCATGCTACAGCCAGTGAACCCCTTGGTGTCGTTAGCTGCGCTTGCACTCGCATGCATTGTAGTTGTGTATATGGCAGAAGTATGAGAAGTTACTTGAAGCGACGGAACAAATCACTACGGCAGCTTCTAAACCTTCAACGTTGTACATAGCAAAGCTTTCTCCATCAGCTGTTAGTTTGATGAAAATAACGGATGATTTTTTTGAGGTTAGGATTTTCATGCATTAGTATTTGACAGATCACGCGGGATTTCAGACATGGTGTCAAAGAGAAAGATGCTCAGTATGCTTTGACATTTCATCATGAATAGACTTACTAACGAGCAACGCTTGCAAATCATTGAATTTTATTACCGAAATCAGTGTTCGGTTCGAAATGTGTTTTAATTTCAAATAAAGAACCGATGAGATTTTGCAAATTTTATGCGTTTTTTTTTTAAAAAAGTTCTCAAGCTCTTAAAAAATCACCCGTTACATTTCCTATAGTAACGGGTGATTTTTTAAGAGCTTGACATAACAGAACAACCAATTAATTACTTTAAAAATCAAATTATTCTAGAAAAGGGAGAAAAAGAATCAGACAAACTAACTTACCCACACAAGAATAAACGTATTCACAAAATAAAAAAGAACTTTAGTGAACTTGATTTCAAAATTATTCTCTTAGAACTAAATCTAGAAAAAAGCAATGCGTTGCTAACAGACGATAAAACGTTCAATCTCTTCCAAGAATATTGGAAAATAAATAACAAATCCAAAATAAAAATCTTTAGAGCATTTACTTTAGTGAAAGATATCCAAAATATCGATGATCTCAACGATCAAATACATAAGAAGCATATAGAATTCAACCACATTGGCATCGAAAAACTATATTTAGAACTCAAAAGGGAAATATACTACCCAAACATGAGAAAAGAAATAACGAAATACACAAACAATTGTGAAACGTGTAATCTCAAGATAGAGAGAAACCCGATAAAGATTCCATATGAAAAAACACCAACACCCTCAGAATCACACAAACACTACCATATAGACATTTGGATTCTCCCAAAGCATGTACGATATCTGACTTGTATCGACAAATTAAGTAAGTTCGCAGCAATCGAAGAGTTAAGATCGAAAAATCAAACAGACGTAGCACGCGCACTACAAAAAATATTTACTTATTTACCAGTCCCAGAAAAGTTGACTTTAGACAACGACCCAACCTTTAAAACTTATACAGTTGAACAAATTTTTAAAGAAAGGAAAATAGAAACACATTTTTGTACTCCGTATCGACATACAGGAAACAGTGATATTGAAAGATTACACAGTACTCTTAATGAACACATTAGTATATTTGATAAAAACATATTTCACAAAGATTCCCCAATAAAAGCATTAGAAATTTATAACAAAACCATACACTTGACCACAAAAGAAAAACCTATTGACGTTCACCTAGGAAAAACAGAGAATAAAGTGATCTTTGACAGAATTGAAAAAGTAAAACAAAAAATTAATAGTAAAAAGAATTCAAATAGAACTAATGTTCAAATAAATCCAAACTATACAAAAGTGAATGATCCAGCACAATTTAATAAATTAAAAACAAAACACAAAAAAGTGAAAGTGTTAGAAGTAAAAAATAAAAAGGTTACTATACAACCAAATAGAGAAAAACAAACTTTGCACAAGGACCAATTTTTGAAACTAAAAAAATATGTTAGTCAAAACACAAATAAGGATCCTATCATTAATAATATTAGTAATTCTACCAATGATAGCTTGTCAATCGATAGAAATAAATAAAATAAATCAGGAATTAGTAATAATAAATTCTAAGCCAATCAAAATCATAGAAAATTATGATACTTTATAAATAAAATTAATAAATTTAACCAAGTTTCAGAATTTAGTGGAACAATTAGAAAATACAATTGAGAAAACAACCCATGTAGAAAATACAGTTAGAGAGGAAATAAAGACAATAAAAATAAAATTAGAAACTATAATAACCCATCATATCATAGTAAAAAGAGGATGGATAAACATTGTAGGAACAGGTATAAAAACAATTTTCAGAAACCTAGATAGTGAAGATGGAAGAATAATTAAAGAAAAGTTAGACAACTTAGAAGATGTAACTAAAACCATCGTCCGAAATAATAATAAACAAATAGAAATAAATTACCAGTTCAATCAGCAATTCAAGCAACTAAAAAATATCTTTGAAAGAAACAATGTTCTGAATAATCATTATAATGCTATTACTGATGATATCTTAGAATTAAGAAAAGAAATGGAATTAAATAAAAACATATTAAATTTACAAAAAATGTTAGAAAAGATAAATGATGTAATTTTAACTAGTAGATCTGGAATGTTGACCCAAGATCTTATAACAATCAAAGAAATAAAAGATTATGAGTTAAATCTTGAAAAATTAAGACAAATAAAAATCACATTAGCTACTTACAAGAATAATTTGTTAATAATAATGAATATACCAAAATTTTCCAAAATAACATATAATGAAATCATGTTAGAAAACTTCCCAAAAGAAAACAAAATCATTAAACTTAAAGAAAAACTATTTATACAACAAGAAGAAAAAAATATTTCCACACTTTGAAATAATAACTAATAAACAAGTTTTACAAGATAATTGTTTAAATAATTTACTCTTATGAAATACAAAGCTCAATTGTTCATATGAAAATTTCAATCAAGAAAATATTGTATACCAAATCCAAAATGTATTGATTATCAAAAATATAAAAAATCAAACACTAACACAAGATTGTAACACATTAAAATATGTACTTAACGGAAATTATATTATAAAATCAGAAAATTGTACTCTAAACTTATTTAATAATACTTATAGTTTCAAAATTTATGAAAATAACCTAAAAATGTTAAATATCCCAGAACAAGAAGTTCACATAAATAATATAAATGAATTACAAATAAAAGACATTGATAACTTAGAAAAAGTAGAATTTTTAGTCTCACAAAAAATGTAACTTATGGAATAAGCAGCATTATACTTATTGTAGTAATCATAGTCAGTCATAATATTGTTAATATTAAGAAAACGGCAAACAATCCTTAAGATGTCAACTACTACAGTAAACCCCGTAGCCGAATCTTACTCGGGAGGGGTTATGATACCGCTAAACCCAAAAAATACTAAAGGAGTATTTTCCCCATAAACCACTTAAGTAATACAAAACCAACAAACAGATGAATCAACAACAGATAAGGGCACTTATCCAAATATAGAAAGAAACATCGATAACCAAAAACATCATGTTCGCATGTTGCGCACAACGGTTATGATACCGCTAAACCCAAAAAATACTAAAGGAGTATTTTCCTTATAAACCACTTAAGTAATACAAAACCAACAAACAGATGAATCAACAACAGATGAGGTCACTTATCCAAATATAGAAAGAAACATCGATACCCAAAAACATCATGTTCGCATGTTGCGCACAACACCAACAAATTAAGCAGTTTGCACCCGACACCAATAATCACAGGAAATACTTATCTTTTATGGCATATAAGACAGAAGTCACGTTCATATATTCCAGACAGTATAAAAGCAGCCCAAAAAAACACATAATAGACTGAGTTTTAACATCACACTCAAACAAGAGAGTTCTAACTAAAAAGTGCTTCCAGTTTAATAAGAGATACTTTTAATATTGTTCTAAGTTTATTTCGATAGTTTAATAAAGTTAACAGTTTAAATAGTATTCAGTTGTTTTCTTCAAAATCCACTTAAGGAAAATACTCGACTGCATTGAAGATCAGATCAAGTAAAGAAGGAATTAGCTCTTCTGATTGAATATCAGAAATACGCTATTTGACAACCATAAAACTGGAACAATCTTTAAATTTATATATATATGTTTCACAAAGAATAGACGCAAATTTTAAACGTTCGTAGTCGGCACTCTTTTATACTGTATTTCGCTAACATAATACACTAAAGTGTGCGAATTTGAATTAACTAAGTTAATAACTAACCACAAATTTTAAAATATCGCCACAATAACCAGTGAATAATTAAGAATAGTGATTAAAAAATTTCAAAAAAAATCCCATCGAATCAATTCCATATCTTTCCTACACAAATACAATGTCAACACGTTCCAAAGCACAGCAACTAGCTCCTCTCTCAGCACCACCAAAATCAAAAACAACGCAGCCACAAATACCCCTTTCTTCACCGCCACAATCGCGTATCAATTCTCCAGGAGTGACGGCCCTTAAAGCGAATAAATTCAGCGGAGTTGGTGAATTTTATCTCACGCTCGCTACACTTGAAGAAGGTTTAAATAAACATGCTGACATGATCATCGATCGCATTACGAATGAACTCTCCAAAGTACGATGTGAACTCTTCGAAAGACTAGAGCAAACTGAACAAAACTGGTCTCACAAGTTAAGAAAAGTAAACAACACAATTGCAGAAATTATAAAACGTGTTGGAGGCATTGAAGCCAACTGTGCTGATGCTCCCACCTTAGACATCAAGTTGGGCATTGCTAACACCACGATTGCAGATGTTGTGCGGAGAGTGGATATCATCGAAAGAAATTCAGATGATGTGCGTGAACTCAATTCTAAGCTTTTGTCATTGCAACAACATATTGATGAATCGGAAAAAAAGATATTGCAGCGGACGCTGTCTTGTTTGGAGTTCCTTGTTTGCCAGAGGAAAATTTAGCTTTGCTCTTTAACCGTCTGTGTTTAACAGCCCAATGTAAACCTCCTACGCGAAGAATATCAGTGCGTACACAAAACATAGATCTAACGGGTGATTTTTTTGAGGTTAGGATTTTCATGCATTAGTATTTGACAGATCACGCAGGATTTCAGACATGGTGTCAAAGAGAAAGATGCTCAGTATGCTTTGACATTTCATCATGAATAGACTTACTAACGAGCAACGCTTGCAAATCATTGAATTTTATTACCAAAATCAGTGTTTGGTTCGAAATGTGTTTTTATTTCAAATAAAGAACCGATGAGATTTTGCAAATTTTATGCGTTTTTTTTTTAAAAAAAGTTCTCAAGCTCTTAAAAAATCACCCGTTACATTTCCTATAGTAACGGGTGATCTTTTAAGAGCTTGACATAACAGAACAACCAATTAATTACTTTAAAAATCAAATTATTCTAGAAAAGGGAGAAAAAGAATCAGACAAACTAACTTACCCACACAAGAATAAACGTATTCACAAAATAAAAAGGAACTTTAGTGAACTTGATTTCAAAAATATTCTCTTAGAACTAAATCTAGAAAAAAGCAATGCGTTGCTAACAGACGATAAAACGTTCAATCTCTTCCAAGAATATTGGAAAATAAATAACAAATCCAAAATAAAAATCTTTAGAGCATTTACTTTAGTGAAAGATATCCAAAATATCGATGATCTCAACGATCAAATACATAAGAAGTATATAGAATTCAACCACATTGGCATCGAAAAACTATATTTAGAACTCAAAAGGGAAATATACTACCCAAACATAAGAAAAGAAATAACGAAATACACAAACAATTGTGAAACGTGTAATCTCAAGATAGAGAGAAACCCGATAAAGATTCCATATGAAAAAACACCAACACCCTCAGAATCACACAAACACTACCATATAGACATTTGGATTCTCCCAAAGCATGTACGATATCTGACTTGTATCGACAAATTTAGTAAGTTCGCAGCAATCGAAGAGTTAAGATCGAAAAATCAAACAGACGTAGCACGCGCACTACAAAAAATATTTACTTATTTACCAGTCCCAGAAAAGTTGACTTTAGACAACGACCCAACCTTTAAAACTTATACAGTTGAACAAATTTTTAAAGAAAGGAAAATAGAAACACATTTTTGTACTCCGTATCGACATACAGGAAACAGTGATATTGAAAGATTACACAGTACTCTTAATGAACACATTAGTATATTTGATAAAAACATATTTCACAAAGATTCCCCAATAAAAGCATTAGAAATTTATAACAAAACCATACACTTGACCACAAAAGAAAAACCTATTGACGTTCACCTAGGAAAAACAGAGAATAAAGTGATCTTTGACAGAATTGAAAAAGTAAAACAAAAAATTAATAGTAAAAAGAATTCAAATAGAACTAATGTTCAAATAAATCCAAACTATACAAAAGTGAATGATCCAGCACAATTTAATAAATTAAAAACAAAACACAAAAAAGTGAAAGTGTTAGAAGTAAAAAATAAAAAGGTTACTATACAACCAAATAGAGAAAAACAAACTTTGCACAAGGACCAATTTTTGAAACTAAAAAAATATGTTAGTCAAAACACAAATAAGGATCCTATCATTAATAATATTAGTAATTCTACCAATGATAGCTTGTCAATCGATAGAAATAAATAAAATAAATCAGGAATTAGTAATAATAAATTCTAAGCCAATCAAAATCATAGAAAATTATGATACTTTATAAATAAAATTAATAAATTTAACCAAGTTTCAGAATTTAGTGGAACAATTAGAAAATACAATTGAGAAAACAACCCATGTAGAAAATACAGTTAGAGAGGAAATAAAGACAATAAAAATAAAATTAGAAACTATAATACCCCATCATATCATAGTAAAAAGAGGATGGATAAACATTGTAGGAACAGGTATAAAAACAATTTTCAGAAACCTAGATAGTGAAGATGGAAGAATAATTAAAGAAAAGTTAGACAACTTAGAAGATGTAACTAAAACCATCGTCCGAAATAATAATAAACAAATAGAAATAAATGACCAGTAGCAATTCAAGCAACTAAAAAATATCTTTGAAAGAAACAATGTTCTGAATAATCATTATAATGCTATTACTGATGATATCTTAGAATTAAGAAAAGAAATGGAATTAAATAAAAACATATTAAATTTACAAAAAATGTTAGAAAAGATAAATGATGTAATTTTAACTAGTAGATCTGGAATGTTGACCCAAGATCTTATAACAATCAAAGAAATAAAAGATTATGAGTTAAATCTTGAAAAATTAAGACAAATAAAAATCACATTAGCTACTTACAAAAATAATTTGTTAATAATAATGAATATACCAAAATTTTCCAAAATAACATATAATGAAATCATGTTAGAAAACTTCCCAAAAGAAAACAAAATCATTAAACTTAAAGAAAAACTATTTATACAACAAGAAGAAAAAATATTTCCACACTTTGAAATAATAACTAATAAACAAGTTTTACAAGACAATTGTTTAAATAATTTACTCTTATGAAATACAAAGCTCAATTGTTCAAATGAAAATTTCAATCAAGAAAATATTGTATACCAAATCCAAAATGTATTGATTATCAAAAATATAAAAAATCAAACACTAACACAAGATTGTAACACATTAAAATATGTACTTAACGGAAATTATATTATAAAATCAGAAAATTGTACTCTAAACTTATTTAATAATACTTATAGTTTCAAAATTTATGAAAATAACCTAAAAATGTTAAATATCCCAGAACAAGAAGTTCACATAAATAATATAAATGAATTACAAATAAAAGACATTGATAACTTAGAAAAAGTAGAATTTTTAGTCTCACAAAAAATGTAACTTATGGAATAAGCAGCATTATACTTATTGTAGTAATCATAGTCAGTCATAATATTGTTAATATTAAGAAAACGGCAAACAATCCTTAAGATGTCAACTACTACAGTAAACCCCGTAGCCGAATCTTACTCGGGAGGGGTTATGATACCGCTAAACCCAAAAAATACTAAAGGAGTATTTTCCCCATAAACCACTTAAGTAATACAAAACCAACAAACAGATGAATCAACAACAGATAAGGTCACTTATCCAAATATAGAAAGAAACATCGATAACCAAAAACATCATGTTCGCATGTTGCGCACAACGGTTATGATACCGCTAAACCCAAAAAATACTAAAGGAGTATTTTCCTTATAAACCACTTAAGTAATACAAAACCAACAAACAGATGAATCAACAACAGATGAGGTCACTTATCCAAATATAGAAAGAAACATCGATACCCAAAAACATCATGTTCGCATGTTGCGCACAACACCAACAAATTAAGCAGTTTGCACCCGACACCAATAATCACAGGAAATACTTATCTTTTATGGCATATAAGACAGAAGTCACGTTCATATATTCCAGACAGTATAAAAGCAGCCCAAAAAAACACATAATAGACTGAGTTTTAACATCACACTCAAACAAGAGAGTTCTAACTAAAAAGTGCTTCCAGTTTAATAAGAGATACTTTTAATATTGTTCTAAGTTTATTTCGATAGTTTAATAAAGTTAACAGTTTAAATAGTATTCAGTTGTTTTCTTCAAAATCCACTTAAGGAAAATACTCGACTGCATTGAAGATCAGATCAAGTAAAGAAGGAATTAGCTCTTCTGATTGAATATCAGAAATACGCTATTTGACAACTATAAAACTGGAACAATCTTAAAATTTATATATATATGTTTCACAAAGAATAGACGCAAATTTTAAACGTTCGTAGTCGGCACTCTTTTATACTGTATTTCGCTAACATAATACACTAAAGTGTGCGAATTTGAATTAACTAAGTTAATAGCTAACCACAAATTTTAAAATATCGCCACAATAACCAGTGAATAATTAAGAATAGTGATTAAAAAATTTCAAAAAAAATCCCATCGAATCAATTCCATATCTTTCCTACACAAATACAATGTCAACACGTTCCAAAGCACAGCAACTAGCTCCTCTCTCAGCACCACCAAAATCAAAAACAACGCAGCCACAAACACCCCTTTCTTCACCGCCACAATCGCGTATCAATTCTCCAGGAGTAACGGCCCTTAAAGCGAATAAATTCAGCGGAGTTGGTGAATTTTATCTCACGCTCGCTACACTTGAAGAAGGTTTAAATAAACATGCTGACATGATCATCGATCGCATTACGAATGAACTCTCCAAAGTACGATGTGAACTCTTCGAAAGACTAGAGCAAACTGAACAAAACTGGTCTCACAAGTTAAGAAAAGTAAACAACACAATTGCAGAAATTATAAAACGTGTTGGAGGCATTGAAGCCAACTGTGCTGATGCTCCCACCTTAGACATCAAGTTGGGCATTGCTAACACCACGATTGCAGATGTTGTGCGGAGAGTGGATATCATCGAAAGAAATTCAGATGATGTGCGTGAACTCAATTCTAAGCTTTTGTCATTGCAACAACATATTGATGAATCGGAAAAAAAGATATTGCAGCGGACGCTTTCTTGTTTGGAGTTCCTTGTTTGCCAGAGGAAAATTTAGCTTTGCTCTTTAACCGTCTGTGTTTAACAGCCCAATGTAAACCTCCTACGCTGAAGAATATCTTTCGCTCACGCTCTCCAAACAGCAAGAGTCCAGTTGCGCCACCCGTAATACTAAAATTTATTAGTGTGCAAGAGAAGAACTCTATACTAAAATGCATCAGCATCTACCGAAAACAACAACAACACCAACAACTTTCGCTACGTGATCTAGGTTTTCTGAATGAAAGCTTATCCAAAAATACTCGTACTCTTCTGCACCATGCCATCCGCATGCGGAATAACCACCAACTGTTCAGTGCGTACACAAAACATGGATCTAAAGGGTGATTTTTTTGAGGTTAGGATTTTCATGCATTAGTATTTGACAGATCACGCGGGATTTCAGACATGGTGTCAAAGAGAAAGATGCTCAGTATGCTTTGACATTTCATCATGAATAGACTTACTAACGAGCAACGCTTGCAAATCATTGAATTTTATTACCAAAATCAGTGTTTGGTTCGAAATGTGTTTTTATTTAAAATAAAGAACCGATGAGATTTTGCAAATTTTATGCGTTTTTTTTTAAAAAAAGTTCTCAAGCTCTTAAAAAATCACCCGTTACATTTCCTATAGTAACGGGTGATTTTTTAAGAGCTTGACATAACAGAACAACCAATTAATTACTTTAAAAATCAAATTATTCTAGAAAAGGGAGAAAAAGAATCAGACAAACTAACTTACCCACACAAGAATAAACGTATTCACAAAATAAAAAGGAACTTTAGTGAACTTGATTTCAAAAATATTCTCTTAGAACTAAATCTAGAAAAAAGCAATGCGTTGCTAACAGACGATAAAACGTTCAATCTCTTCCAAGAATATTGGAAAATAAATAAC
Source organism: Platycheirus rosarum (assembly GCA_963971375.1). NCBI lineage: Eukaryota > Metazoa > Arthropoda > Insecta > Diptera > Syrphidae > Platycheirus > Platycheirus rosarum. Next base: position 232,163,211 of record OZ020507.1, read on the forward strand.
AAATCCAAAATAAAAATCTTTAGAGCATTTACTTTAGTGAAAGATATCCAAAATATCGATGATCTCAACGATCAAATACATAAGAAGCATATAGAATTCAACCACATTGGCATCGAAAAACTATATTTAGAACTCAAAAGGGAAATATACTACCCAAACATGAGAAAAGAAATAACGAAATACACAAACAATTGTGAAACGTGTAATCTCAAGATAGAGAGAAACCCGATAAAGATTCCATATGAAAAAACACCAACACCCTCAGAATCACACAAACACTACCATATAGACATTTGGATTCTCCCAAAGCATGTACGATATCTGACTTGTATCGACAAATTTAGTAAGTTCGCAGCAATCGAAGAGTTAAGATCGAAAAATCAAACAGACGTAGCACGCGCACTACAAAAAATATTTACTTATTTACCAGTCCCAGAAAAGTTGACTTTAGACAACGACCCAACCTTTAAAACTTATACAGTTGAACAAATTTTTAAAGAAAGGAAAATAGAAACACATTTTTGTACTCCGTATCGACATACAGGAAACAGTGATATTGAAAGATTACACAGTACTCTTAATGAACACATTAGTATATTTGATAAAAACATATTTCACAAAGATTCCCTAATAAAAGCATTAGAAATTTATAACAAAACCATACACTTGACCACAAAAGAAAAACCTATTGACGTTCACCTAGGAAAAACAGAGAATAAAGTGATCTTTGACAGAATTGAAAAAGTAAAACAAAAAATTAATAGTAAAAAGAATTCAAATAGAACTAATGTTCAAATAAATCCAAACTATACAAAAGTGAATGATCCAGCACAATTTAATAAATTAAAAACAAAACACAAAAAAGTGAAAGTGTTAGAAGTAAAAAATAAAAAGGTTACTATACAACCAAATAGAGAAAAACAAACTTTGCACAAGGACCAATTTTTGAAACTAAAAAAATATGTTAGTCAAAACACAAATAAGGATCCTATCATTAATAATATTAGTAATTCTACCAATGATAGCTTGTCAATCGATAGAAATAAATAAAATAAATCAGGAATTAGTAATAATAAATTCTAAGCCAATCAAAATCATAGAAAATTATGATATTTTATAAATAAAATTAATAAATTTAACCAAGTTTCAGAATTTAGTGGAACAATTAGAAAATACAATTGAGAAAACAACCCATGTAGAAAATACAGTTAGAGAGGATATAAAGACAATAAAAATAAAATTAGAAACTATAATACCCCATCATATCATAGTAAAAAGAGGATGGATAAACATTGTAGGAACAGGTATAAAAACAATTTTCGGAAACCTAGATAGTGAAGATGGAAGAATAATTAAAGAAAAGTTAGACAACTTAGAAGATGTAACTAAAACCATCGTCCGAAATAATAATAAACAAATAGAAATAAATGACCAGATCAATCAGCAATTCAAGCAACTAAAAAATATCTTTGAAAGAAACAATGTTCTGAATAATCATTATAATGCTATTACTGATGATATCTTAGAATTAAGAAAAGAAATGGAATTAAATAAAAACATATTAAATTTACAAAAAATGTTAGAAAAGATAAATGATGTAATTTTAACTAGTAGATCTGGAATGTTGACCCAAGATCTTATAACAATCAAAGAAATAAAAGATTATGAGTTAAATCTTGAAAAATTAAGACAAATAAAAATCACATTAGCTACTTACAAAAATAATTTGTTAATAATAATGAATATACCAAAATTTTCCAAAATAACATATAATGAAATCATGTTAGAAAACTTCCCAAAAGAAAACAAAATCATTAAACTTAAAGAAAAACTATTTATACAACAAGAAGAAAAAATATTTCCACACTTTGAAATAATAACTAATAAACAAGTTTTACAAGACAATTGTTTAAATAATTTACTCTTATGAAATACAAAGCTCAATTGTTCATATGAAAATTTCAATCAAGAAAATATTGTATACCAAATCCAAAATGTATTGATTATCAAAAATATAAAAAATCAAACACTAACACAAGATTGTAACACATTAAAATATGTACTTAACGGAAATTATATTATAAAATCAGAAAATTGTACTCTAAACTTATTTAATAATACTTATAGTTTCAAAATTTATGAAAATAACCTAAAAATGTTAAATATCCCAGAACAAGAAGTTCACATAAATAATATAAATGAATTACAAATAAAAGACATTGATAACTTAGAAAAAGTAGAATTTTTAGTCTCACAAAAAATGTAACTTATGGAATAAGCAGCATTATACTTATTGTAGTAATCATAGTCAGTCATAATATTGTTAATATTAAGAAAACGGCAAACAATCCTTAAGATGTCAACTACTACAGTAAACCCCGTAGCCGAATCTTACTCGGGAGGGGTTATGATACCGCTAAACCCAAAAAATACTAAAGGAGTATTTTCCCCATAAACCACTTAAGTAATACAAAACCAACAAACAGATGAATCAACAACAGATAAGGTCACTTATCCAAATATAGAAAGAAACATCGATAACCAAAAACATCATGTTCGCATGTTGCGCACAACGGTTATGATACCGCTAAACCCAAAAAATACTAAAGGAGTATTTTCCTTATAAACCACTTAAGTAATACAAAACCAACAAACAGATGAATCAACAACAGATGAGGTCACTTATCCAAATATAGAAAGAAACATCGATAACCAAAAACATCATGTTCGCATGTTGCGCACAACACCAACAAATTAAGCAGTTTGCACCCGACACCAATAATCACAGGAAATACTTATCTTTTATGGCATATAAGACAGAAGTCACGTTCATATATTCCAGACAGTATAAAAGCAGCCCAAAAAAACACATAATAGACTGAGTTTTAACATCACACTCAAACAAGAGAGTTCTAACTAAAAAGTGCTTCCAGTTTAATAAGAGATACTTTTAATATTGTTCTAAGTTTATTTCGATAGTTTAATAAAGTTAACAGTTTAAATAGTATTCAGTTGTTTTCTTCAAAATCCACTTAAGGAAAATACTCGACTGCATTGAAGATCAGATCAAGTAAAGAAGGAATTAGCTCTTCTGATTGAATATCAGAAATACGCTATTTGACAACCATAAAACTGGAACAATCTTAAAATTTATATATATATGTTTCACAAAGAATAGACGCAAATTTTAAACGTTCGTAGTCGGCACTCTTTTATACTGTATTTCGCTAACATAATACACTAAAGTGTGCGAATTTGAATTAACTAAGTTAATAGCTAACCACAAATTTTAAAATATCGCCACAATAACCAGTGAATAATTAAGAATAGTGATTAAAAAATTTCAAAAAAAATCCCATCGAATCAATTCCATATCTTTCCTACACAAATACAATGTCAACACGTTCCAAAGCACAGCAACTAGCTCCTCTCTCAGCACCACCAAAATCAAAAACAACGCAGCCACAAATACCCCTTTCTTCACCGCCACAATCGCGTATCAATTCTCCAGGAGTAACGGCCCTTAAAGCGAATAAATTCAGCGGAGTTGGTGAATTTTATCTCACGCTCGCTACACTTGAAGAAGGTTTAAATAAACATGCTGACATGATCATCGATCACATTACGAATGAACTCTCCAAAGTACGATGTGAACTCTTCGAAAGACTAGAGCAAACTGAACAAAACTGGTCTCACAAGTTAAGAAAAGTAAACAACACAATTGCAGAAATTATAAAACGTGTTGGAGGCATTGAAGCCAACTGTGCTGATGCTCCCACCTTAGACATCAAGTTGGGCATTGCTAACACCACGATTGCAGATGTTGTGCGGAGAGTGGATATCATCGAAAGAAATTCAGATGATGTGCGTGAACTCAATTCTAAGCTTTTGTCATTGCAACAACATATTGATGAATCGGAAAAAAAGATATTGCAGCGGATGCTGTCTTGTTTGGAGTTCCTTGTTTGCCAGAGGAAAATTTAGCTTTGCTCTTTAACCGTCTGTGTTTAACAGCCCAATGAAAACCTCCTACGCTGAAGAATATCTTTCGCTCACGCTCTCCAAACAGCAAGAGTCCAGTTGCGCCACCCGTAATACTAAAATTTATTAGTGTGCAAGAGAAGAACTCTATACTAAAATGCATCAGCATCTACCGAAAACAACAACAACACCAACAACTTTCGCTACGTGATCTAGGTTTTTTGAATGAAAGCTTATCCAAAAATACTCGTACTCTTCTGCACCATGCCATCCGCATGCGGAATAACCACCAACTGTTCAGTGCATACACAAAACATGGATCTAACGGGTGATTTTTTTGAGGTTAGGATTTTCATGCATTAGTATTTGACAGATCACGCGGGATTTCAGACATGGTGTCAAAGAAAAAGATGCTCAGTATGCTTTGACATTTCATCATGAATAGACTTACTAACGAGCAACGCTTGCAAATCATTGAATTTTATTACCAAAATCAGTGTTTGGTTCGAAATGTGTTTTTATTTCAAATAAAGAACCGATGAGATTTTGCAAATTTTATGCGTTTTTTTTAAAAAAAAAGTTCTCAAGCTCTTAAAAAATCACCCGTTACATTTCCTATAGTAAAAAACTATCTAAATAAATCTCATCGGTTCTTTATTTGAAATAAAAACACATGCAATGCCCAACTTGATGTCTAAGGTGGGAGCATCAGCATAGTTGGCTCCAATGCCTCCAACACGTTTTATAATTTCTGCAATTGTGTTGTTTACTTTTCTTAACTTGTGAGACCAGTTTTGTTCAGTTTGCTCTAGTGTTTCGAAGAGTTCACATCGTACTTTGGAGAGTTCATTCGTAATGTGATCGATGATCATGTCAGCATGTTTATTTAAACCTTCTTCAAGTGTAGCGAGCGTGAGATAAAATTCACCAACTCCGCTGAATTTATTCGCTTTAAGGGCCGTTACTCCTGGAGAATTGATACGCGATTGTGGCGGTGAAGAAAGGGGTATTTGTGGCTGCGTTGTTTTTGATTTTGGTGGTGCTGAGAGAGGAGCTAGTTGCTGTGCTTTGGAACGTGTTGACATTGTATTTGTGTAGGAAAGATATGGAATTGATTCGATGGGATTTTTTTTTGAAATTTTTTAATCACTATTCTTAATTATTCACTGGTTATTGTGGCGATATTTTAAAATTTGTGGTTAGCTATTAACTTAGTTAATTCAAATTCGCACACTTTAGTGTATTATGTTAGCGAAATACAGTATAAAAGAGTGCCGACTACGAACGTTTAAAATTTGCGTCTATTCTTTGTGAAACATATATATATAAATTTTAAGATTGTTCCAGTTTTATGGTTGTCAAATAGCGTATTTCTGATATTCAATCAGAAGAGCTAATTCCTTCTTTACTTGATCTGATCTTCAATGCAGTCGAGTATTTTCCTTAAGTGGATTTTGAAGAAAACAACTGAATACTATTTAAACTGTTAACTTTATTAAACTATCGAAATAAACTTAGAACAATATTAAAAGTATCTCTTATTAAACTGGAAGCACTTTTTAGTTAGAACTCTCTTGTTTGAGTGTGATGTTAAAACTCAGTCTATTATGTGTTTTTTTGGGCTGCTTTTATACTGTCTGGAATATATGAACGTGACTTCTGTCTTATATGTCATAAAAGATAAGTATTTCCTGTGATTATTGGTGTCGGGTGCAAACTGCTTAATTTGTTGGTGTTGTGCGCAACATGCGAACATGATGTTTTTGGTTATCGATGTTTCTTTCTATATTTGGATAAGTGACCTCATCTGTTGTTGATTCATCTGTTTGTTGGTTTTGTATTACTTAAGTGGTTTATAAGGAAAATACTCCTTTAGTATTTTTTGGGTTTAGCGGTATCATAACCGTTGTGCGCAACATGCGAACATGATGTTTTTGGTTATCGATGTTTCTTTCTATATTTGGATAAGTGACCTTATATGTTGTTGATTCATCTGTTTGTTGGTTTTGTATTACTTAAGTGGTTTATGGGGAAAATACTCCTTTAGTATTTTTCGGGTTTAGCGGTATCATAACCCCTCCCGAGTAAGATTAGGCTACGGGGTTTCCTGTAGTAGTTGACATCTTAAGGATTGTTTGCCGTTTTCTTAATATTAACAATATTATGACTATGATTACTACAATAAGTATAATGCTGCTTATTCCATAAGTTACATTTTTTTGTGAGACTAAAAATTCTACTTTTTCTAAGTTATCAATGTCTCTTATTTGTAATTCATTTATATTATTTATGTGAACTTCTTGTTCTGGGATATTTAACATTTTTAGGTTATTTTCATAAATTTTGAAACTATAAGTATTATTAAATAAGTTTAGAGTACAATTTTCTGATTTTATAATATAATTTTCGTTAAGTACATATTTTAATGTGTTACAATCTTGTGTTAGTGTTTGATTTTTTATATTTTTGATAATCAATACATTTTGGATTTGGTATACAATATTTTCTTGATTGAAATTTGCATATGAACAATTGAGCTTTGTATTTCATAAGAGTAAATTATTTAAACAATTGTCTTGTAAAACTTGTTTATTAGTTATTATTTCAAAGTATGGAAATATTTTTTCTTCTTGTTGTATAAATAGTTTTTCTTTAAGTTTAATGATTTTGTTTTCTTTTGGGAAGTTTTCTAACATGATTTCATTATATGTTATTTTGGAAAATTTTGGTATATTCATTATTATTAACAAATTATTTTTGTAAGTAGCTAATGTGATTTTTATTTGTCTTAATTTTTCAAGATTTAACTCATAATCTTTTATTTCTTTGATTGTTATAAGATCTTGGGTCAACATTCCAGATCTACTAGTTAAAATTACATCATTTATCTTTTCTAACATTTTTTGTAAATTTAATATGTTTTTATTTAATTCCATTTCTTTTCTTAATTCTAAGATATCATCAGTAATAGCATTATAATGATTATTCAGAACATTGTTTCTTTCAAAGATATTTTTTAGTTGCTTGAATTGCTGATTGAACTGGTCATTTATTTCTATTTGTTTATTATTATTTCGGACGATGGTTTTAGTTACATCTTCTAAGTTGTCTAACTTTTCTTTAATTATTCTTCCATCTTCACTATCTAGGTTTCCGAAAATTGTTTTTATACCTGTTCCTACAGTGTTTATCCATCCTCTTTTTACTATGATATGATGGGGTATTATAGTTTCTAATTTTATTTTTATTGTCTTTATTTCCTCTCTAACTGTATTTTCTACATGGGTTGTTTTCTCAATTGTATTTTCTAATTGTTCCACTAAATTCTGAAACTTGGTTAAATTTATTAATTTTATTTATAAAATATCATAATTTTCTATGATTTTGATTGGCTTAGAATTTATTATTACTAATTCCTGATTTATTTTATTTATTTCTATCGATTGACAAGCTATCATTGGTAGAATTACTAATATTATTAATGATAGGATCCTTATTTGTGTTTTGACTAACATATTTTTTTAGTTTCAAAAATTGGTCCTTGTGCAAAGTTTGTTTTTCTCTATTTGGTTGTATAGTAACCTTTTTATTTTTTACTTCTAACACTTTCACTTTTTTGTGTTTTGTTTTTAATTTATTAAATTGTGCTGGATCATTCACTTTTGTATAGTTTGGATTTATTTGAACATTAGTTCTATTTGAATTCTTTTTACTATTAATTTTTTGTTTTACTTTTTCAATTCTGTCAAAGATCACTTTATTCTCTGTTTTTCCTAGGTGAACGTCAATAGGTTTTTCTTTTGTGGTCAAGTGTATGGTTTTGTTATAAATTTCTAATGCTTTTATTGGGGAATCTTTGTGAAATATGTTTTTATCAAATATACTAATGTGTTCATTAAGAGTACTGTGTAATCTTTCAATATCACTGTTTCCTGTATGTCGATACGGAGTACAAAAATGTGTTTCTATTTTCCTTTCTTTAAAAATTTGTTCAACTGTATAAGTTTTAAAGGTTGGGTCGTTGTCTAAAGTCAACTTTTCTGGGACTGGTAAATAAGTAAATATTTTTTGTAGTGCGCGTGCTACGTCTGTTTGATTTTTCGATCTTAACTCTTCGATTGCTGCGAACTTACTAAATTTGTCGATACAAGTCAGATATCGTACATGCTTTGGGAGAATCCAAATGTCTATATGGTAGTGTTTGTGTGATTCTGAGGGTGTTGGTGTTTTTTCATATGGAATCTTTATCGGGTTTCTCTCTATCTTGAGATTACACGTTTCACAATTGTTTGTGTATTTCGTTATTTCTTTTCTCATGTTTGGGTAGTATATTTCCCTTTTGAGTTCTAAATATAGTTTTTCGATGCCAATGTGGTTGAATTCTATATGCTTCTTATGTATTTGATCGTTGAGATCATCGATATTTTGGATATCTTTCACTAAAGTAAATGCTCTAAAGATTTTTATTTTGGATTTGTTATTTATTTTCCAATATTCTTGGAAGAGATTGAACGTTTTATCGTCTGTTAGCAACGCATTGCTTTTTTCTAGATTTAGTTCTAAGAGAATATTTTTGAAATCAAGTTCACTAAAGTTCCTTTTTATTTTGTGAATACGTTTATTCTTGTGTGGGTAAGTTAGTTTGTCTGATTCTTTTTCTCCCTTTTCTAGAATAATTTGATTTTTAAAGTAATTAATTGGTTGTTCTGTTATGTCAAGCTCTTAAAAAATCACCCGTTACTATAGGAAATGTAACGGGTGATTTTTTAAGAGCTTGAGAACTTTTTTTTAAAAAAAAACGCATAAAATTTGCAAAATCTCATCGGTTCTTTATTTGAAATAAAAACACATTTCGAACCAAACACTGATTTTGGTAATAAAATTCAATGATTTGCAAGCGTTGCTCGTTAGTAAGTCTATTCATGATGAAATGTCAAAGCATACTGAGCATCTTTTTCTTTGACACCATGTCTGAAATCCCGCGTGATCTGTCAAATACTAATGCATGAAAATCCTAACCTCAAAAAAATCACCCGTTAGATCCATGTTTTGTGTACGCACTGAACAGTTGGTGGTTATTCCGCATGCGGATGGCATGGTACAGAAGAGTACGAGTATTTTTGGATAAGCTTTCATTCAGAAAACCTAGATCACGTAGCGAAAGTTGTTGGTGTTGTTGTTGTTTTCGGTAGATGCTGATGCATTTTAGTATAGAGTTCTTCTCTTGCACACTAATAAATTTTAGTATTACGGGTGGCGCAACTGGACTCTTGCTGTTTGGAGAGCGTGAGCGAAAGATATTCTTCAGCAGAGGAGGTTTAGATTGGGCTGTTAAACACAGACGGTTAAAGAGCAAAGCTAAATTTTCCTCTGGCAAACAAGGAACTCCAAACAAGACAGCGTCCGCTGCAATATCTTTTTTCCGATTCATCAATATGTTGTTGCAATGACAAAGCTTAGAATTGAGTTCACGCACATCATCTGAATTTCTTTCGATGATATCCACTCTCCGCACAACATCTGCAATCGTGGTGTTAGCAATGCCCAACTTGATGTCTAAGGTGGGAGCATCAGCACAGTTGGCTTCAATGCCTCCAACACGTTTTATAATTTCTGCAATTGTGTTGTTTACTTTTCTTAACTTGTGAGACCAGTTTTGTTCTGTTTGCTCTAGTCTTTCGAAGAGTTCACATCGTACTTTGGAGAGTTCATTCGTAATGCAATCGATGATCATGTCAGCATGTTAATTTAAACTTTCTTCAAGTGTAGCGAGCGTGAGATAAAATTCACTAACTCCGCTGAATTTATTCGCTTTAAGGGCCGTTACTCCTGGAGAATTGATACGCGATTGTGGCGGTGAAGAAAGGGGTATTTGTGGCTGCGTTGTTTTTGATTTTGGTGGTGCTGAGAGAGGAGCTAGTTGCTGTCCTTTGGAACGTGTTGACATTGTATTTGTGTAGGAAAGATATGGAATTGATTCGATGGGATTTTTTTTTGAAATTTTTTAATCACTATTCTTAATTATTCACTGGTTATTGTGGCGATATTTTAAAATTTGTGGTTAGCTATTAACTTAGTTAATTCAAATTCGCACACTTTAGTGTATTATGTTAGCGAAATACAGTATAAAAGAGTGCCGACTACGAACGTTTAAAATTTGCGTCTATTCTTTGTGAAACATATATATATAAATTTTAAGATTGTTCCAGTTTTATGGTTGTCAAATAGCGTATTTCTGATATTCAATCAGAAGAGCTAATTCCTTCTTTACTTGATCTGATCTTCAATGCAGTCGAGTATTTTCCTTAAGTGAATTTTGAAGAAAACAACTGAATACTATTTAAACTGTTAACTTTATTAAACTATCGAAATAAACTTAGAACAATATTAAAAGTATCTCTTATTAAACTGGAAGCACTTTTTAGTTAGAACTCTCTTGTTTGAGTGTGATGTTAAAACTCAGTCTATTATGTGTTTTTTTGGGCTGCTTTTATACTGTCTGGAATATATGAACGTGACTTCTGTCTTATATGCCATAAAAGATAAGTATTTCCTGTGATTATTGGTGTCGGGTGCAAACTGCTTAATTTGTTGGTGTTGTGCGCAACATGCGAACATGATGTTTTTGGTTATCGATGTTTCTTTCTATATTTGGATAAGTGACCTCATCTGTTGTTGATTCATCTGTTTGTTGGTTTTGTATTACTTAAGTGGTTTATAAGGAAAATACTCCTTTAGTATTTTTTGGGTTTAGCGGTATCATAACCGTTGTGCGCAACATGCGAACATGATGTTTTTGGTTATCGATGTTTCTTTCTATATTTGGATAAGTGACCTTATCTGTTGTTGATTCATCTGTTTGTTGGTTTTGTATTACTTAAGTGGTTTATGGGGAAAATACTCCTTTAGTATTTTTTGGGTTTAGCGGTATCATAACCCCTCCCGAGTAAGATTCGGCTACGGGGTTTACTGTAGTAGTTGACATCTTAAGGATTGTTTGCCGTTTTCTTAATATTAACAATATTATGACTATGATTACTACAATAAGTATAATGCTGCTTATTCCATAAGTTACATTTTTTTGTGAGACTAAAAATTCTACTTTTTCTAAGTTATCAATGTCTCTTATTTGTAATTCATTTATATTATTTATGTGAACTTCTTGTTCTGGGATATTTAACATTTTTAGGTTATTTTCATAAATTTTGAAACTATAAGTATTATTAAATAAGTTTAGAGTACAATTTTCTGATTTTATAATATAATTTCCGTTAAGTACATATTTTAATGTGTTACAATCTTGTGTTAGTATTTGATTTTTTATATTTTTGATAATCAATACATTTTGGATTTGGTATACAATATTTTCTTGATTGAAATTTGCATATGAACAATTGAGCTTTGTATTTCATAAGAGTAAATTATTTAAACAATTGTCTTGTAAAACTTGTTTATTAGTTATTATTTCAAAGTATGGAAATATTTTTTCTTCTTGTTGTATAAATAGTTTTTCTTTAAGTTTAATGATTTTGTTTTCTTTTGGGAAGTTTTCTAACATGATTTCATTATATGTTATTTTGGAAAATTTTGGTATATTCATTATTATTAACAAATTATTTTTGTAAGTAGCTAATGTGATTTTTATTTGTCTTAATTTTTCAAGATTTAACTCATAATCTTTTATTTCTTTGATTGTTATAAGATCTTGGGTCAACATTCCAGATCTACTAGTTAAAATTACATCATTTATCTTTTCTAACATTTTTTGTAAATTTAATATGTTTTTATTTAATTCCATTTCTTTTCTTAATTCTAAGATATCATCAGTAATAGCATTATAATGATTATTCAGAACATTGTTTCTTTCAAAGATATTTTTTAGTTGCTTGAATTGCTGATTGAACTGGTCATTTATTTCTATTTGTTTATTATTATTTCGGACGATGGTTTTAGTTACATCTTCTAAGTTGTCTAACTTTTCTTTAATTATTCTTCCATCTTCACTATCTAGGTTTCCGAAAATTGTTTTTATACCTGTTCCTACAATGTTTATCCATCCTCTTTTTACTATGATATGATGGGGTATTATAGTTTCTAATTTTATTTTTATTGTCTTTATTTCCTCTCTAACTGTATTTTCTACATGGGTTGTTTTCTCAATTGTATTTTCTAATTGTTCCACTAAATTCTGAAACTTGGTTAAATTTATTAATTTTATTTATAAAATATCATAATTTTCTATGATTTTGATTGGCTTAGAATTTATTATTACTAATTCCTGATTTATTTTATTTATTTCTATCGATTGACAAGCTATCATTGGTAGAATTACTAATATTATTAATGATAGGATCCTTATTTGTGTTTTGACTAACATATTTTTTTAGTTTCAAAAATTGGTCCTTGTGCAAAGTTTGTTTTTCTCTATTTGGTTGTATAGTAACCTTTTTATTTTTTACTTCTAACACTTTCACTTTTTTGTGTTTTGTTTTTAATTTATTAAATTGTGCTGGATCATTCACTTTTGTATAGTTTGGATTTATTTGAACATTAGTTCTATTTGAATTCTTTTTACTATTAATTTTTTGTTTTACTTTTTCAATTCTGTCAAAGATCACTTTATTCTCTGTTTTTCCTAGGTGAACGTCAATAGGTTTTTCTTTTGTGGTCAAGTGTATGGTTTTGTTATAAATTTCTAATGCTTTTATTGGGGAATCTTTGTGAAATATGTTTTTATCAAATATAGTAATGTGTTCATTAAGAGTACTGTGTAATCTTTCAATATCACTGTTTCCTGTATGTCGATACGGAGTACAAAAATGTGTTTCTATTTTCCTTTCTTTAAAAATTTGTTCAACTGTATAAGTTTTAAAGGTTGGGTCGTTGTCTAAAGTCAACTTTTCTGGGACTGGTAAATAAGTAAATATTTTTTGTAGTGCGCGTGCTACGTCTGTTTGATTTTTCGATCTTAACTCTTCGATTGCTGCGAACTTACTAAATTTGTCGATACAAGTCAGATATCGTACATGCTTTGGGAGAATCCAAATGTCTATATGGTAGTGTTTGTGTGATTCTGAGGGTGTTGGTGTTTTTTCATATGGAATCTTTATCGGGTTTCTCTCTATCTTGAGATTACACGTTTCACAATTGTTTGTGTATTTCGTTATTTCTTTTCTCATGTTTGGGTAGTATATTTCCCTTTTGAGTTCTAAATATAGTTTTTCGATGCCAATGTGGTTGAATTCTATATGCTTCTTATGTATTTGATCGTTGAGATCATCGATATTTTGGATATCTTTCACTAAAGTAAATGCTCTAAAGATTTTTATTTTGGATTTGTTATTTATTTTCCAATATTCTTGGAAGAGATTGAACGTTTTATCGTCTGTTAGCAACGCATTGCTTTTTTCTAGATTTAGTTCTAAGAGAATATTTTTGAAATCAAGTTCACTAAAGTTCCTTTTTATTTTGTGAATACGTTTATTCTTGTGTGGGTAAGTTAGTTTGTCTGATTCTTTTTCTCCCTTTTCTAGAATAATTTGATTTTTAAAGTAATTAATTGGTTGTTCTGTTATGTCAAGCTCTTAAAAAATCACCCGTTACTATAGGAAATGTAACGGGTGATTTTTTAAGAGCTTCAGAACTTTTTTTTAAAAAAAACGCATAAAATTTGCAAAATCTCATCGGTTCTTTATTTGAAATAAAAACACATTTCGAACCAAACACTGATTTTGGTAATAAAATTCAATGATTTGCAAGCGTTGCTCGTTAGTAAGTCTATTCATGATGAAATGTCAAAGCATACTGAGCATCTTTCTCTTTGACACCATGTCTGAAATCCCGCGTGATCTGTCAAATACTAATGCATGAAAATACTAACCTCAAAAAAATCACCCGTTAGATCCATGTTTTGTGTACGCACTGAACAGTTGGTGGTTATTCCGCATGCGGATGGCATGGTGCAGAAGAGTACGAGTATTTTTGGATAAGCTTTCATTCAGAAAACCTAGATCACGTAGCGAAAGTTGTTGGTGTTGTTGTTGTTTTCGGTAGATGCTGATGCATTTTAGTATAGAGTTCTTCTCTTGCACACTAATAAATTTTAGTATTACGGGTGGCGCAACTGGACTCTTGCTGTTTGGAGAGCGTGAGCGAAAGATATTCTTCAGCGTAGGAGGTTTACATTGGGCTGTTAAACACAGACGGTTAAAGAGCAAAGCTAAATTTTCCTCTGGCAAACAAGGAACTCCAAACAAGACAGCGTCCGCTGCAATATCTTTTTTTCCGATTCATCAATATGTTGTTGCAATGACAAAAGCTTAGAATTGAGTTCACGCACATCATCTGAATTTCTTTCGATGATATCCACTCTCCGCACAACATCTGCAATCGTGGTGTTAGCAATGCCCAACTTGATGTCTAAGGTGGGAGCATCAGCACAGTTGGCTTCAATGCCTCCAACACGTTTTATAATTTCTGCAATTGTGTTGTTTACTTTTCTTAACTTGTGAGACCAGTTTTGTTCAGTTTGCTCTAGTCTTTCGAAGAGTTCACATCGTACTTTGGAGAGTTCATTCGTAATGCGATCGATGATCATGTCAGCATGTTTATTTAAACCTTCTTCAAGTGTAGCGAGCGTGAGATAAAATTCACCAACTCCGCTGAATTTATTCGCTTTAAGGGCCGTTACTCCTGGAGAATTGATACGCGATTGTGGCGGTGAAGAAAGGGGTATTTGTGGCTGCGTTGTTTTTGATTTTGGTGGTGCTGAGAGAGGAGCTAGTTGCTGTGCTTTGGAACGTGTTGACATTGTATTTGTGTAGGAAAGATATGGAATTGATTCGATGGGATTTTTTTTGAAATTTTTTAATCACTATTCTTAATTATTCACTGGTTATTGTGGCGATATTTTAAAATTTGTGGTTAGCTATTAACTTAGTTAATTCAAATTCGCACACTTTAGTGTATTATGTTAGCGAAATACAGTATAAAAGAGTGCCGACTACGAACGTTTAAAATTTGCGTCTATTCTTTGTGAAACATATATATATAAATTTTAAGATTGTTCCAGTTTTATAGTTGTCAAATAGCGTATTTCTGATATTCAATCAGAAGAGCTAATTCCTTCTTTACTTGATCTGATCTTCAATGCAGTCGAGTATTTTCCTTAAGTGGATTTTGAAGAAAACAACTGAATACTATTTAAACTGTTAACTTTATTAAACTATCGAAATAAATTTAGAACAATATTAAAAGTATCTCTTATTAAACTGGAAGCACTTTTTAGTTAGAACTCTCTTGTTTGAGTGTGATGTTAAAACTCAGTCTATTATGTGTTTTTTTTGGGCTGCTTTTATACTGTCTGGAATATATGAACGTGACTTCTGTCTTATATGCCATAAAAGATAAGTATTTCCTGTGATTATTGGTGTCGGGTGCAAACTGCTTAATTTGTTGGTGTTGTGCGCAACATGCGAACATGATGTTTTTGGTTATCGATGTTTCTTTCTATATTTGGATAAGTGACCTCATCTGTTGTTGATTCATCTGTTTGTTGGTTTTGTATTACTTAAGTGGTTTATATGGAAAATACTCCTTTAGTATTTTTTGGGTTTAGCGGTATCATAACCGTTGTGCGCAACATGCGAACATGATGTTTTTGGTTATCGATGTTTCTTTCTATATTTGGATAAGTGACCTTATCTGTTGTTGATTCATCTGTTTGTTGGTTTTGTATTACTTAAGTGGTTTATGGGGAAAATACTCCTTTAGTATTTTTTGGGTTTAGCGGTATCATAACCCCTCCCGAGTAAGATTCGGCTACGGGGTTTACTGTAGTAGTTGACATCTTAAGGATTGTTTGCCGTTTTCTTAATATTAACAATATTATGACTGACTATGATTACTACAATAAGTATAATGCTGCTTATTCCATAAGTTACATTTTTTGTGAGACTAAAAATTCTACTTTTTCTAAGTTATCAATGTCTTTTATTTGTAATTCATTTATATTATTTATGTGAACTTCTTGTTCTGGGATATTTAACATTTTTAGGTTATTTTCATAAATTTTGAAACTATAAGTATTATTAAATAAGTTTAGAGTACAATTTTCTGATTTTATAATATAATTTCCGTTAAGTACATATTTTAATGTGTTACAATCTTGTGTTAGTGTTTGATTTTTTATATTTTTGATAATCAATACATTTTGGATTTGGTATACAATATTTTCTTGATTGAAATTTTCATATGAACAATTGAGCTTTGTATTTCATAAGAGTAAATTATTTAAACAATTGTCTTGTAAAACTTGTTTATTAGTTATTATTTCAAAGTGTGGAAATATTTTTTCTTCTTGTTGTATAAATAGTTTTTCTTTAAGTTTAATGATTTTGTTTTCTTTTGGGAAGTTTTCTAACATGATTTCATTATATGTTATTTTGGAAAATTTTGGTATATTCATTATTATTAACAAATTATTTTTGTAAGTAGCTAATGTGATTTTTATTTGTCTTAATTTTTCAAGATTTAACTCATAATCTTTTATTTCTTTGATTGTTATAAGATCTTGGGTCAACATTCCAGATCTACTAGTTAAAATTACATCATTTATCTTTTCTAACATTTTTTGTAAATTTAATATGTTTTTATTTAATTCCATTTCTTTTCTTAATTCTAAGATATCATCAGTAATAGCATTATAATGATTATTCAGAACATTGTTTCTTTCAAAGATATTTTTTAGTTGCTTGAATTGCTGATTGAACTGGTCATTTATTTCTATTTGTTTATTATTATTTCGGACGATGGTTTTAGTTACATCTTCTAAGTTGTCTAACTTTTCTTTAATTATTCTTCCATCTTCACTATCTAGGTTTCCGAAAATTGTTTTTATACCTGTTCCTACAGTGTTTATCCATCCTCTTTTTACTATGATATGATGGGGTATTATAGTTTCTAATTTTATTTTTATTGTCTTTATTTCCTCTCTAACTGTATTTTCTACATGGGTTGTTTTCTCAATTGTATTTTCTAATTGTTCCACTAAATTCTGAAACTTGGTTAAATTTATTAATTTTATTTATAAAATATCATAATTTTCTATGATTTTGATTGGCTTAGAATTTATTATTACTAATTCCTGATTTATTTTATTTATTTCTATCGATTGACAAGCTATCATTGGTAGAATTACTAATATTATTAATGATAGGATCCTTATTTGTGTTTTGACTAACATATTTTTTTAGTTTCAAAAATTGGTCCTTGTGCAAAGTTTGTTTTTCTCTATTTGGTTGTATAGTAACCTTTTTATTTTTTACTTCTAACACTTTCACTTTTTTGTGTTTTGTTTTTAATTTATTAAATTGTGCTGGATCATTCACTTTTGTATAGTTTGGATTTATTTGAACATTAGTTCTATTTGAATTCTTTTTACTATTAATTTTTTGTTTTACTTTTTCAATTCTGTCAAAGATCACTTTATTCTCTGTTTTTCCTAGGTGAACGTCAATAGGTTTTTCTTTTGTGGTCAAGTGTATGGTTTTGTTATAAATTTCTAATGCTTTTATTAGGGAATCTTTGTGAAATATGTTTTTATCAAATATACTAATGTGTTCATTAAGAGTACTGTGTAATCTTTCAATATCACTGTTTCCTGTATGTCGATACGGAGTACAAAAATGTGTTTCTATTTTCCTTTCTTTAAAAATTTGTTCAACTGTATAAGTTTTAAAGGTTGGGTCGTTGTCTAAAGTCAACTTTTCTGGGACTGGTAAATAAGTAAATATTTTTTGTAGTGCGCGTGCTACGTCTGTTTGATTTTTCGATCTTAACTCTTCGATTGCTGCGAACTTACTAAATTTGTCGATCGGGTTTCTCTCTATCTTGAGATTACACGTTTCACAATTGTTTGTGTATTTCGTTATTTCTTTTCTCATGTTTGGGTAGTATATTTCCCTTTTGAGTTCTAAATATAGTTTTTCGATGCCAATGTGGTTGAATTCTATATGCTTCTTATGTATTTGATCGTTGAGATCATCGATATTTTGGATATCTTTCACTAAAGTAAATGCTCTAAAGATTTTTATTTTGGATTTGTTATTTATTTTCCAATATTCTTGGAAGAGATTGAACGTTTTATCGTCTGTTAGCAACGCATTGCTTTTTTCTAGATTTAGTTCTAAGAGAATATTTTTGAAATCAAGTTCACTAAAGTTCCTTTTTATTTTGTGAATACGTTTATTCTTGTGTGGGTAAGTTAGTTTGTCTGATTCTTTTTCTCCCTTTTCTAGAATAATTTGATTTTTAAAGTAATTAATTGGTTGTTCTGTTATGTAAATAAGATTGTGACTGCTTGACTCTGCTGAGTGTTTTGTAGAAATTAATTCTGCGTTATTTATTTCGGATATTTTTACTCGTGAAAGGGCGTCGGCCACTTTATTTTCTTTACCTTGTAGGTATTCTATTTTAAAATCGAACTCCTCAAGTTTTATCTTCCATCGTTGAAGTTTCGAGTTAGGTTCTTTTAAATTGTGAAGCCAAACTAATGGCCTATGGTCTGTGAGTATTTTAAAATGTCTTCCGTACAAGTAATGTCGAAATTGTTTGGTAGCCCATACTATGGCTAAAAGTTCTTTTTCGATTGTACTATAGTTGCATTCATGCACGTTTAGAGTACGTGATGCAAAGCATAATGGTCCGTGTGATTGACTTAACACAGCACCAATAGCGAAATTTAAAGCGTCTGTAGTGAGTATGAAAGGCTTACTGAAGTCTGGGTGTCGATTGATGAGATCATCAGACATTGCTATTTTTAGCTTGTTTACTGCTTCTATATACTCTTTATCGGAAGTGTTTATTATTGCGTCTTTTTTCAAGCATTTTGTGAGTGGTTTGATAATTTTAGCATAGTCAAGAATGAATTTGCGATAATAACCAGTGAGTCCAAGGAAAGATTAAATTTCTTTCACTGTTTTTGGTATTGGGAATTTCTGGATTGTTTCAATTTTATTAGGGTTTGGTTTTATTCCATCCGGGGTGACTATGTGTCCTAAAAATTCACTATTTTTTTGAGAAAATCGCATTTATTTAATGAAACTTTTAAGTTTACTGAGTGTAGGGTTTTTAATATTTTGTCTAAAGAATTCATGTGTTCTTGTAAACTTGTTGAAAAAATAATAACATCATCTAAATAAACAAAACAAATTTTCCCTATGTATTCCTTGAGTACTTCGTTCATCATGCGTTGAAATGTCGCAGGAGCATTTTTGAGACCAAACAGCATTCGTAACCACTCGTAATGTCCAGTTAGAGTAGAAAATGCTGTTTTTTCTCGATCTTCTTTAGCGATTTCAATCTGATGGAAACCTTTGGTTAAATCCAAAGTTGAGAAGTAGTTGGCTTTACCTAGTTTATCTAGTATATCGTCTATCAATATAGGATAGGATATTTGTCCTCTTTAGTAATATTATTAAGTTTTCGGTAATCAATGACAATACGACATTCTTTATTACCTTCTTTGTCTTCTTTTTTAGGTACAATCCAAATTGGGGCGTTGTACGGAGAAGAGCTTGGTTGAATTATTTTTTGTTCTAATAATTCGTTTATTTGTCGATCTACTTTTTTTTTTATGGATTTCAGGGTATCTATAGATTCGTGTAAAAATCGGTTCATCGTTTGAAGTAGTAATCGAATGCTTAACGTGATTTGTAAAGGTTAAATCTTGTCCTTTTTTGTAAAAGACTTCTTTGTTTGCGTGCAGCAATTTTTGCAATTCCTTGTATTTAGAATTTAGATGTTCTAATCTCTGTGGATCAATTATTTCATTATGATTTATTTCATGATAGTCTAATAGGTTGAATTGATTTATTTCTTGTTCGTACCTTTGTTCGTCCTCGCGGGAATAGTACAGGGGAACTGTGAAGTTATTTATAGACAACGTCTTTGTTTTTGTGTTTAATATTATATCATTCTGATATAATATATTGTTTCCTAATAAACCGTCATAGTCGTCATGAAATTTGTATACTTGGAATATACAATCGTTTTTTATTGGGATGAAGAATTTTTCTTTTGGTATCACCAATTCTTCTTTTATGTAGATAGCACCTCCTATTGTTTTTATTTTTTGTGGGTTTTGTAATGTTTTTACATAATTTTTTGGAGCTTTATTGGGGTTTATTAAACTACTATTTGCTCCGGTATAAATTAGTAATCTAATTGTTTCATTATTTTTTGTTAATTTAATAAAGGGGAGATGTTGTCCGAGGCTACTAATGAAAAATCCTCTTTTGGTTTATCGTTGTGATGAACATGTGCTCGTCTGAGTTGAGAGGAAGTGGGATCAACTTCCATTGGAGTTGGTCGAAGATTTCTAGAGGGTGGTTTATAATTCGGATCATAGTTTCTACCTTTATAGTTTGTATTAACATTGTTATTGTTTCTTTGGAAATTGTTATTTTGATGTGGTTTTGTGTTTTGGTTTTGTTGGTTATTTGATTTTTGTGAATTATGTTGAGGTTTTGAATAATTTCTGTCATAATCTCCTCTACTTGGATTATGTTCGTCTATGAATCTGGCTTGAGTTAGCTCGTGTAGAGCTTCTTGTAAGCTACTGGGTTTTAGTGAGAAAAGAACTGTTCTCATATAAACTGGTAGTTTTTCTTTAAAGATTTCTAACGCTGTTTGTTCGCTATTTCGTGATGCTTATTTTCCTGAATAGTTTTCTGATTTAATTCACATAAATTTTTTTGTACCTCATTGTAAAATTCTATTACGTTATTTTTATATGGAGTTTGCCTTAATTGATCATACAACTGTAGTGATGATTTAAAACCTCCGAAATTAGCAATCAACAATTTTTTTATATCAATCCATTTGATTAAATGGGCATGGATTTCTATACATCTTTTAGCCTTTCCAATAAATTTAGATTTTAGTAAATTCATACACATAAGCTGACTATTTGGGTCATATTTGTCGAGTGTCGGTATTATACCGTCGACATTCGCTAAAAATGTGTACAAATCTTCGCGTCTTCCATCAAAGATAGGAAGTTTTTCAATATATTTTAACGGGTTCAACGTTAAGGTTAATAATTGTTGTTCTGGGTGTGCCATTATAATGTTATCACTTCTTAAGCTAGTATAACTTATTGCACTATTCTTTCTTAAATTAATAGTTTCACTATTCTTACCTATTTCTTCGGTTTCACTGCTGCTGCCGTCATTGTTGTTCCTTCTGTATGGATGATTGTTCACTTTTTTCTTCGCAAAGATATTTTTCATTTGGGGTTTTCGTTGGTTGAGCTGATACTACTGCGTTCGCCTTTCCTCTACGGAATTTTTCATCATTACCAATGGTTGGAGTGGGATGATAGACTGCTTGCTGTAGTTCCGTTGTAAACTTATAAACTATCGAATAACTTTCTGTTGGGGCTCCTCTTCATGGAGTTTGTAGGTTGTTATTTGCGGATACTGATATTGTTGGAATAAATCTTGAGTTTCCTTGATGTTGCTTCAATATAAATTTGTATGGTTCGTATATTCGGATTCGGTTCTCTAAAGTTCTCAATTGTATGTTCGTCTTGAATAGGTTCTTGATTGTTATAGATTGTTGATCGTTGTATACCTCGTATATGAATTCATCAGCTTCTTCTAAAATTAATAATTTATTCGTTGTTATCGGTATCCTGCCGACTGCGCCAATTTTAAGATTGTTCCAGTTTTATGGTTGTCAAATAGCGTATTTTTGATATTCAATCAGAAGAGCTAATTCCTTCTTTACTTGATCTGATCTTGAATGCAGTAGAGCATTTTCCTTAAGTGGATTTTGAAGAAAACAACTGAATACTATTTAAACTGTTAACTTTATTAAACTATCGAAATAAATTTAGAACAATATTAAAAGTATCTCTTATTAAACTGGAAGCACTTTTTAGTTAGAACTCTCTTGTTTGAGTGTGATGTTAAAACTCAGTCTATTATGTGTTTTTTGAGCTGCTTTTATACTGTCTGGAATATATGAACGTGACTTCTGTCTTATATGCCATAAAAGATAAGTATTTCCTGTGATTATTGGTGTCGGGTGCAAACTGCTTAATTTGTTGGTGTTGTGCGCAACATGCGAACATGATGTTTTTGGTTATCGATGTTTCTTTCTATATTTGGATAAGTGACCTCATCTGTATTTGATTCATCTGTTTGTTGGTTTTGTATTACTTAAGTGGTTTATGGGAAAAATACTCCTTTAGTATTTTTTGGGTTTAGCGGTATCATAACCGTTGTGCGCAACATGCGAACATGATGTTTTTGGTTATCGATGTTTCTTTCTATATTTGGATAAGTGACCTTATCTGTTGTTGATTCATCTGTTTGTTGGTTTTGTATTACTTAAGTGGTTTATGGGGAAAATACTCCTTTAGTATTTTTTTGGGTTTAGCGGTATCATAACCTATATATATAATATTTAGGGATCATTAATTAATCTATCTGATAAAGATTAGACTTGTTCATTCGGATTTACCGCAATGTTCAAGTAAAATCGTCTGTGAGTGAGATAAGGAAAGGAAAAGTTGCAAGGAATGCTTACTGCGAGTATTTTTTCGTTGGCGGGTATTCTTTTTTTATTTGCGTGATGCCTTGATGTTGTAGCATCAAATAAATTTTCACAACACGGGCACTAAATGTTGTCGATTCGCGCCCGAGATTGATATATATTTTTTTCTTTTCTTTTTTTGTATTTTTTTTTAAAGAACAGCAGCACTCCGCGGCTTCACTCTCTCACCGTGCACCCGTGTGGTGACTTCGACGGGCAGATCGACACCCGTCATTAAAACCTTAATTAGTTCTATGTGAAAGCACATAAAATAACACCTTTAATAAAAATAACTACAAACCAACAACTAGGGAAGCCTATAATGTAGAACCAACAGATAAAGAAGTGTTTAACGCAGAACAATATATACCATTACATATAACAACAACATACACAAGAAGAAGTACCAGAATTAAACGATTATAATTATCTACAACCAGACTATTACACCCCCGCCCGTCAGAAATAATAGTTCTAATGTCATTAATGAAATCGACGAGGAAAGTTTTCCATAATAAGCCTTGGAAAACAAATAGGATATTTACATATGAATAAATATAGCTCAAGTAGCTAACCATATACATAAACATGCAATTTCCTTATGGAAAAACTCCTAAATTTCTTACTCCATTAGTTCCATAAATCCAGAACATACAAACCACCATTTTCACCAGAAAATAACACTACCCGTGTTTTCCGAATTCGTACGATTTTCTAATCTTTAAGGCTGGGTGTACCTCGAAAAAAATGGATGTTTGTTAACAAATTGGTGGATAACTTTTTTATTTAAAAAGATATTTTAACGAAATAAATTTTAATATTTAGCTAACATACAAGACTTAAAATGTTAATTATAATAATTTCTTATTTTCCCAAATTGTAAGTTAGAGATCATAAAAAGATATAAATTTATCGTTCTTTTTCTCTAATCTTAAATCTTGGGGTTTTTTTCTTAGTTATTTAATTTTTTTTTATTTTTTCTTATTTTTGTTTTAAAATTAAATTTAATACCGGGAGTAAAACTATTTTTTTTTAAATTAAACTTAATTTTTTATGAAAAAAAAATTCATTGAATTAGACGCATTTTTCTCGATTTTACCGTGTTTGAATAGGTGTCACTTCTTCAATTTTTAATATAATGCATCGAAACAAAAAGAAATAAAAATACCGACTCAAATATTTACAATAAGAAATTATTATAAAAAAATATTTTTAATGTTTTTGGTCTTAAACAAAAAAAACTTAAAAAAAATTATTTTTGTTGTTACTTTTTAAATTTTGTGAATGTTTTCTATGGTTTCCGAAGTTCAATTGTATTCCTAATTTTATATGAAAGCTGAGTTTTTAAGCTCAGGAGTAAAACTATAGTTTTTTAAAAAATATTATTTTTTAACACTCTAATCGCTGATATAAAAAAGCTAAAATATCGATTGACCTTTTTACGAAAGTAACGTTCTAATAATTTTGTTTTTTTTTTATTTTTTTCAACATTTTATCTTTTTATATCGACTTGAAAATGTATGTAACAGTAAAAGTTTTTTTTATATTAATTTAAAAAAATGGTCTAATATGCGTTTTTCTACAGAAAGTTCATTGCTAACGCACACAATAAATTTCCGCAGCAGAATTTGGTGCTGTTCAGCTCTTTTACTTTGTTCTCTTCTATTTTTTGTTTTTCACACTAGTGTCTACCCTGGCTGGTTCTAATATTTTTTGTTTTTCAGTCTCTGATTTTGGTTGCTTCATTTATCAGTTGTCATTTCCAATTCTACTGAGTGAGACTGACGGATAGGTGAAGGGATACATATTATTGGTAGGGTGATTGCGGTGGGAAGTATTTTTGGTGGGTCTGTTTTTTTGGTGTGACAGTTTTTTTTTGGTTTATGGACCATTTTACAGAAAAGGAAGGCGTTTGGTGCTACACTAATGCGAGGAGTTGTATTTTTGTTTGGAAAAAAGGAAAGGTGGAAAAAAAGCAATAAACTAAGTTTAAGTTTGTGAAGTTTCTTACGTTCATTTCGTTTTCTATTCCAAAAAAATATTTTGGTTTGGAGTTTGGAAATAAAGTAATTTTTTCTGAGCGATATACATATGTAGGTAGGTATACATTTACATATGTACATATATATATACTAAAGGGTCCGCCATCTAACGGTTTTTTTTTCAACTAGTGCCTATTTCGTGAATGGTAACACTTAGCTCATGTCTGATTTGACAGATAATTAGTTTTATTCTTCCTCTGAACGAATATGGTTGTGTATACGCTGGGAAATATTGCGACATTACTGCCTGCGATCGACTTAGAGAAGATTCCGATTTTGCCAAAAAAATCATCTTTTCAGATGAAGCTCATTTTGATCTTGGCGGGTATATAAACAAGCAAAATTGTCGCATTTGGGGCACAGAAAACCCGCACGCGTACATTGAAAAGCCGATACACCCAAAACGAGTCACTGTTTGGTGCGGCATAATTGGGTCATTTTTCGAAAATGAGCAAGGAGTGGCCGTTACAGTCAATGGCGAGCGTTATCGGGCCATGTTGAACGAATTTTTGTTCACAAAAATTGAAGAGGAAGATATTGGCAACATTTGGTTTCAACAGGACGGCGCTACGTGCCACGCAGCCAAAGCTACACTCGATGTTGACGAAGCATTTTCAAAAAAAAAAGTTATTTGGCGGACCTTTTAGATCTTTGACAGATGCAAGTAATATACAACATATACGTAGAAGAATAACATGATCTGAATGGGTACGTGAAATTTGGCTGCAATGAAAAATTACCCATAAAAACGGTCCAATTTTTAAATTGAAAAATGGCTTGAAAGCTAGTGAAAGGAAGCTCCAAAAATAAAACAGATTCGAATTGAATACGAAAAATGGCCACACAAAATTATAAGCAAAATAACAATAGCAACAACATTTTTTTTGTATTTCAGTGGTTTTGGGCTTTTTTACACATTTGTGTATAATTATAATGTCTACTTCTCTTACCTATGCTCTTCTATACAGGGTGTCCCTTAATTCGTTTTCAAGATTTTAAGACATAATTCTCGGGTATATTCTATTCTCAATTAGTTATATAATTTATCGGGAATTTAAGAAAAGGCTTACTTTGGTGTACCTTGGCCCATGTTAACGATAATTGCGCTGTTATTACAAACGATAGAAACTTTGTATAGGACATTATTTTTAAAAGAAATACTAGCCTTTGTAAATGCGTATTTACAGGAAAATGGAACAGGCTAAAAACTGTATATCTTAAACCTGATATAAGATGTTAAATTTATTTAAACGCATTTACACAGGCTAGTATTTTTGTAAAAATAATGTCCTATACGAAGTTTCTATCGTTAGTTATAATAGGGAAATTATCATTAACATGGGTTAAGGTACACCAAAGGAAGCCTTTTCTTAAATCCCTGATAAATGATATAAAAATTGAAGAAAAGCCCTTACTGAGGAACAATTTTTTTCTTAGAATTTATCCAAGAAGCATTCCCTTAAATCCTGAAAACGAATTAGGGACACCCTGTATAAAAAACTTCTACCAATTTTTTCGTTAGATGGTATAAACCCAACCTTACCTACAGTAAATTAGTATAATTAGGTTTATCCTGGACAAGTCCCGTTTTAATGAAGGATATTCTGCCCCTTACATCCTCCTATACTGGGGTCTGTCTTGGGTCTGAAGTATGATTAACCAATATATTCTAAATTTCTCCAATTTTTACTTGCGATCATAGGGACTATAAGCAAATTTAGGATTGGTGAATATAAAAAATTGAGATAACAATCAAACATGACATTTAGATCATAGAGAAGAAAGTAAGTGGCAAACAATTTCTGTCTGTCTGTCAGTATGTATAACGAGCTGCAGCCTAAACGACTTAAGTGATTATCTTCAAATTTGGTGTGCGTGATTCTTTTGGGATTGCCCAGAGGGCCAGAGGGGAAATTTAAATTTTATTTTTAGGCCTTAAAATAACGGTACCTTCTATATGACCGTTAGGGAAAGCTTATTTTTCTCGAAAACGGCTCCAACGATTTGATGAACATTTTTGAGGATTTTTTTGTTGGTATTAGCTCTTATATATAGTCAGAACCAAATTTACCGAAAAATTCTATTAACGGTACATATCATATAACGGTTTTTTTAATTTTTGCCTTTCTCGGTAACGGCTCTTTGGATTTCTGTCAAATTTTATATTTGAGAAGTTTTAGGTAGCCAAATTAATTCTGCATATCAACATTTTGAATAACTTTTATGTTCTAATTAAAACTTATTTTTAAACTTTTTTTTTAAATCAAAATTTTTAAAACTAATAAAAAAAAACATTTTTTTTTTACTGATAGTGTCTTATTCAGCAATTTAGTTTAGGGTTATATTTCCATTTTCTTTTTTTTTTTTTTTTTCTTCTTTATTTTGATTTCTTGTAAGTCTAAGAATATAGATTAATTTTCCATTATACCATTTGGGCCCAAATAAATAAAAAAAAACTGTAGATATTTTATGAACATTTACAAAAGATCTTCGTTCAACGTCAAAAACACGTTAAAATTGATCTAGGCCGGTCTTCTAGACAGAAAAAATAAAAAAAAAATATAGGCCGGCCAACGATGCAATTATCAGATAAAGTTTTATATTTTCGGAACTTACCGAAAATATAAAACTTTATCTAATATGAATATCGTCCGCGAAAATAAAAACCTAAAATCTCATGATGCAATTATCATATCAACTTGAACTAATTT
The DNA here is from genome assembly GCA_963971375.1 of Platycheirus rosarum. Taxonomy (NCBI): domain Eukaryota; kingdom Metazoa; phylum Arthropoda; class Insecta; order Diptera; family Syrphidae; genus Platycheirus; species Platycheirus rosarum. Next base: position 232,190,545 of record OZ020507.1, read on the forward strand.
TGCTCGCCAGCACCACTTCAGGTCCAGTTTTTTTTCAGGTAGCTAATTGAAAATAAAAAAATACAACAAATTCCTAGGCACACCATTATGGACTAGGAGAGCCACAGAAAGGACGAACATCACAAAAAACAAAAAAGGTCATTTCATTTCTAATTATTTCTATAGCCAGGCCAGAGGCAGGTAGGTTTGTTGTTAGTGCCCATGCCAATGCATATCATTTCTTCGTGGTCGTCGGTCGTCATCGCTCCTGTGGATCGAAAACAAATAAACGCAAGGAAAAAAGTGCACATTCATATTCTGTGCCATACGAAGAGAAGGAATATTTACGTTTTAAAACTTCCATTCTATGGTCCTCATCATTGTATATACATTGCCTATAGTAGTTACTATCATGAGACCATTGTATATAAACTGCTATAGTACTATCATGGTGACATGTGGACCGTGGCGCTCCAAGCGGCTCTAGGTAAAGTTAACTCGGTAAATTGAAAGAGAGAAGAGAAACTCTTAACTTGAGAAATAGAAAAGAAGGACAAAGAAAAGGAAAAAAATGTGGTGAGGTAAATTGAATGTTGATGTTGAATTGAAGACATGTTTTGTTTACCTATATTCTAAGGGCAGATGAAAAATGTTTGTGTTTTTTTGTTGCGGTTGCGGTGCTGTGCTTTGTTCATAAGGCGGTAAGTATGTATGGATAAAGGTAGGTAGTTTATATACAATGGTTTCGCTTCGCTGAGTTGAATAAATTTTTGTGAGGATTTGTACACGACATTTTCATTGCTTACATATTTTTTATATGGAATACGAGAACTGGTTTTTATATACCTATGGATTTATATATTTGTACGTACGTCATTGACCAGACTTTTGATTCGAATTCTTAGGATTTTGATTGTTTGTTTACTATTATGAAGGTTGGCACTTTGAAAAAATATACACATACATTCTTGAAATTTAAACACAAACTTACTTCTTGCTGGATATATATGTACAAACGTCCTTGATGAAATGGATTTTTGTTATTTTGCTTTCCATTCGAAAAGGTGGAAATTAAATGCAAACTATGCATAGAAATTTATTTAAAAAAATTGTTTGCAAATTGATTTCAGATTTGTATAGTAAGTAGACAGTTAATATACCTACAATGTGGAAATATAAGAAAAGGCGGAGAGAGACTATTATTTGTGTTAATTTGTATGTCTAGTTACTTGCGATTTATAGGGACTATAAGGCAAGTTATGCATTCGTAAAAAAAAATCTAACAATCAAACATGACATTACGATGATAGAGAAGTCAAAAAAAGTGGGTCCAGAAATGCCGTCCGTCTGTCTGTTTGTCTGTCTGTCCGTATCTATTCATACAGCCTAAACCGTTGGACCGATTTGATTCAAACTTGGTATATAGTATTTCTAGAGTACTCTACCCGACAGTTTTTCGAATTGGCAATCTAGCTCCAAAACTAACGGTACCTCGAAAATGGCTCCTACGATTTTGATAAAACTTTCAGAATGATGTTTTCTATGCTATCTATCTTTAATTTTTAAGGATTTTTCATAAAAATGGTTTATAACCGGTTTTTTAAAATCAGTCTTTCTAATTGACGGATTTTAATGAAAATTTTCAAAAACATTTTTTTTTAATTTTTAATAATTTTTAAAAAAATATATTTTGTTTTTTGAATATTTTGAAAACGGTTTTATAGATTTTTTTTAAATTTATATAGTTACTCTATGGTAATGGGTACTTTAATGATGTATAGGTAGATACTTGTATAAGGCAGGTGCATTTGTACTTGTGCATTTTTACGTGCGATAATAGGTATTAAGTTATGCATTCGTGCAGATAACAATCAAACATGGAACTACGATGATAGAGAAACATATTTCAGTCACTAGCAAAATTCTGTCTGTCTGTTCTTATGTGTTTTGGACTACAGCCTCCTCCCCTCCCATAGCAAAAAAAAAAATCTTTAGTCTCTATAGAAATCTGTTATTATTTTGCAGCGCCAAAGTTATCGTACTCTAACCGAAATATGTAAAGAGAAATTATAAAAATGGGGGTTTTGTAAATTTTAATTTTCTCGAAAACTAGAATACGTAATAGCATCTAGTTTTCAGTGATCAATTAGGAATCAGTAGAAGTAACAAATACTTAAATTAAATTTCATTTCACATCATCTCAATTTTGAAAAAAAAACTCAATATGAACTCTTTTTTCTTTATTTTTTTTTCTGAAATTCTGAGTTCGAAATAGGTACCTACGTTTTTTAAAATTTTTCTGTAGATATTTAAAAGTTTAAAAAATAATATGATAGAACAGACTTTTGGCTTTAAAAAAGCACATTATTTTAAATGTTGCCGTTATTTTTAAATATATATAAATAGGTATATTTTAGTGTAAGATTACTTATGCTACTTTCATTTTCCTGAATACCAATTTTGGTTGTAATCGGTTACCTAACCGGTTCTCAGGAAACTTCTATGGGTGGTACCAGTTTCAGCCCACCGTCATATTTTTTTTACCCAAAATTGATTGCACATTGATTTTTTACATTTTTTGACGAAAATAAACTTAACTTGATCGCAAGTACCGTAAATATTTCAGCTAAAGAAATTAAAAAAGCTTCCGTCGAATGTCAAAATAAACTTTTATTCCAAATTTAAAGACGACTGGCCAAACCGTTTAGTAGACGGACAGAATTTTGCCAGTGACTCAAATATGTTTCTCTATCATCGTAATGTTATATTTGATTGTTATCTCAAATTTGTTTTTCTGCACGAATGCATAACTTTTACTTAGTACCTATATCTATAATTGCAAATACATATTAAACAATTAGGTATTACAAATGTAAAAAAAACCTGGAGTATTTTTAGCAATTCTATAGAAGATTAGTTCAAAGTAATATTTTTGTTTAACTATAAATTTCTTTCCCGCGAGCTAAGCTGGGTAGGTCAACTAGTACCTATTATATAAACCTCAAACAAACAAAAGATCTTTGTTGCTATAAATCAATAATATAATCAATCAATAATAATATAAATCAATTTACAAACAATTTTTGATTGAATTTCTGCACATAGTTCATTTAGATAGGTACCTACATATTCATATGTATGTACTTATAAGTATATGTAGCTACCTATTTGAATGGAAAGCAAAATTCAAAACAAAAATCCATCCACTGCAAGGACGTTTGTAGCTTTGTATAAATATAGCAAGAAGTAAGTTTGTGTTTAAATTTCAAGAATGAATGTGTACATTATTTGAAGACGAGAACCTTCATAATAGTAAAAAAATTGAAAATCCCATTGTATATAGACTGCTATAGTACTATCATGACGACCGGTGGACGGTGGCGTTCCAAGCGGCTCTAGGGAAAATTAACTTGGTAAATTGAAAGAGGCGAACGAGTAGAACAAAGAGAATTCTAAGAGAAACTCTGTGAACATGTACTTTACTCTTTGCAGTTTGCAGTTTACATATATACAATGATGCGAGTATAGTTTTTTTTTGCACAACTGGATTGCTTCACACAAGCAGGGCGACGAGATGGCTAGTTAAAAGGATTGACAAAAAAGAAGAAAAACGACTTTTGTAAATGAATGGTGTCTGGGGGGTGGGTATATGTTTAAGCTGGTTGTTAAGTTTATTTTGAGTTTTATATTTTTTTCATATAAAACTTTCAAGGGTAGGTAGATATTTAGGTATGTACCTACATACATACCTACATAATGTGTGTATTTACGTAGGGATACTTGTTATATTATCTTTGATAAAATGTTTAGCTAAATTCAGGTCGATCGGTCGGTCGTCGGTGTGGTAGATGGTGGGAGCGAGGGTGAGGGAGATACTAACAAGGAAAACTTAACAAGCACATGTGTATGTGTATTGTGTATATCCTGTTCTCGGTGACGGTGAACAACGAAGAGGATCGACAATGATTTTATTTTTTGAATTTTCATTTCATTGGCTTCGTTATCGTTGATGTTGAATTTTATGCAAAAGTAGCTTTGTGATTATAGGGACTATAAGTCAAGTTTAGGATTCGTGAATATAAAAAAATTGTGATAATAATCAAACATTACATTACGATGATAGAGAAACATATTTGAGTTACTGGCAAAATTCTGTCCGTCTGTCTGTAGGCCTGTCTGTACGGATGTATTTTGGACTATAGCCTACACCGATGAGCCAATCGTCTTCAAATTTAGAACTTAAGGTTATTTTGACATTATACCTACACAGGAGTTTTTTGAATTTTTACTTGTGATTATAGGGACTATAAGGCAAGTTTAGAATTTGTGAATATAAACAAAATTTAGATAACAATGAAACATGACATTACGATCATAGAATAGAGAAGTCTAAAAAAGTGATCGACAAAAAATGACTGTCTGTCTGTCAGTAGGTATGTATAACGAGCTGCAGCCTAAATGGCTTAAGCGATTATCTTTAAACTTAGTGTGTGTGGCAAAATTTGGGGGAAAATATTAAACAAATAATTTTTTTATGAAATCAAAAAACACTATTCATAACGTTTTTTAGAAAAAAATGTTGTAAGCCATCTTATTTCTTTTGCTGTTTTCTATTTTATAATTGTTTCATTTCAAAATCGTTCGACCAGTTTTTTGAAAAACTTCGAAAACATATATATAATTTTTTTTGACTATGTCAATTTAAAGAAATCTATAGTTTATACTAGGAGAAAAAAATAAAAAAAATCTATAGATTCGTTTTCAAAACATTCAAAAAAACCAAATGAGTTTTTTTAAATATTATTAAAAATTAAAAAAAAAATGTTTTTTGAAAATTTTAATAAGCAATGTTATTTAAATCATAAAACTAAATAAAATATATATAAAATAAATAATAATAATAAATAAAAATAAAAGACTGGGTCGCACGTACTTGCTCCTGTGTGCTAATCCTTTTTAGGTACAGGCGTCTTTATGACAAAGATTTAATTTTAATGTTTTTTTTGACGTGCAACTTCTTTAGAATCGTTGTGGTTTGAAGCTCGAACGAACATGCGTCACGATAAAGGGATAAACACATAAATATATAGGATTGTTAGCTTTTGCAGTTTTTTAGTGTATTATCTTTCCACTTGCTGCTTACTGTTTATAATATAATTTGCTAATAGAAAGATATAAAGGACTTTTTTCAGTTAAATTTTCATTTTGGTATGGAAAATTTTTGAACAACTGGCAAACTAGGTAAAGGGACCTTTATACGTCCCAATATGGGACCAATGGAATTTATAAAGGAAGGAAGGTAGGTACTAAAATTAAGATACGCGTTCCAACTACTGTTAAGCGAGTAGGTATAGAGACAATATTAAAAGTTAACACAGTGGTTTTGTTTGTTTATAGGAAGGTGTAAACTTTTGTTTTCTCGATTGAAATTTTTGCATTCAGTAGTAATCGAATAGTTTTTTTTTTATTTGTTAGTTGTTTTTGTGTGTTTATCAAAGGCTTCCTTATTTATTCTGTGCTTTTATGATGATGAAAAATACTTTAAAATACGTAAGTATGTATGTAATGTAGGTTGTCACTTTCTTTTATTTGACTAATGGCTAGGGCTTAGCCGAGCAATATGAAATAAAATGTTGGGGACAAAATTTTATGAAATCAAAAAAACACTATTCATAACGTTTTTTGGAAAAAAATGTTGTAAGCCATCTTATTTCTTTTGCTGTTTTCTATTTTATGAATTTTTCATTTCAAAATCGTTCGACCAGTTTTTTCAAAAAAATGTTTTTTTTGAAAAACTTTTTGAAAACATATTTTAAAATTTTCTTAAGTATGTGAATTTTAAGAAATCTATAGTTTATACTAGGAGAAAAATTTAAAAAAAATCTTTAGATCCGTTTTCAAAATTTTCAAAAAAACTAAATATTTTTTTTAAAAAAAATATTAAAATTTAAAAAAAAATGTTTTTGAAAATTTTGATAAGCAATATTATTTAAATCATAAAACACTACATATTTTGAAAATTTCATCAAAATCCGTCAATTAGTTAACGAGAAAGTCTGATTTTAAAAAACCGGTCATATGGGAGGTACCGTTATAAAACTTTTTCTGAAAAATCCAATAAAACTAGAAGATAGATTTTGCACGGAAAACATCATTCTGAAAGTTTTATTAAAATCGTAGGAGCCGTTTTCGAGAAAAATAAGTTTTTCAATAAAAGTTATATGGCAGGTACCGTTAGTTTTGGAGCTAGAATGCCAATTCCAAAAAAACTGTCGGGTAGAGCACTCTAAAAATACTATATACCAAGTTTGAATCATATCGGCCCAACCGTTTAGGCTGTAGATATCGATACGGACAGACAGACAGACAGACAGACAGACAGACAGACAGACGGACGGAATTTCCGGACCCACTTTTTTTGACTTCTCTATCATCGTAATATCATGTTTGATTGTTAGAATTTTTTTTTTTTTTTTACGAATGCATAACTTGCCTTATAGTACCTATAACTCGCAAGTAAAAAATTGAAAATCCTAAAGACTTCCAATTAAAAGTCTGGTCAATGACGTACGCATGTATAACTAAGTACTTATGTAAGAACCAGTTCTCATATTACATATTCCATATAAAAAAAGTAAACAATGAAAATGTTGGATCGTGTATAAATCCTTACAAAAAAACAATTCGCCACAGCTAAGCGAAACCATTGAATATAAACTTCAAAACTGCTAGCAGTTTATATACATATATACAATGAACAAAACAAAATACTGAATTATGTCATGTTCTCCTTCTGTTTTTTCTTGCCTCACATTGCACATGCGCAATAAACTAAGCACAAAGCATAACACTAAAAACCATGCTCTTAATTCTCTCTCACTCAAATAATATATTCCAACACTAGCACTCCAAGCGGCTCTAGGTAAAAAGATTTTTTCTCGTCTCATGATAGTACTATAGGCAATGTATATAACTACAATGGTTCTCTCTCACTCAAATAATATATTCCAACACTAGCACTCCAAGCGAAGAAGATTCGTGGGAATCAGCAATGAGGCAATAATGCTAGGTATAGGGACCTATATAGGTCCCAATAACAATAATTCACTTTTTGAAATCAAATTAATTAAAATAGCTTTATTATGTTTGATGGATCGATAAACGTATGGTGTGGGTAGGTATTAATGGAATTTATTAAGGATATTAGGTACCTATAATAAGGTTGGAAGGAAGGTAGGTCCAAAAATTAAGATACACATTCATAAAAGTTAACACAGTGAAATGCTTTAAAATATGTACGTAGGTATGTATGTAAGTTTTCACTTTCTTTTATTTGACTAGCTTAGCCGAGCAATATGAAATAAAATTTTAGGGAAAATATTAATCAAATAAAATTTTTATGAAATTAAAAAAACACAAACATAACCTTTTTTGGTAAAAATGTTGTAAGCCATTTTATTTCTTTTGCTGTTTTCTATTTTATGATTTTTTTATTTCAAAATCGTTCGACCTGTATTTTTAGAGTACTCTACCCGACTGTTTTTCGAATTGGCATTCTAGCTCCAAAACTAACGGTATCTGCCATATAACTTTTAATGAAAAACTTATTTTGCTCGAAAATGGCTCCTACGATTTTGATAAAACTTTCTGAATAGTGTTTTTTATGCAAAATCTATCTTTAGGTTTTAATTGATTTTTCAGAAAAAGGTTTATAACGGTACCATTTGACCGGTTTTTAAAATCAGACTTTCTCGTTAACCAATTGACATGAGTGTTTTATGATTTAAATATTATTGCTTATTGAAATTTTCAAAAACATTTTTTTTTTAATTTTTAATATTTTTTTTTCAAAACTTATTTTGTTTTTTGAATATTTTGAAAACCAATCTATAGATTTTTTTTAAATTTTTTCTCCTAGTATACACTATAGATTTCTTTAAATTGACATACTGAAAAAAAATTAAAATATGTTTTCGAAAAGTTTCAAAAAACTGGTCGATCGATTTTGAAATGAAAAATTTATAAAATAGAAACCAGGAAAAGAAATAAGATGTCTTACAACATTTTTTCAAAAAAACGTTATGTTTTTTTGATTTCATAAAAAAAATGTTATTTAATATTTTCCCCCAAATTTTGTTTTATATTGCTCGGTTGAGCCCTAGCCACTAGTCAAATGAAAGCAAACTTCGTTATTTTTATTATCATTTATTAATCGTTATTTATGTTAAAGCATTTCATGATCCTAACAGCATACAGCATACAGAATAAATAATAAGGACGTCTATGATAAACACATAAACATGCAAAAACAACTAACAAATAAAAAAAAAACGCTATTACCTACTGAATGCAAAAATTTCAATCAAGAAAACAACTCAACTCAACGGTCATATGGCACTATCGTTACTTTTAGGCTTACAATTTGAGTTTCAATGTCCCCACTGGGGAATTTCCAATATAATCACACACACCAAGTTTGAAGATAATCGCTTTAGCCGTTTAGGCTGCAGCTCGTTATACATACTGACAGACAGAAGACAGACAGACATTCTTTGTCGATCACTTTTTTAGACTTCTCTATGATCGTATTGTCATGTATCATTGTTATCTAAATTTTTTTTATATTCACGAATTCTAAACTTGGCTTATAGTCCATATAATCGCAAGTAAAAATTGAAAAAAACTCCTCTGTAGAATCTCAAAATAACCTTAAGTTCTAAATTTGAAGACGATTGGCTCAACCGTTTAGGCTATAGTCCAAAATACATCCGTACAGACAGACCAACAGATAGACGGACAGAATTTTGCCAGTAACTCAAATATGTTTCTCTATCATCGTAATGTTATGTTTGATTATTATCACAATTTTTTATGTTCACGAATCCTAAACTTGACTTATTGTCCCTATAATCACAAAGCTACTTATGCATAAACTTCAACATCAACGATAACGAAGCCAATGAAATGAAAATTCAAAAAAATAAAATCATTGTCGATCATCTTCGTTGTTCACCGTCACCGAGAACAGGATATACACAATACACATACCTACACATGTGCTTATTAAGTTTTCCTTGTTAGTATCTCCCTCACCCTCGCTCACACCATCTACCACACCGACGACCGACCGATCGACCTGAATTTAGCTGAACATTTTATCAAAGAGAATATAACAATTATACCTACGTAAATACACTCATTATGTAGGTATGTATGTAGGTACTACCTAAATATCTACCTACCCTCGAAAGTTTTATATGAACAAAATATAATACTAAAATTAACTTATCAACCAGCTTAAACATATACCCACCCCCCAGACACCATTCATATACAAGTCTTTTTTCTTCTTTTTTTGTCATTCCTTTTTTAAAACTAGCCATCTCATCACCCTGCTTGTATGAAGCAATCCAGTTGTGCAAAAAAACACTATACTCGCATCATTGTATATAAACTGCAAACTGCAAAGAGCAAAGTACACGGTCACAGAGTTTCTCTTAGAATTTTCTTTGTTCGCCGCTTTCGCCTCTTTCAATTTACCGAGATAACTTTACCTAGAGCCGCTTGGAGCGCCACGGTCCACATGTCACCATGATAGTTCTATAGCAGTTTATATACAATGGTCTTCATCTGAAGTCTGAATGAAGCTTAGAGCTTAGAGCAAGGAAAAAAGAGAATTTTATTTGTGCACCAATACATACAAGTACGTTTACTTGAGTTTTGAGTTCTGGTCTGAGGTACACCCAGCCTTAAATTGGTACTGTCACATATGGCATAGAAGTTGTTAACTTAACGAACGGGCACCAGAAGTTCTTCTTTGAACAATTACTTAAACTTGAACTATGTATATAATTTTCAAGAAGCCCACAATATTTTAACATTGAATGTCCCACAAATAACACAAAACTTCTAGGGATTAATGGTATAAAAAATCTCATAAGGACTAAACACCTAAATATGGAAGAAGAAAAAGCCCTGATAAAACTCTGTCGAAAATTTGATGACATCTTCTTTAAGCATGGCTAGACGAGTCTAAAAAGGCCCGGGACACAAATTTTTCTATCTCTCTTACGGCATTGATGACGTTATCAATATGGCGGCAATTTTATTGACAGGATTTATTTTATTTATTTTCCTATATAACTCAGGTTTGTGTTTGTTTATTTACCTATAATGCTAGTGATTATTAAAAAGGAGAAAACACGCTTTCCAACTATATGCTTGACATCATTTAGGGTCATACCCAATACTAGAAATATTCGAAGCTTAGCTGAAATATTTTTTATTATTTTTAGTTTTTGAGACATTTTACTAAATAACTTTGAATCTATTAAATATATCTGAAATTGTATTACAAACTTATGTTTTTGTCGAAAAAATCCCTTTCGAACGGTATATACAACTTCCATTTTACCATAAGTAGTTGCTAAAAATTCGCCAAAACAATATAGCACAATCACAGAAAGTCGTTATTCCAAAGCATTCCTAAGAGTAATAAAGCAGCTTTATAGTGAAAAAAACAAAGAGGTTTTACCCTATAAAAAGGTCAGGTAGTTAAAAAAATGTCAATATATTGTGTGGAATATCCAATAGATATCAAATGACATATTTCTTCAACCACCCTTCCCCTCCGCCCCTGTACAACAAAAAAAAATACTGAAAATCGGCACTTTGATCACTATTTGACTTAAAACTTGAGTCGCATTTTAACACAAAATCAGTATAAAATCCAACGTGTAGTAAACAAACTGTACTACAACAAGGTCGGAATTTAATGAAACTTTGAAACTTTCAAAGGTACAACTTTCAGTTAGTACCTAAACAGCTGGCCTGTATTGTACAGTATAGTCGTTTTTCCTTAGGCCGCGAACATTGGAATATGTTTACGACAAGAAAACCACTTAACATTTAAAAATACTTACACATACAACACAACTCTGACTAAGTCTAACTGCGCAGTAAAGGTCCAAATTAACTTCTGTAAAAAAACTGTCCTAGGTGTTAGGACAGCTGGCATACAAAAAATTAATTCAAACAGTCAGCACAATAAGACAAACTCAGATACCCTTATCTTTAACCGCAAACATTTAATGATGGTCATACAATGCTTGCAATGCTCGTGGTGTCGATCAACCCGCCTTAGGCATCGGACGTGGCCGTTGCAGTGTAAAGCAAAAGTGTCGCGGATGCTTTAACTGTGTTGCTTTTTTTTTAATTTGTTTTCTCCCATACTATACAATGACTAAAAAAAATATAAGAAAAAAAAATCCTCCCATCTCATACCGTGAAATAGAACAATAAATCAAACAAAAATCAGTGCAAACATCATTCACCACCCACCCCCCATACATTCATACAGTGATACAGTCATAACATAACATCCCTCACCTGATTTAAATAAAAAGAAACAACAAAAAACCTGCACACATAATAGTCCAAGAAAAGATGTAAAACATCAAGTATTCCTTATCTTTTCCTTCCCTGCATCACGACAGACGATTGAACTTGAACATTGCGGTAAATGCGCATGAACAAGTTGAGTTGTTATCGGATGTATTGATCAATGCTCTCTTTGTAACCAGGGGCGGATCAACTACACTTTATTACGAAGGTATAACACTGGTAATAATTTGTATTGTGAAGTTCATATTGGAACTTAGTAGAGCATTGATCATAGATAATTTGTCCGATTTAGTTTTAGTTAATTTTGTGTTTTATAATGGTAGGTGATTTTAAAATCGACTATGTGAATATCAGCGGACTAAGGAAGAATTTCTATGCCACGTATGTTCATACTGCGATGAACAGGCCAGCTGTATTGGCACTTAGTGAGACTCAAGTCGGGGAAAATACCGATCATTCGGAATTTTCCTTGCATGGGTATTCACTAGTGCCCTTATTCTTTGCCAAACATGGCCTCGCCATTTAAATAAGGAATGATGTTGCATATCAACTTCAACCACACTTCGGTCTGTGCTTAAACACAGAATTCAATTTCATGTGGTTAAAACTATCGATAAATAAGCGCATCATTCCAATTTCAACTTTTAACGAATTTGATGCGCTGTCTGACTCCATTCAAAGAATTGTTTCCCGTTATCCTCACACTGAAATCGTTATTACGGGCGATTTCAATGCACACAATTCTAGTTGGCTTCGCTTTTCTGGCCAGACAACACCCGAAGGAAGGTATGTTGAGATTTTTGCTGAATTAAACCATCTTACTCAGCTCGTTGATGCCAACCCGAATTCCTGACATTGCAGGCCAAACCGCCAACACCCTTGACTTGTTTCTTACCTCTGACTCTGATAAATGCAATTTGTGTATTACCCCCTCTGGGCACACCCGACCATTGTTTCATCTCTGCGAATTTCTCGAAGAGTATCAAACCTAAGGATAACTCATGGTTTGATTCGAGCTGTAAAGAGGTTATTAGGTTAAAAATGTAAATTTCCGTTATTATAAAGCCAACACCAACGAGGAAAACCGGAAAAAGTTTCAACAAGCTAGAAAGGCCTGTAATGTTCACATTCGAAAGACTAAATTTTTGCATGAACAAAAAATTCGGCAAAAAATACTGCAACGTCCCAAAGGCAGTAAAAATGTTTGGTCATTTGTTAAAAACGTAAAGAACTCCTCGTCATCATCGGTTCCTACGCTTGTCTTCAATGATACTCCTGTTGTCAGTTCTCAAGAAAAAGCAGATCTGCTTGCAGCCCAATTCGCTGCAAACTCAACGCTGCCAGCAGGTGTTAGAACTCCTTCTGTACTCGAGAGCGTAAATGATTTCATGGGACCAATCTTCTTTCGCACCCGTGCAGTCGCTAGAGTCTTGAAAGATCTCAACATACACAAATCCGCTGGCCCGGATAGTATCCCCGCTATTGTTCTGAAGAGGTGTTCTTCAACGCTGGCAAAAGCTCTGCAGGCTCTTCCCGAGTGGATGGAAAACAGTATTTGTCCAGCCCATCCCGAAGAAAGGCGAATCTTCTTCACCCTCAAACTATCGACCCATTGCACTAACGTCCCTTCTAAGGTCATGAAAACGCTGATTAATTTTCAGCTTAAGAAATATCTCGAGAAACGAAAGCTTCTTAATGACCGGCAGTACGGCTTTCGTAGCAACAGGTCCACTGGTGATTTGATGGTGTATCTCACCGAAAAGTGGAACCAATCCCTTCACCGTTTTCGTGAAAGCAAAATTATCGCACTTGATATTTCGAAAATGCGAGCATTTGGACTCGATGAATCTTTTCTTCGTTGGATTAGTAATTACCTTTCGAACCGCTCAATACAAGTTGTGTTGGACGGATTCAAGTCTGATATTCAAAACATAAATGCTGGTGTGCCCCAGGGCTCTGTGTTTTCTCCGACTCTCTTCCTTATATTTATTAATGATTTATTAACTGAAACAACTAATCCAATAAATTGTTTTGCGGACGACAGTACTTTCAGCTTTTCATATTCGTTTCCAGATTTACGTCCATGTTCTTCGGATGTGGAACTGCAACGGCAGCGTATGATAAGTTCATTAAATTCTGACCTTGACAGCATTGTACAATGGGGAATAAAAAATCGCGTAGAATTTAATGCTTCAAAAACTCAATGCTGTCTTTTGTCGTTAAAGCGGAATATACCCCCAATGCCACTATCCCATCGAAGAAACCGACCACCTCTTAGTTCTCGGTATGTGCATTACAGACCACCTTTTGTGGAATGACCACATATTTGACGTCGCCAAGAATGCTGCGAGGTGTTTAGGTTTCCTTCGTAGATGCAAGAAGTTCTTCACCCCGTCTGATCTGGCTACAATATATAAAGCATATATTCGCCCAAAACTTGAGTATAATTCCACATTTGGGTAGGTGCACCAATAACGCACTTGAGTTTTCTGGATCGCATCCAAAAAAGAGCTTTAAAATTAATTGGTGATAGAAATATTACGGATTCATTTACATCTCTTGAGCACCGTCGTAATGTAACGTGTCTTTCACTATTCTATCGTTATTTTTACAAACAGTGCTGAAGTGAAATAGCCAGTTGCATTCCTCCCCTTAAACAATTCAACCGTAATACTCGCTTTGCTAGGAATGCCCATCAGTTTACAGTTGAGCCCAACTTCGGACGTACTGTTAAGTATAGAGATTCTTTCTTTAGTCGAACCACACGTATGTGGAACGCTCTACCTGGTTCGGTTTTTCCCTCCCACTTTGATATGCAGCATTTCAAAACTAATCTCTAATCTAATCTCTAAATCTAATAGATCGCCGCCACTACTCGAGCCTGAGGACGATACGAACGTATCGAGGTGCCAACATAGACTCGGACCAATATCTCGTTGGTATGGTGTTCCGAGGGCGGATTGCTATGCGACGAAGTATTGTATCCGCTGGTCAGGCTCGAATCAACACGGCTGCCCTACGCGATGAATGCAAAAGCAACCAATACAGTCCCGCACTAAGGCTCGCCCTCGGAGAGCTCGATGAGGGAAGAGTAAGTCCTGGGGACAGAATGCCGGGCGTAGAGGAAAAATGGTCACGCCTTAAGAACAAAGTCATTAGTACTGCTGATATCATCTTAGGCAGTAGTCGCAGGGATCGGAGCAACTGGTTTGATGATGAATGCAAACTAGCGTCTGAACGTAAGAATGCTGCATACCGAACAATGCAACAGTCTCATAGAACGCGGGCACGCAAAGATGAATATAAAGAAGAAGAATAGAAAAAAAAATTCACAGAAGAAAAAAGGCAGCCTGGGAAAAAAACATTGTCTGTGAAATGGAAAGAAATAGAGAGCGAGGTCCGCACCGGGCGCGGAAGTTCTACCAATCCGTCAGAAACATGTCGCAATACACACCACGCTGTACATATTGTAAAGACGGAGAGGGTATTCTGATCACCGATCCTGAAGGCATTCTGGAGCGGTGGGAAGTATACTTTAATGAACTGCTCAACGGTCAGCTCACGGAAGAAATAGAGACTCCAACATTTCAAGAAGAAGATCTCATGCTGCAGCCACCAAGCATTGAGGAGATATAACAGGCAATTAATCGGCTCAAAAATAATAAGGCCTCAGGAGCCGATGGTATACCTGCCGAGCTGATCAAACATGGAGGGCCAACACTACATCAAGCAATTCATGAAATCATAGTACACGTATGGGAACACGAAGAGATGCCAGAAGACTGGCGAAAAGGCATCATATGTCCCATACATACGAAGGGAGATATCACAAAATGCAGCAACTATAGGGATATAACATTGTTGAGTACATCCTATAACATATTCTCCTCTAGCCCCATACGCTAATACCATAATCGGCAAATATCAATGTAGTTTTATACCAGGCAAATCAACAATTGATCAGATCTTTACCCTTAGGCAGGTGATGGAAAAAAGTCTGGAATTTAATATCCCAACATACCATCTTTTTATAGACTTTAGAGCCCCCTACGATAGCATAGCCAGGGTAGAACTTTATAAGGCCATGAGAGAATTCGGCATCCCAAATAAATTGACACGACTATGTAGGCTGACCATGACCAACATCACAAGCCAAGTAAAAGTAGCCGGTTTGAGACCAATCAACATCTTTAATGGACTCCGACAAGGGGATGGTCTGGCTTGCATCCTCTTCAACCTGGCGTTGGAGAAAGCAATCCGTGACTCTGGCACGTCAACAAGAGGGACTATCGTCACCAAGTCCAGCCAGATACTAGCTTACGCAGACGACATCGACATCATCGGCAGAAGCCAACAAGCTGTACAAGACTCCTTTACCCAGGTCGAGCAAGCGGTCAAATACCTGGGGCTGCACATAAATGAAGGGAAGACTAAGTACATGGCGGCAACGTGTGCGAGAAATGTTGGTACAACCATCAGGGTAGCGGAGCACGAACTTGAAGTAGTGCAGTCCTTTTACTATCTTGGGTCAAAAGTAGCAGCCGATAACAATATGGAGGAAGAAATACGCGGGCGGCTGCTAAATTCCAACAAAACCTACTATAGTCTGTCAAGGCTCTTTAAATCCAGAAACCTTATAATTAAAACCAAACTGCTGCTGTACAAGACTATGGTCTTACCAGTACTCACATACGGATCCGAGACTTGGGTGCTTACAAAAAGGCACGCTGGTCTCTTATCCACGTTCGAGAGAAAAGTCTTACGGAGAATTGTTGGCCCCGTGTGTGAGGAAGGACGATTCCGGAGAAGATACAATCATGAATTGTATGAAATCTATCTCGAAGCAGATGTTGTTGAAAAAATTAAGGTCGGTAGACTCCGGTGGGCTGGACACCTAGCTCGCATGAGCGGAGAGGAACCAACTCGGAAAGTCTTTTGCGGTACTTTTTATGGTAGAAGACAACGTGCTTACCTTGGAAGGATGGCGTAGACCAGGACGCCCGAAGCCTAGGGGTGCGCAATTGGATGGCGTCGGCCAGCAATCGGGATGTATGGAAGAATTTGTTGAAGGAGGCCCGGACCGGATCCCGGTTGTTGCGCCGATGATGATGATGAATAAACCTTACCACCCTATTCCTAAAACAACCACACAAATAAAATCCTTCATTAAGGATTTTGCTAAAACAACCAAACCTTTTACCGAATGCTTAAAAAAAGACAAACAAAGAGTTTTTAACGACATATACGTTAATTGCTTCAAATTATTGTAAGGACATTCTTATGAACAATTTTTAAATTAGTATCTAGATTTTGAGAAACCTTTCATAGGATCCGATACCCCATATCATATGATATGCATCTTTGGACGAAAGTTCAAGATTATCACAGACTACAAACCCCTAACGTGGCTATTTTCATCAAAAGCTGCAAATACAAAATCATCAGATGGCGACTTAAGCTTGAAAAATTCGAATACGAAGTCTTCTACAAAAAATGGGGGCGACTGGGTCGCTCTAATGTGACTAATTATATTGGAAAGCAAGATCTTTCACAGAATAAATAACATTTACCTAAAAAATAACACATTTTTAACTTATAAAAAGTATTAAAATCACAATACTTAACGGTTTTTAGTAAAAATTAAGTACGCCATCACACGTCTTAAATAACAAAGAATTTATGAAAAATGTATTTCGAACCGGACCGGTTTTGATAAAATCCAGTTTTTTTATTTTTAGTTTTTTAGAAATCATTTTTCTTGAAATTTTGGTTTTTAGGACTTTTTTAATATACATATGAATATAAAATTTAAAATATTTTTTTTGAATAGTTTTTAAAATATTGATTTTTCAAAAAAAGAAAAAAAATTCAAAAATTAATTTTAAATAGAAAAAAAAGTTATTCAAAATGTTGATATGCCGAATTAACTTCGCTACTTAGATCTTCTCAAATATTAAATTTGACAGAAACCCAAAGAGCAGTTACCGAGAAAGCCAAAAATTATGAAATGAAAGGTACCGTTAATAGACCTTTTCCGTAAATTTGGTTCGCAGCAAATGATAGCCAATACCAACAAAAAATTCTCCAAAATTTTCATCAAAATCGTTGGAGCCGTTTTCGAGAAAAATAAGCTTTTCCTTAACGGTCATGTGCAGGTACCGTTATTTTTAGGCCTGAAATAAAATTTCATCTCTCTGGCACGATGTCTCTATTCTAGTTTCATTGCAGCCACAACAACAAACGAAAATAAATTGCACGACTGGATCGCACGTACTTGCTCATATGTGCGGTCACATTGTAGAATAAAATTAAAGTAAACATCAAAGCATTTATTCGATTTTTCTGACTTTTGATTGTTCGAATAAAGTAGGTTAAAATGTATTGGGTGAAATAAAAACTATTTTATTTCTTTAAAAAATGTAAAAAAGTTAATTTTTTTTTTAATTGTAGGAGCCGTTTTTAAATAAAACGGTTTTTTTTGACTACTTTTTTTAAAAAATAAAAAAAAATATTTCAAGAATACAAAACTTAAGCACAAAAATAACGTACATTTAAAAACAAAATTTAAAAAAAAAATCACTAACCGGTTTTCAAAATATTGATTGATTTTCAAAAAAAAAAAATTTTTTTAAATTATTAAACATACAAAAAAAAAGTTTTCGAAAAAAAATTAATGCAAAATTACTCAGGCTACCTACATCTTCTTAAATATCAATTTTGATTGTAATCGGATCTCCAGTTTTCGAGAAAGTTGAGGAAAAAAAAACGGTCCTATGGGAGGTACCGTTTTTTAGCCCAACATATTAATTTTTGTTTACTAAAATATAATGCATACCTACAGTAGTACACTGTTTTTTTTTATAAAAATTCTTGGAGCCGTTTTCGAGAAAAATAAGCTTTTACATAACGGTTATATGACAGGTACCATTAATTGTTGAACTAAAAAAAAGATTTAAGAAACTCCTCTGTAGAATGTCAAAATAACTGTTAATATAATCATCAAACAAATATAGTCATGTAGCTTCTCTGCATGTTATTTTATTAATACCGTAGCTTTGCTATATTCTTTTTTTATAAATCAATTCAACGCATTTTTGCATTTCCTTTCATATTCATTCAAATTTGTGTATCTTGCATCGTTCAATAGCCAATTCCCATAGAATGAATAATTTTGTGTATCTGTCAGCAAAATTATTGCATTCAAATATTGGATATGGCCATTAAACCTTACGAGTTTTACTTTTTTTTTAAGTTTTCTTTTAATTCAGAAATAAATATTTTTTGTTATTTGTTACAATTTTAGCTTAGTCGCCATTTTTATTGTATAAATAGTTTTGTAAGACAATAAAATTTTATCATTCACGATCAAACCTTCTCGACTTCACTTCTTTTTTCTGCTATTGCTTTCCCCCACCAATGGTAAGGGGCATTAGCTGAAGAAATATATAGCGACGATAATACAACGGTACAAGAACCGAGGTATTAACAAAAAGATACGACGATAATACACCGGTACATAGAACCGAGTGTATTTTAACTCTACGACTGGTCAAGGTTTATGCACCCTGTCCAGCAAGCTGATACAAAACATTATTGGTAAAAACATTGGTGACCCCGACGTGATTTCTACGTCAACAAACGTCGAGAACGTTTAATTGTGAGGGCGTTGCCAGGGCCTAAACACTGGCCTTCAACAAAAGCGTTACCAGGGCTTTAAAAACACTGGTATAACGAAGCAGAGTTCCGGCTTGCAGAGCTTCCAGAGAGTTCCAGGTAGCAGAGTTCCGGCTTGCAGAGTTCCAGCGAGCATAGTTCCGGCTTGCAGAGTTCCAGTTAGCAGAGTTCCGGCTTTGGAAGCACTATGGGTGGAATTCCACCAAAATCATGAAGCAGTAAAGAGTTCTGTTAAGGCAGATACGCCATATATTCAAGGAAAAACACTTGAAGTTTTTCAAAAAATGTACCTTGAACTAAAGTAAACTCTGCATTCAATTATGCCTGAGACTGATAAAGACGATGCCAATGGAGCGAATGGTGATACTATACAGAAAAGCATTCCAAAGGTTCCTCGTCAATTAACGGCCCCATTGCCTGGACATGAGGAAAATGAAATGTCGTCATCTAAAAAGCCTACCGCCTCTGCGGAAATATTAAGGCTTATTAAGAAACAAAAGTCAATGATCGCAATGGCCAAACACTCCATAGATCGCATGCTTGAAGATGATGATCAACATACTGAAAAATTCTATCTCATAAGTCTAAAGGCGATCGAGCTAGACTGGGCGGTTATACGAAATTTCCATCACAAAATATGGGAATTATTGGAGGAGCCGAATCCCCTAGTGTATGATGCTGAGCGTTTCCATACGACAGAAGATGAGGTGCATGCTGCACTAACGACGCTATACCAAAGATCAAAAACGAATTCTGGATCTGGGACAGCTATTGCCCATAATCAGGGTACGAAATTACCAAGAGTGGCCCTACCCAAGTTTAATGGTGATTATTCGAAGTGGACCCAATTCCGAGATCTATATACGGAATTGGTCCATAATCAACCAATTTCGAACGTTCAGAAGATGTGGTATCTGAAGACCACACTTACAGGAGAAGCAGAAAGACTGATTCAGCACTTTCCACGTCCGACGCCAATTACATTGCTGCTTGGGAAACCATCACCAGCCGTTATGAAAATACTCGACTTCTGGTGACTGCCTCCCTCAACAAATTATTGTCACAACCCTCGATCCACAACGAGAATTCCGCATCTATAAAGTCGCTGCATGACACTACCCAAAAATGCCTGCCTGAAATGGTGCGCTAACCACGAATCCTTACTAAAGGTAATACCACTCGAAAACCGAGAAACAGAATTAGACTTCAACACCAATATTAAAGATCATGTGAAAACCATTGGACTCACGTGGATGCCGAAATCTGACGAACTCTGTGTGAAAACATCTTGGTTAAAAAGGGATCGAGTGACCAAACGAACAGCTTACAGTGACATAGCACACCTATTTGACCCCCTCGGTATCGTGCACCTGTCGTTGTAGTGGCAAAAATATTCTTACAAAAATTATGGAAACTAAAGCTTGATTGGGTTGCTGCATTACATCAAGAAATGCAAACAACTTGGATAAATTTTCGTGAAGGATTGCAGTCAGTAAACAACATAAAGATTGCTAGGCATATATTTTCTCATAAAACGCCAAAAAGCATTGAGTATCACGTATTTGCCGATGCTTCAGAAAAAGCTTATGGTGCTGCAGCATACATTCGTTCCATCAGCAGTGACAACGTCATAACGGTGCTACTACTTTGCGCTAAATCAAGAGTAGCACCATCGAAGAAAACAAGGTCATCTTTGCAGGCAACTATTCCCAGACTAGAGCTTTGCACCTGCTGCCTTGCTGTCGAGCTTCTAGGGCGCTTACAAAAAGACCTTAACATTAAAAACGATGCAACATTCCTCTGGACTGATTCAGAAATTGCACTAGCATGGATTAACACATCAACCTCAGCAAACCTTCCTATCTTCATCGCAAATAGGGTATCAAGAATACAAGAAAACACAATTTCTGCGCAGTGGAGGCATGTGCCGTCAAAGGAAAATCCTGCAGATGTACTTTCACGTGGAATAGCTCCAGATCGGACCAATATTCTTACATGGTTCGACTTCAATCTGGCCACCCATATACGACACCAAGGCAATTAAAACCAACAACAAAAATGAACATATATCTTTGGGACGCGCAATCTCTGATTCCCAAGATGATCTTACTATAAATCTCATCAACCATAAAAACTCGTTCAAAAGAGTTCAAAGAATTATTGCTTACGTCTTACGATTTATCAACAACTTTAAAGAAAAGTACCTTAAGTCGAGGAGGGATTTCAAAATAAGAAGAGGCCCCTTGACGGTTTCAGAATTGTGTCAATCGAAGAAAGCAGTATTCAAACAAATGCAGAAATTAGAGACGAAAGAAGACATCTTAAATTTAAGAAATAAGGGTGAGGTTTCAGATAAAAGTTCACTCAAGAGCCTAACCCCATTTCTCGACACGGAAGATATCATTAGAGTTGGTGGACGTCTGGAAGCATCGGCATTAGCATATGACGCTAAGCAGCCAGTACTCCTACCACATCGTCACCCGTTTACAAAAATGATACTTCATGACATTCATATTGAGAACAATCATGCCGGACCACAAACTATGCTTTCAATTGCTAGTCAGGCAATTTGGCCACTAAAAGGGAAGACTTTGGCACGATCTGTAACGCACAATTGCGTTAAATGCGCTCGTGCTAGCCCGAAGCTGTTGAATCAACAAATGCGAAATTTACCTGCTAGCAGAATAAAACCGGCCAGACCATTCGTGAATACAGGCATCGATTTTTGTGGCCCAGTTTTAACTCATTACAAGATAAGAGGCAAACACCCGCAGAAATCATACATCACAATTTTTTGCTTTTTTTCCACAAAGGCCTGCCATTTAGAACTCGTGACTTATCTAACAACTCAAGGATTCTTGGGTGCACTCAAACGATTCATGGCGAGGCGAGGACCAGGAACCAGCTAAAGGAGCTACTGTCCTTTATTGATGTTGAAGGTGAAAGGAGTAAAATTGCATCAACATGTTCTACAAAAGGCTGTGAATTTCATTTCATTCCGCCACCCTACCCACATTTTGGAGGTCTATGGGAGGCTGTAGTTAAATCATCCAAGATTTTACTGCAGCACACATTAGCAGGAGCTTCACTCACTTATGAGGAGCTTGAAACAGCTGTTACTCAGGTTGAAGCCATACTCAATTCAAGGCCAATATCTCCAATGTCTGAATCTCCAAATGACCTAAGAGCTCTCACTCCAGGGCATTTTCTCATCGGAGAACCCCTAATTAGCAATGTTGATCCTGATGCCTCACCATCCACCTCAGGCCCAAATGCTCGCTGGAACCTCGTTAGTAATCTCAAGAACGAATTTTGGCGCCGGTGGTCCCGAGATTATCTAAACCAATTACAACATAGATACAAATGGAAGGACCGCTGTCAAAATGCAGAACCAGGAATGATGGATATTATAAAGGACGACAATGTACCCAGTTTAAGGTGGCCACTTGGACGCATTAAAAACGTTATCACTGGAGACGACGGGCTGGTTCGTGTAGCTGATGTAAAAACAGCTACAGGTATACATAGACTGGCTCCAACGTACTCAAGAATGTCATTATCACCTCTAACAAACCTTTCGGACTATGCTATTCCAGACCAATTCAATCCAGTAATTCACCAATCCTCGAGCTACAACAATCATCTGCTTGAGCTGGATGAGCTCAAGCAGCAACTTTTGAACATAAGCAACAATTTGCCGTTCTCTACGTCCTCCAACGATGCACACCAATTTGCAGTGGGTTATCTGGGACTCCTTATATCAATCACTGATTCTCCTACTAAGGAAACTGTTTCGCATATACCACTCTGATACCAACAAGACGGTCCCGAATAAGCAGAATACGAACGCTGAAGACCCCAGCATTGAGGACCCCAAAAAATGTCACATTCGAAATCTTGGTATAGTTTCGAACATAGTTCAACGCGAGGAGAATGTTTATATAATCATCAAACAAATATAGTTATGTAGCTTCTCTGCATGTTATATTATTAGTACCGTAGCTTTGCTATATTCTTTTTTATAAATCAATTCAACGCATTTTTGCATTTCCTTTCATATTCATTCAAATTTGTGTATCTTGCATCGTTCAATAGCCAATTCCCATAGAATGAATAATTTTGTGTATCTGTCAGCAAAGTTATTGCATTCAAATATTCGATATGGCCATTGAACCTTACGAGTTTTACTTTTTTTTGTAAAGTTTTCTTTTAATTCAGAAATAAATATTTTTTATTATTTGTTACAATTTTGGCTTAGTCGTCATTTTTATTGTATACATAGTTTTGTAAGACAATAAAATTTTATCATTCACGATCAAACCTTCTCGACTTCACTTCTTTTTATTGCTATTGCTTCCCCCCACCAGTGGTAAGGGGCATTAGCTGAAGAAATATATAGCGACGATAATACAACGGTACAAAAACCGAGGTATTAACAAAAAGATACGACGATAATACACCGGTACATAGAACCGATTGTATTTTAACTCTACGGCTGGTCAAGGTTTATGCACCCTGTCCAGCAAGCTGATACAAAACAGTATTGGTTTAAACAATAACCTTAAGTTCAAAATTTGAAGACGATTGGCCCAGACGCTTAGGCTGCAGTCCAATATACATCCGTACAGACAGAGAGACAGACAGACGGACAGAATTTTGCCAGTAACTCAAATATGTTTCTCTATCATCGTAATGGCATGTTTGATTGTTATCTCAAAATTTTTAATCTGCACGAATGCATAACTTGTATTATAGTACCTATAGTCGCAAGTAAAAATGTATATAAAACATATCTGGCAATATTGATATATACCACACTTGTCAATCAGCGTCCCCACTGTGAAAAATTTGCTACAACTTTTCTATCTGTGCCACTTTTTACTTGCGATTATAGGTACTATAATGCAAGTTATGCATTCGTGCAAAAAAAATTTTGAGATAACAGTCAAACATGACATTACGATGATAGAGAAATATATTTGGGTTACTGGCAAAATTCTGTCCGTCTGTCTGTTTGTCTGTCTGTCTGTCTATCTGTACGGATGTATTTTGGACGGAACCCCAAATGGTTGGGCCAATCGTCTTCAAATTTAGAACTTAAGGTTATTTTGACATTCTACAGAGGAATTTTTCCATTTTTTTTAAGCTCAAAAATTAACGGTACCTACCATATAACCGTTATTTAAAACCTTATTTTTTTTTGAAAACGGCTCCAAGAATTTTTATGAAAAAAAATCAGTGTACTATTGTAGGTAAGCACTATTATTTCGTGAAAAAAAATTATATGGTGGGCTAAAAACGGTACCTTCCATAGGATCGGTTTTTTCTTCGACTTTCTCCAAAATTGGTGATCCGGTTAGTATCAAAGTTGATATTCAAGAAGATGTAGGTAGCCTAATTAATTTCGCATTAATTTTTTTTTGGAAACTTTTTTTTTTTGTATTTTTAATAATTAAACAATTTTTTTTTTGAAAAATCGATGTTTTGAAAACGGGTTGCTGAATTTTTTTTTTTAATTCTGTTTTTAACTGTGTTATTTTTGTGCTTAAAACTGTATTCTTGAATTATTTGTTTTAATTTTTTAAAAAAAGTTGTTAAAAAAACCGTTTTATTTAAAAACCGCTCCTACGATTTCGAAAAAAAATTTCACGTTTTAACATTTCTGAAAGAAATAAAATTGCGTTTAAATTATTTCACCCAATACAATTTAACGTTCTTTATTCAAACAATGAAAAGTCACAAAAATTGAATAAATGATGTTAACTTTAATTTACTTAAATTTTATTCTGCAATGTGACCACACATGTGAGCAAGTACGTGCGATCTTGTCGTGCAATTTATTTAAGATTCCCTGAAATAAAACAATTCAGCATAGTTTTTATGGTTATATTATTTTTTCACTTACATGAATATGGTACTTTAAAAAAACTAAAATCTTTGCCCAAGAAAACATACACATTCCCAATATACCGTTTTTTGTCGTACGGAAGTCGTATAATATCAACAATCCCAAACAGGAACTTAATAAAAAAAAAAATACAATAATATAATTGTAACCTATCTTCTGGAACCTGAATATTAATTATTAAATATTAAAAAAAAATTACTTCTAAGAGTTTAGTCTTCCATTAAAATAATTTCTGTCGGATTCGTTGGAATTCTTATTCCCCAAATTTAATATTCACACAAATTTGAGTTTATTTGCATTATTTTTTTCTTCAATGTCACTTTTTTTTGCAACTTTTCAAAAACGTCCAGTGGTAACGCTGCATTTTGACATTAATACAGCAATACTTAAATGCCAAGAAGTATGCACAGCACATCTGTTTTAGGGACGGAGCTGCCTACATTGATGCAGGCAGCCTCTCTGTACATCTGTTTTCGCTTTTACAATACAAACCAAAATCTTGGTTTATCTTTTTGTGTTATGAAGCTACCAGGCTTAAAGACGTAAGTTTCCGATCCTTGAAAGCCAACACTTCAGATGAAATTAGCCCATTAAGAATAAGCAAAATAAATTGCACGAATGGATCGCACGTACTTGCTCTTATGTGCGGTCGCAAATTTGAATTAAATTTGAAAAATATTAAGGGAACTTCAAAGTTTTTTTTCGATTTTCTGACTTTTGATTGTTTTAGTATAAAAATTTAAACGCCATTTTGTTTCGTTAAAAAATGTTAAAAAGTGTGATATTTTTTTTCAAAATCGTAGGAACGGTTTTTATTTAACAACTTTTTTTCAAATATTAAAAAAAAAATTAAGAATGCAAACTTAAGCAAAAAAATAATCTACATTAAAAAAACATATTAAAAAAAATCCATCTACCCGTTTTCAAAATAATGATTTTGAAAAAAAAAATAAGAAAATTATTAAAAAATACAAAAAAAAAAAAAATTCGAAAATATTTTAAAATAAAATTACTAAAGGCTACCAACGTCTACCTGAATATCAATTTTGAATAAAATCGGATGACCAGTTTTCGAGAGAGTCGAAGAAAAAAACCAAAACATTTTTGAAACAGTTTTTAAAATAAAAGCAAGCCCATTTTGTTGACCTTTGACCCACCATAACAGACCTGCGTACACGGGACAGTTGGGGACTTTTCTGAGTTTGTAAGCGACATCAATACCAACCTGTATACCAAAAATCAGCCTGTAACTAATTTTTTCCTTTCAAAAAACTATTTTTCCTGGGCTAGTTATTTGATGGAACCAAATTTTTGCATGATCAAAAATTAAGAATGGCTACACTTAATTATTGAATAATTAATTAATATAACAATTTTACCTGCAAACGCTGCATGTATTAAAATCTGAAATCCTACATGATCTATTGGTAAGAGAAGTAACATTTAAATCAACCTAATGAATAAAGGAGCAGCAAAAACTTTTTAACTTTTGATTTATTTATTTTTATAATCAAAAAAGATTTCCTCTGGTTTGTAAGTTTTAACTTAATATGTATGTACATGTTTATAAATATAGCTTGAAATTAATGACAGATGCATAAAATTACAACAATTTACGTGCATGCCTTTTCGTAGCAAAATAGAAGAATGAGACAACACATTTTCATTTCCTAAGCTTTTGCACAACTTCATTTGTATTTCAGGATTTTTCTGCAACATTTTCTTCGCTTAGACTCCTTAGGGAGTTATGAGTGCTTCAGAAAAAGTTCATTATTTCAGACCGGGTTGTGTTGAGGATATGTAAAATTAATGGTTTTCATGCTTCTGTAATGGCCTTTTGTAATGAACCAGTATAAGGTTAGGGTGAAAATACTTTAGCAAAAATAATTTTGTCTAATAAGCAAAGTAAGTGGAGAAAATTACATTGCATTATACATCACCACCATCACCTGTTGAAACCACATGCCCAAGTCCATATCTTCCAATTCGGGCCAAAAATAATCGGTAATCATGGCATGTGGTGACTCATGAAGCAAATGTGGATTTTCAACCGACCAATAACCCAAATTTTGTTTATTGACGAACCCATTGAGCCAAAAAAGAGCTTTGTCACTGAAGATGATTTTGCGATTAAATTCAACACTTCAACGCTCTTAAAGTTGCAGTCACCAACTCCGAATTACGGTAGAATTTTTTTTATAATTTGCAGACAATTTTCGCTCGTGTACTTTACCATGATGAAAATGCTGAGTTTTAGTTTACTGAATAAATTGGCAATGACAATCCGATGATTAGTAAAAGGGTGCGTTCACAAATTAAATTCAAAGTTGTGAAATGCTTTGAACTATTATTATGAAATCGTCTTTTGATAATATGATTTGTTTACTAAACGTCTGAAACCACCAAATACCTAAACGCTTTCAAGCCAAAAATAAAATCACTGTATACAAACTGGCTATAGTACTTTCATGAGACGCGAAAAAATTTAATCTCCAAGAGCCACTTGGAGCGCTAGTGGAGAGACGAATAATTTTTTGTTAAGATTTGTACACGATCCAACATTTTCATTGTTTACATTTTTTTGTTGAATACGAGCACTGGTATTTACATAAGTATTTATACATACGTAGGTACGTCATTGACTAGACTTTTTATTCGAATTCCTTAGGTTTTTCAATTTTTGTTTATCTACTTGGTATATTATGAAGGTTGCCGTTGTCAAAAAATATACTCATACATTCTTGAAATTTAAACACGAACTTAATTCTTGCTGTATTTATACAAACGTCCTTGCAGAAATAATTTGTTTTGAATTTTGCTTTCCATTCGGATAGGTATACAAATTAAGTGCAAACTGTGTGTACAAATTCATTAAAAAAATTGTTTGTAAATTGATTGTAGATTTATAATAAGACAGATCTTTTGTTTGTTTGAGGTTTATATAATACTAGTTGTCCTACCCAACATTGCTCGCGGGGGAAAAAATATAGTTAAAGCAAAATATTTCTTTCAACTAATCTTCTATATAATTGCTAAAAATACCTGGTTTTTTGCAATTTGTAATACCTAATTGTTTAATTTTTACTTGCAATTATAGGTACTAAGTACAAGTTATGCATTCGTGCAGAAAAAAAATTGAGATAACATTCAAACCTATAATCGCAAGTAAAAATGTGTTTGGTGAATTTCAAGTTTTTCGCAAACTGAAATTGATAATATTATCTTGTTTTCAGCGTTCAGTTACATAATTATGGAAGGACACAAAAGCACTTGCCTTATACAAGTATCTACCTTTACATCATTATAGTACCTATAATTACGGAAGAAAATTTTGGGGAAACCCTTCGAAAAAGCCGGATTTTTTATGAAATTTTCTGTCTAATTCTCCCAATAATTATAAAAAAACGTTTTAATTTAATAAGTTTGAATGAAAAGAATTTAAAGAAATGCAAGACGACATCTGCCGGGCCCTCTAGTAATGTAAATTTTTCACAAAAACACTACTACAAAACTAGACATACAAATTAACGCAAATAATAGTCTCCACCTTTTCTTATAAATATTTCCACAAAAGATAATTGTTACTATAAATCTACAATTAATTTACAAACTATTTTTACTTGCGAGTGTAGTGACTATAAAGCAAGTTTAGGATTCGTGATTATAAACAAAATTAAGATAACAATGAAACATGACATTACGAGCATAGAAAAGTCTAAACAAGTTAGTGGCAAAAAAAATTCTGTCTGTCTGGCTGTCTTTCAGTATGCCTAACGAGTTACAGCCTAAACGGCTTAAGCAATTGTCTTCAAATTGGTGTATGTTATTCTTTTGGCATTCCCCAGACGAAATTAAAATTTTATTTTTAGGCCTAAAAATAAAGGTACATGCCATATAACCGTTTAGGGAAAGCTTATTTTTCTCGAAGAAGACTCCAATGATTTTGATTAATATTTTTCAAAAAAAATTTCTTGGTATTGGAACTGTCAAACATGAATCTGACAAGTTAGACGTGTGTTACCAGTATCGCAGCTTAAATTTTAATATTTCACCAAAAATACTTTACCAAAATTAATAAAAGTGCACAAAATTCTTGTCTAAACAAAGCTCAGCCGTGTGTTGTTCATATTTCACTTTTTTTTCAATAAACTAAATTGTAATATTTAGAGTTTTTACATTCCTTGTGCGAAAGTCTAGTGATCGTTTTCATAATGGCGCCATTGACAGCGAGAAGATTTACAAATGATGAGATCGAAAACCTCCTAGATGAAAAAATTAATCACCATTATGAAAAACGAAGACTTCTTATCATTGAAGAAAACTTGAAATTGTCAACTAAATAGGACTTTTGTTAAAGATTTTAACAATCGTTTAAATAAAATCAGTGAAGAAGTGACATCTCTCGTCGCGCGCGTTCCATCCATCTCATAAATCAAATCAGTGACATGCACCGGCAAATTAATTCATTGCAAAGGATAAAAGATTTGTACCGATGCTGTATTACGAGGAGTTCCAAAAAAATCCGATCAGAACTTAAAGAAATGTTCAACAATTTCTGTAAATCCATACGATTTTCGCCAACACCTGTGCTGAAAGATATTTTTCGGGTCAAACCTAAAGGAACATTGAAGATACAGCAATAATCATTAAACTTAACACTGTAGCCGATAAAAACAAGTTATTGTACTAAGTTCGTGAACGCTATAAAACGTAAAAAAAACACTTTCCCTGCGCGATGTAAACCTTGATTCTGACTGTGCAATACACATCAATGAAAGCTTAACATCTTTGAATCACATGGTTCTACGAAAAGCTTTTCACCTCAAACGTGGTAAACATCTGACAGCTGTCTATACTCTTATCATGATCTGGATTCAATAATGCAAGTGCAACATGTTGAGAATTTACCTAACGCTGGATGCACACATAGTAAATAACTTTATTATTTGCAGCCGAATTTCACCAGCACAGATGATGTAATATGCATGTACAAATTTTAAAACAGTTTAATGTTATTAATATTTTTGCTTGCGATATTCAAAATGAACTTGTTTAAATTGTTTTGTTCATTGAAGTTTAACGTTATTAATTTATTATTGTATTATTATTATTTTGTATAGTATTAACTTTTTTGTTTTGTTGTTTTTTTTTTCGTTTTTGTAGCCAAATATTGAGTGTCTCATTAGTCATGGTAGTTGTGTTCTTTTTGGTTTCAATATCTCGTGTGTTCAATGGTGTGTTTTTGTGTTCATTAAGTTTTAATGAACGCAATTGATACAATTTTGCAATCTACTGGTAGGGACTTAAGCCTCCGATCAAATATAAATAGTTTTTGTAATCTAGAAAGGGGATTTCATGTTTGTCACATTAATGCACAAAGCTTGTACAAGAAATTAGATGAGTTTCGTAATATTTTTGTGGGCTCAAATATGGATGCAATATGTATTTCCGAAACATGGTTTAGAGAAGGAGTAAACGACGAAATCTATAGTTTAAGCTGTTATAAATTTTTTCGAGTCGATCAAAAATCCAAAGGTGGAGGTGTTGCGATGTATGTCAAACAATGTATAATTTGTCGAATTGTGGTTGAGTCACCCGCAAATAATCCGATAGAATTTTGTTTTATTGAAACTTCCAATGGAACAGTAAAGAGGATTCTCGGTTGTGTTTATCGACCAGATAGCTCTACAAACTTATCTAGTTTTTATAACATTTTAGCGTTCGACACAATCAATCACAATATCTTATTACATAAATTAAAAAAAATTCAATTTCTCCTCATTTGCTTGCAAGCTCATAAATTCATATCTGTGTAGAAGATCTCAAGCTGTTTTTGTAAACAATAAGACCTCGAATTACTTGCCAATACAAAAGGGCGTTCCACAAGGATCAATTTTGGGCCCCCTTTTATTTTCACTGTTTATAAAGATCTACCTCTTTGCACTTTTAATTCTTTCAAACATTTTTATGCCGACGACTACCAGCTTTACTTTAGTTGCAAACTGGAATTGATTCAAGACGGTATATGCAAAATAAATGAAGATCTTGAAAATGTAAGCAGTTGGCCCATAGAAAATGAACTTAAAATAAATCCTACTAAATCTAACTGCCTTATTATTAACAAAAAAGATTTGGATTATAGCAATTTCTCTCCAATACTTCTTGGCAATAGCCAAATAAAATACGTTGAAAGTAGTAAAAACTTAAGTTTATGTTTTAGTAAAACTCTTAGATGGGATAACCACATTCAACAAATCATTGGCAGAATATACGGGATTCTCAGAAATCTTTCTTTGTCGCAACAATTCACACCTCTCAATACTAAATTATTAATGGCTAAATCACTTTTCGTTCCTATCATAACTTATGGTTGTGAAATTTTTTGTAACCATAGTGCTGAACCTAAGTGTAGATTAGTCGTTATCTATAATAATATTGCAGGATACGTGTATAATCTCAAGAGGCGTGATCATGTCAGTAGATTTTCCAGAAATATATTGGGATGCACAATACACACTTACATTAACCACCGATCACTTATTTTTGTGTGCAAGCTTATAACCATTAAAGAACCCTCGTATCTATACAATTGTCTGTCTTTTGCAAGATCATCGCGTTCTATTGTCTTAATACAACCTCGCTTTACATGCCGCACAACTGAAATGCAGTTTTCGTCCATGCCATTAGATTGTTTAACTCACTGCCACAGAGCATCAGGAGACTTATTGACACACCTAATTTTGAGATTGTCTTGTTTAAGTATATGGCTACAAATGAAAACTAGTTTAGTTATTTTAAACTTCTTTTTTTAATAGGTTACTGTTTTTAACTAAAACTTTGAGAATATTGTCAGATTCAATTAAAATTAAAATTAAACTATTGTTTGGCTGACAGCAAAAGCCAATGCTATACTTGTGAATTTGTAAATATA
Source organism: Platycheirus rosarum (assembly GCA_963971375.1). Taxonomy (NCBI): domain Eukaryota; kingdom Metazoa; phylum Arthropoda; class Insecta; order Diptera; family Syrphidae; genus Platycheirus; species Platycheirus rosarum. Next base: position 232,222,440 of record OZ020507.1, read on the forward strand.
TGTAAACCTTTGTAAATTATCAAATAAAATCATATCTACTACTACTACTACTACTACTACTACTACTACTACTACTACTACTACTACTTCTAAAGGATTGTAAGGAACCAAATTTACGGGAAAAGTCTATTAACGGTACCTTTTATATAAAGGTTTTTTTTAATTTCTTGCTTTCTCGGTAACGGCTTTTTTTATTTCTGTCAGATTTTATATTTGAGAAGATCTAAGTAGCCAAATTAATTCTGCTTATCAAAATTTTATATAACTTTTTTTCAAATTAAAATTAGTTTTTGACTTTTTTTTAAATTCAATATTTTGAAAACTAATCAAATAAAATTATTTTAAATTTTACAATATCATGTATTATAATAAACTCTAAGAAACTGCATACCAAATTTAAAAAAAAAGTTCAAAAAACTAAAAATAAAAAACAGGATTTTATCAAAATCCGTCCTACAATTTTCGAAATACTTTTTTCATAAATTTGTTATTATAATTTTCGAAATACTTTTTTCATAAATTTGTTATTATATAAGACGTGTGATGGCATACTTCATTTTAGCTAAAAACCGTTAAGGGTTCTAGTTTTGACACTATTTATAAGTTCAGAACGTGTTATTTTTGTACGTAAATGATACTTATTGCGATCAAAGATCTTGCCTTCCAATATGATTAAGCACATAAAAGCAAGTACGTACGACCCAGTCGTGCCCATTTTTTTAAATTAGTTTAAGATTTTTCTCTGAAAAAACTAAGTATTCAATAAAACTTGAAAACTAAATGTCTATCGAGGAAATAAAATATTGAAAATCGTTCGACCATTTTTTTGAAAAACTTTTCAAAAAAATATTTTAATTTTTTTGTATTATGTCATTATAAGAAAATCTGTAGTTTTCATCATTAATTAAATTATAAATGACTTCCAGTGTGCAAAATTTTATTGAAATCGGGGTAATGGTGTACGATAAAACCGCATTTGAAAAAACCCGTTCTATGAGAAGTACCGTTATAAAACAAATTTCGAAAAACTATATCTAAATGAAAGATGAATTGTTGTAAAAAAGTAGCACCCTGAAAGTTTTATTAAAATCGTTAAGCCGTTTTCGAGAAACTAAAACTTTTTGTTAAAGATTGTATGGCAGGTACCTAGAGCAAAAATGAAAAACACCCCAGAGATACTTCCAAATTAATACTAAATACCAAGTTTGAAGCAAATCGGCCAATCCGTTTAGGCTGTAGAGGTGCGAACAGACAGACAGACAGATGGACAGAATTTCCGGACCCACATTCTCGACTTCTCTATCATCGTAATGTCATGTTTGATTGTTAGAATTTTTTTTGCACGAATCCATAACTTACTATAGGCATAGACAAATTATTATACACTAGATGGTGCATTTTATATAAAGAAAATGGTCATTTCTAAGCTACCCAATATCTAGATGGCGGCACCGTGAAAATATACCTGATACTCAGATGCATGCTGCAAAGCATTTTAGTTGAGGTAAACTGCATTGTATATAAGTTTTATACGCTCCAAAATGCACTCCAGCAACAGAGACAAATCTTCAGCATGATAAGAATGACATCATGTTCCACAAACCACAATAAGATAACGCAGCTGCAACAAAGTAACAAGATAGCCAATCCTCATAAATATTGTAATAAAAGATAACATAGCACATGCAACAAAGCAACAAGATAGCTAATCCTCATATATACTTAAATAAAAGATAACATAGCACATGCAGCTGTAACAATAAAGATAGCAAAACTGTAGATATAAATAGCACCTAAATAAAATATTGTTTTTAAGAATTAAGAAAGTCTTCAGTCTTCGAGGTACTCACGTCCTTGGTTACAAGACTAAATAAATAAATTTTAGTTTTATTAAATAAAACTGGCGCAGTCGGTAGAATAGAGTTAAATTGATTCTATCCTGTAAAAATCTACAATCCGTTCCGGTACAGTGAATTTAATTTTCAAATAAAAGTTTTCCTGCGAAAGAGTTTAAACGAATATTTGAATTAATAACAAAATCGGAACTGCGACATCCTTAATTATTTCAGTGAAAAAACGTACCAACATTGACGGAAAACATTTAAATAATTTAAATCAATTCAGTGAACTAGAGACAGAATCCTTAGCGAAAATAAAAATTTTAAATCTGTTTAGTGAATCCTGATTAGTCCATGACTCAACCAACGCATATGGTGTATGTCAGAAAGTCCATAGAGGAAAACTAATCAAAACAAACAGTAGATTAAGTAAAAATAAAAATTGCAAATAAAGAAGAAAATAAAAACAAAAATAAATCGTGTGAGTAGAAAAATAAAAAGAAAAAGTAACCAGTATAAAATTAGAAGAAAAGGGCAGCATCCGAGCACCGACTTAAGAAGAATACATGTTCAGAAAATTTAAAAATAAGAAGTGGATTAAAACTAACAATAGACATACTGACGAAGAATCATCAGATAACATAGCATATTCAGCTGTAACAATAAAGATAGCAAAACTGTAGATATAAATAGCACCTCAATAAAATATTGTTTTTAAGAATTAAGAAAGTCTTCAGTCTTCGAGGTACTCTCGTCCTTGGTTACAAGACTAAATAAATAAATTTTAGTTTTATTAAATAAAACTGGCGCAGTCGGTAGGATAGAGTTAAATTGATTCTATCCTGTAAAAATCTACAATCCGTTCCGGTACAGTGAATTTAATTTTCAAATAAAAGTTTTCCTGCGAAAAAGTTTAAATGAATATTTGAATTAATAACAAAATCGGAACCACGACATCCGTAATTATTTCAGTGAAAAACCGTACCAACATTGACGGAAAACATTTAAATAATTTAAATCAATTCAGTGAACTAGAGACAGAATCCTTAAATCCGAAAATAAAGATTTTAATCCTGATTAGTCCATGACTCAACCAACGCATATGGTGTATGTCAGAAAGTCCATAGAGGAAAACTTATCAAAACAACCAGTAGATTAAGTGAAAATAAAAATTGTAAATAAAGAAGAAAATAAAAACAAAATAAATCGTGTGAGTAGAAAAATAAAAAGAAAAAGTAACCAGTATAAAATTAGAAGAAAAGGGCAGCATCCGAGCACCGACTTAAGAAGAATACATGTTCAGAAAATTTAAAAAATAAGAAGTGAATTAAAACTAACAACAGACATACTGACGAAGAATCATCATCAGGAGAAGAAGCAGATCAACATTTAATCAACATTAGAACCAGAAAATACATGATCACATCAGTAAGAATAATTGTAAGCTAAAAAATAATAAATTTGAAAATTTTGAAAACAATAAATTAAAAATTAATATTGAAAATAATTTTGGCGGTGAAAAAACTATAGCAGAAAATAAAAATAAAAGTGAGTTGAAATTAGAAATCAATTACCAGAATACTAACAAAATGCCCTTAGAAAATAATGATCAAGGTACAACCAAGAAGAGGTTAACGCTCGACTCTCTGATATATATAGAGAAGTTAAGTCCTTTCGAATCAGAGCCAAATCATGTGCATTAATATCCTTAAATCGAAATTCATAAGAAAAGCTAAACGCTGCATTGAGATTCACCTTCACTTACAGAAATGGACCGACATCAAAGCGATGTTGATCTCTAATTTTGGCGGCCTTAAGAATAGCATTCAGTTGTATGAAGAACTTAGACAGATATGTTTTAGAGGAAATATACTTAGATTTTATAATGACATTCAAAAAACACTTTGTGATCTTAATCAAAAAAGTGTACAAGAAGATAAAACACATGAAGTAGATAGTAATAATTTAACGGCTTTAAATATTTTTAAAGAAAAACTACCAGTACATATGCGTACCATCCTTTTTGCTTTTTTCTCAAGCCTACCAGCTTAAAAGAAGCTTTACATCAGCTAACTGAAGCCGGTTTTGTTAATTCCAATCCTTTTTAAGAAAGACAACAAAAACGTCAGATGAATAATAGAAACTTCCAACCTACAATAGTATAATAATAATTCTCAGAATAATTCAGAACAATTTAGAAATAATTTTAATAACAACTTTAGACAGAACAATTTTAGACAACCCTACAATCACTTCAGTAATCAAAATAACTTTAGACCCCCATTTCAAAATAATCGTAACCCTAATAGAAACTATAATGATCAAGGGAATGAGCCCATGGAAGTCGATCCAGGCTCGAGCCAATTCAGGAGGAATCCTAAGCTATGCAATAGGCAGGTAAACTACAATAGAAATGTAAACCCAAAAACTGATCCTGCGGGATATGTAGAAACAAATACTAATATTAATAATAACCCTGCGGGATATCCAAAAACAAATAATGAAACAGAAAATTTGTAAATACCAGCCTAGGATTGCCTTTTGTTCGGATAAAAGAAGCAGGCAGGATATTAAGAATGCTAATCGACAAAGGAGCGACGAATAGTAGATTAAACGAGAAAGACGCGCCTCAAAATCTAATTAAAATACGAGCAGAACCATTAAAAATTAATACCGAAGGAAACCCAATCTTAGTTGAAAAAGAAGTACTCCTACCAAAAGAAAAATTCATTTGGAAAGTTAATGAAGACTGTTTATTTCAGTTAATGACTTTCAGTCAGAGCTTTAACGGCATCATTGGCAACAACATTCTTATACCAAACAATGGAAAAATTGACTACGCAACTAAAATATTAGAACTAAACGGAACTAAAATACCAATCTTTTTTGATGAAACAGATAAACGTGATTATTCCATGGAGATAAATCTCTTGAATGGCTTAACGCCTCACGACACTATTTTCGACGAATTTGAAAAGAAAAATATAGACCACATGAATTCAGAAGAGAAAAAAAATCTATTTCAAACTTTAAACGAATATTCAGACGTATTCTTCCACAAAGGCGATGATCTCTCTTTTACATCACACGTTAAACATAAGTTACCAGTTCAGAATAATTCTCCTATTTTCACTAGAATCTACAGATATCTTGAAATACACAAAAATGAAGTAAATGACCAGATTCAAGAACTATTGGATCAAGGTATCATTAAACATTCAATCTCTCCTTATAATGCTCCGATTTGGGTTGTACCTAAGAAAACAGATAAGATAGGCAATAAAGAAGGGAGAATAGTAATAGACTATAGAAAACTAAACAAGATTACAAAAGAAGATAAATTCCCGATCCCACTCATGGACGATATTTTAGATAAGATGGGACGTGCAAACTATTTTTCCACACTAGATCTAACGAAAGGTTTTTACCAAATTGAAATTGATCCTGAAGATCGAGAAAAAACAGCTTTCAGTACTCTATCAGGCCATTACGAATGGATGCGTATGCCATTCGGTTTAAAAAATGAACCCGCAACATTTCAGCCGATGATGAATGAAGTTTTAGGCGATTACATTGGCAAAATATGCTACGTATACCTAGACGACATTATTATTTTCTCAGCTTCCCTTCAAGAGCATAAGTACCACTTAAAATTAATATTTGAAAGATAACGAAAAGTTAATCTTAAAGTTTCACTAAACAAATGCGATTTTCTTAAAAAAGAAAGTGAATTTTTAGGTCATATAATCACGCCAGAAGGCATAAAACCAAACCGATCTAAAATATAAACAATTAAAGATTTTCCCCTTCCAACTACGATTAAAGATTAAAGATTGGAAGTGTCGATCCTAAGCTCGTAGAGGACGGACGTCGAGGTGCGCGCACAAATAATTAAACAAAAGTCAAAAAAATAATTATTACGCGTTGTTATCGCGAGTGCTTTAAAAAAAAATAATAATACACACTCGTTAGAGAAATTGAAAAAAAACCCCTCGCGTGTGCTGTAAAAGAAAAAATAATAATATTCACTCGCGTTGTAGGATGAATGATAAAGATGCCCACTCGCGCTGAGGAAGAAAAAAAAAATAAAACGCATTCGCATAACAAATTATCCTCTAATCTGTCCCAAGACCTTTGTGCTTAACTGCCTCTTTCTTATCTACTGTAGGCATCGTATGACCATACAATGCTTGCGGTAAATAGATAAGGGCATCTGAATTTGTCCTATTGTGCTGAAGGTTTAGATTGATTTTTTTGTAAACAGGCTGTCTTATGGGCATAACACCTAAGACAGTTTGATTATTACAGAACTTAATTTGGATTTTCACTGCGTAGTTCGACTTAATCAGAGTTGTGTTTTTGTATGTAAGTATTTTTAAATGGTAAGTGATTTTTGTGTCGTGTATTAAAATGTTCGTGGTTTAAGAAAGAATTTCTTTCTCGTGTACGTCTACACTGTTCAACACAGGCCAGCTGTTTTGGCATTAAGTGAAACTCAGGTTGGAGTAAATACTGATTTATCAGAATTTGCTCTACATGGGTATAGCTTGGTGCCATTACTCTTTTCCCATCATGGTCTCGTGGTCTATGTTAGGAATGATATTGCTTGCCATAGCCTTCCCCAATATGGGCAATGTTCCAACACAACACACAACAAAAGATAACATAGCACATGCAACAAAGCAACAAGATAGCTAATCCTCATAGATACTTAAGTAAAAGATAACATAGCATATGCAGCTGTAACAATAAAGATACCAAAACTGTAGATATAAATAGCACCTAAATAAAATATTGTTTTTAAGAATTAAGAAAGTCTTCAGTCTTCGAGGTACTCACGTCCTTGGTTACAAGACTAAATAAATAAATTTTAGTTTTATTAAACAAAACTGGCGCAGTTGGTAGGATAGAGTTAAATTGATTCTATCCTGTAAAAATCTACAATCCGTTCCGGTACAGTGAATTTAATTTTCAAATAAAAGTTTTCCTGCGAAAAAGTTTAAATGAATATTTGAATTAATAACAAAATCGGAACCACGACATCCGTAATTATTTCAGTGAAAAACCGTACCAACATTGACGTAAAACATTTAAACAATTTAAATCAATTCAGTGAACTAGAGACAGAATCCTTAGCGAAAATAAAGATTTTAATCCTGATTAGTCCATGACTCAACCAACGCATATGGTGTATGTCAGAAAGTCCATAGAGGAAAACTTATCAAAACAAACAGTAGATTAAGTGAAAATAAAAATTGCAAATAAAGAAGAAAATAAAAACAAAAATAAATCGTGTGAGTAGAAAAATAAAAAGAAAAAGTAACCAGTATAAAATTAGAAGAAAAGGGCAGCATCCGAGCACCGACTTAAGAAGAATACATGTTCAGAAAATTTAAAAATAAGAAGTGGATTAAAACTAACAACAGACAAAAAAAAACAGACAAACTGACGAAAAATCATCATCAGGAGAAGAAGCAGATCAACATTTAATCAACATTAGAAACCAGAAAATACATGAGCACAGCAGTAAGAATAATTGTAAGCTAAAAAATAATAAATTTGAAAATTTTGAAAACAATAAATTAAAAATTAATATTGAAAATAATTTTGGCGGTGAAAAAACTATAGCAGAAAATAAAAATAAAAGTGAGTTGAAATTAGAAATCAATTACCAGAATACTAACAAAATGCCCTTAGAAAATAATGATCAAGGTACAACCAAGAAGAGGTTAACGCTCGACTCTCTGATATATATAGAGAAGTTAAGTCCTTTCGAATCAGAGCCAAATCATGTGCATTAATATCCTTAAATCGAAATTCATAAGAAAAGCTAAACGCTGCATTGAGATTCACCTTCACTTACAGAAATGGACCGACATCAAAGCGATGTTGATCTCTAATTTTGGCGGCCTTAAAAATAGCATTCAGTTGTATGAAGAACTTAGACAGATATGTTTTAGAGGAAATATACTTAGATTTTATAATGACATTCAAAAAACACTTTGTGATCTTAATCAAAAAAGTGTACAAGAAGATAAAACACATGAAGTAGATAGTAATAATTTAACGGCTTTAAATATTTTTAAAGAAAAACTACCAGTACATATGCGTACCATCCTTTTTGCTTTTTTCTCAAGCCTACCAGCTTAAAAGAAGCTTTACATCAGCTAACTGAAGCCGGTTTTGTTAATTCCAATCCTTTTTAAGAAAGACAACAAAAACGTCAGATGAATAATAGAAACTTCCAACCTACAATAGTATAATAATAATTCTCAGAATAATTCAGAACAATTTAGAAATAATTTTAATAACAACTTTAGACAGAACAATTTTAGACAACCCTACAATCACTTCAGTAATCAAAATAACTTTAGACCCCCATTTCAAAATAATCGTAACCCTAATAGAAACTATAATAATCAAGGGAATGAGCCCATGGAAGACGATCCAGGCTCGAGCCAATTCAGGAAGAATCCTAACCTATGCAATAGGCAGGTAAACTACAATAGAAATGTAAGCCCAAAAACTGATCCTGCGGGATATGTAGAAACAAATACTAATATTAATAATAACCCTGCGGGATATCCAAAAACAAATAATGAAACAGAAATTTTTTAAATACCAGCCTAGGATTGCCTTTTGTTCGGATAGAAGAAGCAGGCAGGATATTAAGAATGCTAATCGACAAAGGAGCGACGAATAGTAGATTAAACGAGAAAGATGCGCCTCAAAATCTAATTAAAATACGAGCAGAACCATTAAAAATTAATACCGAAGGAAACCCAATCTTAGTTGAAAAAGAAGTACTCCTACCAAAAGAAAAATTCATTTGGAAAGTTAATGAAGACTGTTTATTTCAGTTAATGACTTTCAGTCAGAGCTTTAACGGCATCATTGGCAACAACATTCTTATACCAAACAATGGAAATTGACTACGCAACTAAAATATTGGAACTAAACGGAACTAAAATACCAATCTTTTATGATGAAACAGATGAACGTGATTATTCCATGGAGATAAATCACTTGAATGGCTTAATGCCTCACGACACTATTTTCGACGAATTTGAAAAGAAAAATATAGACCACATGAATTCAGAAGAGAAAAAAAATCTATTTCAAACTTTAAACGAATATTCAGACGTATTCTTCCACAAAGGCGATGATCTCTCTTTTACATCACACGTTAAACATATGTTACCAGTTCAGAATAATTCTCCTATTTTCACTAGAATCTACAGATATCTTGAAATACACAAAAATGAAGTAAATGACCAGATTCAAGAACTATTGGATCAAGGTATCATTAAACATTCAACCTCTCCTTATAATGTTTCGATTTGGGTTGTACCTAAGAAAACAGATAAGATAGGCAATAAAGAATGGAGAATAGTAATAGACTATAGAAAACTAAACAAGATTACAAAAGAAGATAAATTCCCGATCCCACTCATAGACGATATTTTAGATAAGATGGGACGTGCAAACTATTTTTCCACACTAGATCTAACGAAAGGTTTTTACCAAATTGAAACTGATCCTGAAGATCGAGAAAAAACAGCTTTCAGTACTCTATCAGGCCATTACGAATGGATGCGTATGCCATTCGGTTTAAAAAATGAACCCGCAACATTTCAGCCGATGATGAATGAAGTTTTAGGCGATTACATTGGCAAAATATGCTACGTATACCTAGACGACATTATTATTTTCTCAGCTTCCCTTCAAGAGCATAAGTACCACTTAAAATTAATATTTGAAAGATAACGAAAAGTTAATCTTAAAGTTTCACTAAACAAATGCGATTTTCTTAAAAAAGAAAGTGAATTTTTAGGTCATATAATCACGCCAGAAGGCATAAAACCAAACCGATCTAAAATATAAACAATTAAAGATTTTCCCCTTCCAACTACGATTAAAGATTAAAGATTGGAAGTGTCGATCCTAAGCTCGTAGAGGACGGACGTCGAGGTGCGCGCACAAATAATTAAACAAAAGTCAAAAAAATAATTATTACGCGTTGTTATCGCGAGTGCTTTAAAAAAAAATAATAATACACACTCGTTAGAGAAATTGAAAAAAACCCCTCGCGTGTGCTGTAAAAGAAAAAATAATAATATTCACTCGCGTTGTAGGATGAATGATAAAGATGCCCACTCGCGCTGAGGAAGAACAAAAAATAAAACGCATTCGCATAACAAATTATCCTCTAATCTGTCCCAAGACCTTTGTGCTTAACTGCCTCTTTCTTATCTACTGTAGACATCGTATGACCATACAATGCTTGCGGTAAATAGATAAGGGCATCTGAATTTGTCCTATTGTGCTGAAGGTTTAGATTGATTTTTTTGTAAACAGGCTGTCTTATGGGCATAAAACCTAAGACAGTTTGATTATTACAGAAGTTAATTTGGATTTTCACTGCGTAGTTCGACTTAATCAGAGTTGTGTTTTTGTATGTAAGTATTTTTAAATGGTAAGTGATTTTTGTGTCGTGTATTCAAATGTTCGTAGTTAAAGAAAGAATTTCTTTCTCGTGTACGTCTACACTGTTCAACACAGGCCAGCTGTTTTGGCATTAAGTGAAACTCAGGTTGGAGTAAATACTTATTTATCAGAATTTGCTCTACATGGGTATAGCTTGGTGCCATTACTCTTTTCCCATCATGGTCTCGTGGTCTATGTTAGGAATGATATTGCTTGCCAGAGCCTTCCCCAATATGGGCAATGTTCCAACACGGACTTTAACTTCTTATGGCTCAAATTCACTGTCCGCAAGCATGTCATTCATTATTGTTTTATTTACAGGAGTCCAAATCTTGACAGTAATTCGACTTGTAACGAGTTTGATGCACTGTCTGATTCCATCTCGAAAATTGTTTCCCTTTGTCCTCGCACTGAAATCGTTATTGCGAGCGATTTCAATGTACACAATTCCAACTGGCTCCGCTATTCTGGTCAGACAACACCCGAAGGAAGGTATGTCGAGCTCTTTGCCGGGTTACATCACCTTACCTAACTGATCGATGTGCCAACGCGTATACCGGATGTTGCTGGGCAAGCCGCCCATACTCTTGACTTGTTTCTTACTTCTCACCCTGATAAATATACCATTAGTGTAACTTCTCCATTTGGCACTTCAGACCATTGTATCATTTCAGCTAATTCCTCATCCCCCACCCATCCAGTTAAAGAAAAACTTCCCACCAGGACCGTTTGGCAATACAAGAAAGCCAACTGGGACGGCCTGAATTTCTTTTTCCGAAACTTTAACTGGTCACTATGCTTCCTCGATAGTGACATTGATGCCAGTGCTGAAATGATCACAAATGTGATTCTTCTAGGGATGCGTGCTTTTATTCCTAACAGAGTAAAAAGCATCAAACCTAAAGAAAAGTCTTGGTTTAATTCTGAGCGTAAAGAAGCTATCAGGCTCAAAGAAGTAAGTTTCCGATCTTACAAAGCCAACCCTACAGAGGAAAATCGGAAAAAGCACAAACAAGCAAGGAACTCATGCAACTCCGTTATAGAAAGAACCAAATTTTTGCATGACCAAAAATTACGGCAAAAAATTCTGCAGTGTCCCAAAGGCAGTAAAAATTTTTGGTCATTTGTAAAAAATATAAAAAACTCCTCGACATCTTCGGTTCCAACGCTCATCGACAATAACAAACCAATTGCTTACTCTTCAGAGAAGGCAAACTTGCTCGCCACCCATTTCGCTGCCAGCTCCACGCTGCCGCATAGCAACGTTGCCCCTCCTGTACTTGAAAATGTAAATTTTTCCATGGGACACATTTTTTTCCGCACTCGTACAGTAGCAAGAGTTCTCAAAGATCTCGATATACACAAATCCGCTGGCCCGGAGGGTATACCCCCGATTCTTGTGAAGAGATGTTCTTCCACACTGGCAAAGCCACTGCGTAAGCTTTTCCATCGCTCCTACTGGAATCTTTCCTAGAAGATGGAAAACAGCATTTGTCCAGCCTGTCCCTAAGAAAGGTGACCCATCCTCCCCCTCCTCCTACCGACCCTTAGCACTGACATCCCTTCTTTCTAAGGTCATGGAAACACTGATTAACCGTCAGCTTAAGGAATATCTCGAAGATCGAAAGCTTCTTCATGACCGTAAGTATGGCTTCCGCAGCAACCGTTCCACTGGTGATCTGATGGCATATCTCACCGAACAGTGGAACAAATCTTTACATCGCTTTGGTGAAAGTAAGATTATTGCCCTGGATATCTCCAAGGCATTTGATAGAGTTTGGCATGAAGCTCTCTATTCGAAAATGCGTGCTTTTGGGATCGATAATACTCTTGTTCGTTGGATTAGAAGCTATCTTCTGAACCGTTCAATACAAGTTGTATTGGACGGATTCAAGTGTGATTCCTATAAAATAAATGCTGGTGTGCCCCAGGGCTCTGTTCTGTCTCCGACTATTTTCCTCATTTTTATAAATGATCTTCTGTCTGTTACTTCTAATCCACTTAACTGTTTTGCTGACGACTCTACCCTCAGATTTTCATATTCGTTCGATAATTCACTTCCTTCGCCTTCGGATGTACAATTGCAACGGTGCTGTATGTCAAGCTCATTAAACTCCGATTTATACAGCATTGTCAAATGGGGTAATAGGAATCGTGTGGAGTTTAATGCTTCGAACACTCAATGCTGTCTTCTATCGTTAAAGCTAAACATACCCCAAATTCCATTGTCCATGAATGGCACTTACATCGAAGAAACCGAAAAGCTCTCAGTACTCGGTATGTGTGTCAACGACGACCTCCGTTGGAATGACCATATATTTGAGATCGCTAAGAATGCTGCTTAGGCTTTCTGTATCGGTGTAAGAAGTATTTTTCCCCATCTGATCTGGCTACAATTTATAAAGCGTTTATACGCCCTAAACTCGAGTATAACTTCCACCTCTGGGCAGGTACTTCACAAACATCGCTTCACCTGTTTGCTAGAATACAAAATAGAGAGTTAAGATTGAAATGAAATAGAACTGCCACTGATTCAATTGCCCCTCTCGAACACCGACGCAATGTTTCATGTCTTTCCTTATTTTATCGTTTCTTTTACAAAAAATGTTCATTCGAAGTAGCCAGATGCATTCCTCCCCGTAAACTCGTCTCGCAAGGAATGCTCATCAGTTCACCTTTGAGCCCAATTTCGGACGTACCGTGAAATATAGAGATTCTTTTTTTAGCCGAACGACACGAATTTGGAATAGTTTTCCCCGGCGAGATTTTCCCTTGCCATTTTGATCTGCAAACATTCAAAACTAATGTTAATCGACACCTCCTATCTCTCCCCTCCCTATCTTCCGAATGCCCGCGCAGTGTGTAACATTAAAGGGAAAAAATTAGTCCCTTGTGCGCGCGTTAATTATAAAAAAAAAAAAAAAATAAGATAACGCAGCTGCAACAAAGTAACAAGATAGCTAATCCTCATAGATACTTAAATAAAAGATAACATAGCACATGCAGCTGTAACAATAAAGATAGCAAAACTGTAGATATAAATAGCACCTAAATAAAATATTGTTTTTTAGAATTAAGAAAGTCTTCAGTCTTCGAGGTACTCTCGTGCTTGGTTACAAGACTAAATAAATACATTTTTAAAAGAAAAAACTCTTAGTTTTAAACTTATATATTGCTATAGTACTATCATGGCGACATGTGGAACGTGGCGCTACAAGCGGCTCGTGCGTTTACCAACTGGGTAAGTTGAGAGAGACGAATAAAGAGCATGGTTTTTAGTGTTATACTTTGTGCTTTCTTTACTGCGCATGTGCAATGTGAGGCAGGAAAAAAAAGAAGGCGAACATGAAATAATTGAGTATCTTGTTTCGCTTAGCTGAGGCGAATATTTTTACTTGCGATTATAGGGACTATAAGGCTAGTTTAGGATTCGTGAATATTATAAAAATTGAGATAACAATCAAACATGACATTACGATCATAGAGAATTCTAAAAAAGTGATCGAGAAAAAATGTATGTCTGTCTGTCTGTCTGTCAGTATGTATAACAATCTACAGCCTAAACGGCTTAAGCGATTATCTTCAAACTTGGTGTGTGATTATTTTGGCATTCCCCAGAGAGGAAATTAAAATTTTATTTTTAGTTCTTAAAATAACGGTAACTACAATATGACCGTTTAGGAAATTCTTATTTTTCTCGAAAACGGCTCCAACGATTTTGATGAATTTTTTTTTTTTTTTTTTTGTTGGATAGCCAATATCATTTGATTAGAACCAAATTTACGGAAAAAGTCTATTAACGGTACCTATCATATAAAAGTTTTTTTTAAATTTTGGGCTTTCTCGTTAACGGCTCATTAGATTTCTGTCAAATTTTACATTTAAGTAGATCAAGATAGTTTCATTAATTCTGCATATCAAAATGTTTAATAACTTTTTTTTCTAATGAAAATTAATTTTTGGAATTTTTTTTTCAAAAATCAATATTTTTAAAACTAACAAAAAAATGTTTTTTAAATTTTATACTCACATGTATATTAATAAACTCTAAAACACTGCACATCAAAATTTCAAAAAAAAAAACAATTTTTTTCAAAAAACTATAAATAAAAAACAGGATTTTATCAAAACCGGTCCTACAATTTTCGAAATATTTTTTTCATAAATTTTTTGTTATTTAAGACGTGTGATGGCGTACTTCAATTTTACTAAAAACAGTTTAGTATTGTGGTTTTGATACTTTTTATAAGTTCAAACTGTGTTGTTTTCAACGTAAATGTTACTTGTTTCTGTCAATGATTTTGCTTTTCAATATAATTAGCCACATAATAGCAAGTACGTGCGACCCAGTCGTGCCCATTTTTTATTAAAGAAACGATAAAATAAGGAAGGACATGAAACATTCCGTCGGTGTTCGAGAGGGGAATTGTTTCAGCGGCAGTACTATTTCCTATCAATCTTATATTCTGCCCAGAGGTGGGAGTTATAATCGCGTTTAGGGCATATAAACCTTTATACATTATTTATTATTATTTAAAAGTTATTATTATTATTATTATTTATTTGAAAATTATTATAAAAATAAAAATTCGTTGAGCCGTTTTCGAGAAAATAAGATTTTACTAAACGGTTATATGACAGGTACCGTTAATATTTGAGCTAAAAAAAATTTTAAAAAATTCTCTGTAGATAACCTGTCAAGATAACCTTAAGTTGTAAATTTGTAGACGATTGGCACAACCGTGAAGGCTGTATCCGAAAATACATCCGAACAGACAGACAGAATTTTGCTGGTAATTGAAATATGTTTCTCTATCATCGTAATGCCATGTTTGTATGTTATCTCAAAGTTTGTAATCTGAACGAATGCATAACTTGTATTATAGTACCTATAAAATTCATAATATTATCTAGTTTTTAGCGTTCAGTTACATACTTATGAAAGGATACAAATGCACTTGCCTTATACAAGTATCTACCTATACATCATTATAGCACCCATAATTACGAAAGAAAATTTTGGGGAAACCCTCCGAAAAAGTCTGATTGTTTGTATGAAATTTTGTGAGTAATTCTTCCAATAATTTTAAAAAACGTTTTAACAAGTTTAGGTGAACAAATCAAAAGAATTTAAAGAAACTAAGGATGACATCTGCCGGGCCCGCTATTAAAATATATTTTTACCAAAAACACTCTTACACAACTAGACATACAAATAAACGCAAATAATAGTCTCCACCTTTTCTTATATTTCCACATTGTATAGGTATGAACTGTCTACTAGCTACTTACTATACAAATCTACAATCAATTTACAAACTATTTTGTTAAATGAATTTCTACACATAGTTTGCACTTAATTTGTACCTATCTGAATGAAAAGCAAAATTCAAAACAAATGTTCACTTCAACCATAAAATCATATCTTTTTTGATTTTTGTATATATTTGTATTGTTTTTTATTTCAAAACCTCAGGGTAGACAATGTTGGCAGTACCCAAAAACTGATTGAAATTTGAAATATTTATACTTGTGGTTGCTAAATTTTTACTTGCTGATGGTGTGTTTTGAAGTGCATTTCCACGACGTCGTGTAGTATTTATGCTTTTTGAATATTATAATAGATATTTCTTCCCTTTGTGAAGGTTTCTCTGTTTCTGGGTATTTTATTTAATATCTTTACAATAAAAAGAAGATTTCTTTTAAGCAATAAAAAATAATATGCAATAAAAAGGGATTTCAAAATAATGCACAAAAAGGATAGAAAAACCATTTCCCTACCAACAAAATTCGCAGCTTGAGTTATTAGAAAAAAATGTGTTTCGCCCTCTGCAATAGAAACAGAACATTAAAAAAGTGTGAACATAAAGCATTCCCCAATTTCTATGGAGTGATGACCAGCTATATATTATATTACTGTGTTCAAGCCCAGTGCAAGAGTACAAGTGCAATTACTTTCTCAAAAGAGTATAAAACCACTGATGTAGCGTTTATTAAATCAAAGAATGAAGACATACATTTGGGGTATAGGTATACATTTGTTAGTTACTTGGACTGCACTGAAATTGAATAACTTTAAAAAAGTCAAAACACGCATTTGTGAGTGTATTGTGTAACATAAATTAAGAGAGCATGAGAGGAAGAGAAAAAAACAAAGAAGTTGCAATGATAATTAAATGAAACAAAGCAGCTACCTCGCTATTGCAATTAAATTTAAATTTTGGATAAAATATATATAAGAAGTTGATATTTTTAAAACATGTTTTTGTTTATTTATCAGCTTGTATAGGTAACTAAAAAAGATTTATAGCTTTAAAATTTGTGCTATTGTATTGATTTTATCGAACATTTTTCATCTTTGTGAAATATCAAACAGGTGAAAAGATATACATAAGTGATTGTGTGAGAAAAAAATACAAAAATGGGCAATTTTTTTGTAATACCTATATTCATCTTTAAAAACAAATTATTCAGAAAAAAATTGTAGTCGTAAGCCAACTTTTTAAAATAAAGAATATTACAAAATTTGTTTTGACTAAATGAGTTTAGTACTTTCTAAGATCCTGCACGACAAATATTATAATTGTTACGTCCTTATAAAATTGTATAGATTACACTCTCGTATAAAATGAGGGACTGGGTTTCTTTTTACCCGACCGTGTTTTTGGGAAAGCTTTGAGCAGATTTCCAAAAAACGCATAGGCAGCCGCCTGTTGTCTTATGTCCAAGTGCAACCTTGCAACCTTCTCAAACATTGTAGCATAAAACGATTATTCCCAGGCGTTTGAAAATTGGTAATTTTATTTTGCTCTGTGTGCAACATCTATGGAAATATAGTATCTGAAGCATGATACAAGTCTTATATATCATGTCTTTTGTGAATGAAATCTTGTTGTGTCGAACATGCAATCCGCAGTCAAATTCAATATCTACTTTTTGGCAGCTGGTGGTTGTATTTGTTTTTATATTTTTTGGTTCGCTTCGGAAAGATTTTGTATCGAACTGCATATGCATTGGGATACACAGCACAAAGCAATGCACTGCTGAAAGAATTTTTACTATACAAGCAAGCACAAAATATAACGAAAGAGTTGAGACAGATTTACATACACACAGTGTGTGTAGCAGGCAGCTCAGCTGCAATATAACCAACAGGAAAGTCACGCCCTTTCGGTCTTACAAACACGAAAAATGTTTTCGCTGACGCAATCGCAGCAGCATATTATGTACATTGTACATAGTCTAAAAAGAGTTATTTGGTACACATACTCACGTATACGATACAAAGAACGAGGAAAATGTAGTAACTGAATAGTTGCTACGAAATTTTTTTCTTTTCCTCTCGTCACTTGTATGTGATTTTTCGAGGAAATAAGAGTACAAATTTGTACCAGTAATTATCGGTGTACCTAATGAGAAAATAAGATACATTTATTGAAAACATAATTTCAAGCAGGAAAACGTTTTTTTTTAACGGTTAGATATAATTACAGTCCACTCGTGAGAGTTATACAAAAATACATATATTTTTGTTGTGAAAGATTAAGATTTAATAAGATTTGGAAATATTTATTGTGAAAGACATACAGATTTATCTGCTACAGTGAAAGAAATAATTTGGAAAGATTCAACCACGGTCAAAAATGTGAAATTTGTGCGCCAGAAAAAGAAGGTATAAAGAGATACGTTTGTTGTTGTTGTTGTGTTGCAAAGAAAAAATTTTCGTGGAAAGAATGCTGACCTTTACAAAGTCAGCTGAATTTGCAACAGCAATTTTTGAAGAGCAAATCGGGCTGCAAACCCTGCAGAAATTCTGGGCACAGCAAAAGGATCAAGAAGGAAAGATAGCGGCTGCCGGAGATCCGTAAGTCGCAGCAGCAGCAGAAGTAATAGTCGAAACAGCTGAGGAATCCTTCTTCTCAGCATATGCGACCTTAAAAAGAAAGATTTCTGAGCTGGACCCCGAAATTCAGGAAAGAGAGACCCGACCCGTCCCAGTTCACGTGGACATGCGTTCGTTCAGCATAACATGCAGAACACATGGCGAAAGTTTCACGGAGAGATAACAAAATGGCAAATATTTCGGGATAGATTTACTGCGGCTGTACACGAAAATGACAAGATAGCGCCAGCATACAAGTTTGCTTACCTAAAAGCATCTTTGCAGGGTGAGGTCGTAATGGCGTTAGGAAAATGGCGGCTCACTGAGCAGAATTATTACGAGGCCTGGAAGAGGATGAATGAGATGTATGACAAGCAATAGGTCGTATTTCGGGAGCTCCTGAGGAAGTTTTTCCAACTGCCAATGCTGCAGGCACCTGCGAATGCTGGTGGACTACAGGAAATGTCTAACAGGACGCATGAGTCGCCTTGGCAGCTGTCAGCCCAAGGCATTCCCACCGAAAATTCGGACATGATTGTAGTGCATTCACTACACGAAAGACTCGATAGAGAGACAGCATGCGAATGGGAGGACCCCAAAGCCTCGGAACAGCCAACTATCTCTGAGATGTGTTCCTTTTTAGACAAGCGTGCTGCGACACTAGAAGGCGTGTAATTGGGCATAGACTGGACTCAACCGTCCACCTCGCACAAGGCCCGGATTGAAAAGGAAAGAGTTGCGTTGGCGAAACAAGTGCCAACAAAAATGGAAAGATGGAAAGAGAAAAAGATGCCCTGCCATTCGTGCAGGTCAACGGAACATCCAGTCTGGAACTGTCCTGACTTCCAAACGTTGAGCCTCAGAGGAAAGCTTGACTTCACAAAGCAATCGGGATTATGCGTTACTTGCCTTAAGGTTGGCCATAATTGCCAGGAGTGCTTTACCACTTTACACTTACACCGGACCATGCGTCAGAAGGCCCGGAAAGAAACTCCACAACAGCATCCTATGTCCCATCAAGGGTATGAGGAACGCATATGGTTCTACGAGTACAGGAGCGCCCAACGAGGAAAGGACCATCCAGGAGCATTGAGAAGGTGAAAGACGAATGACTAGGCATGTCGCCTGCTAAGCGTGCACGACTAGAGAGGGGAAAGAACAAACAGGTAACAAGAGAAAGACATCCAAAAAAGAGAAAGAAAATAATGAATGGAAAGATTTTTAAAAGAAATAATGACTTGTCAGATTATTTGTATTGTTTCAATATAAAGGAAAAATAAGGTTTGACACTAATGCCTACGGCACAGGTCAGGATAAAAGTAAATGGAAAGAGGTATGAGCCAATACGTGCTCTCTTAGACACTGGTGCTCAACCAAACTTTGTAAGTTTTCATTTGCAACAAAAGTTGGGTTTGCTCAAGCAATCAATGCCAACAAGAACAATTGGGATAGAAGGAGAGTTTTTCCATATCAAACACAAAGCCACCTTGAAGATCCAGACTCAGTAGAGCAAGAATTTTGGATATTACCAGAAGATAGTCAATGGAAGTCGGTGATACCAGGACGAAATTTGGAAAGTACATCTTAGGATACACGAAAAATATACACGATCTCGGACATACAACGCTACTGCATAAGATTTCTCCGATGAATCACAGAAACCATGAAATTGTAGCTGATACAATGGAAAATATTCTATCAAGCGTGGGATTTGAAGTTCCCTGATGTTGGAGAGTGCTTCAACAAAAGATTCCCATATTGCATAGGTGTCGTTTTTAATTACATTTGCTTTTAACCAAATTCATTGCATAAGCATTTTGGCTCTAATTATAGTGGGTGCCAGCCATCTCGCAGGGTCAAACAATTGAGCGATTTGAGAAAAAACGTATCTTCTGCTCGGAGTTGTAGAAAGTTAAAATGAAGGAATCGTGAAATAGGAATAGTCTTCCTTGGCATTCTACCGTAGCCAAGTGTCTTGGTGGTGCTTTCCTTGTCCAATTTGAGAAAGTTTTCGTTCAAAACGTGGGCTGAGGGCAGATGATCCAGGAGGTGAGTTGTATTGGACGTCCATTTGGGGAGAGGAAAAGCACCAGAATCGAGTATTTCGATCAACTCTCGTTGATGTCGTTAAGCCGTCCGAAGGTCATGGGCACCTGAAAGAATATCATCGACATAGCATTCTGACAAAATGATTTGTGAGGTGAGATGATAATCACCGCGTTTATCCTTGGCTAGCTGCAGAAGGTTTCTGATAGCTAGATATTCACTAACTCCATTGTTAATAATTCATAATCGTTTACAGCAGACGAGGAGGGAAACCTAAAAATAATTCATTGAAACGCGGAATGGTCTGGGTGAATGGTAATTTGCCGACAATTTTTTTTCGATTTCAGCGTTAAATACAAATTTGGAGAATATCCACCGAATTATTAAAGAAGCAAGATCACATTGAAGTACTGTGCCGGTGTATAAAAGGTCTTTAGACTTACACCGCTAGTAGATGTACTAGATGCGTTACAAACCACCCGAACTTTGGTAGAAGCACTTTCTGGCTTCAGGACGGCGTGGTGTGGGAGATAAAAAGAGGAAATAGCTCCATCCTTAACCTTTTGAATGTTAGTCCCCTTCCGCATGTGTCCAAAGTTTAAATATTCAGCTATAATATTGGAATACTGAAGCTGCGAATTGGGTTTTGTTGTGAGATTAATCTCAGTGCGCAGAGATTGTTCTGCTAGAAATTGAGAACATTTGCTTAATAAATTTTTCCTTGAAGGAAGCTTGCAATAAGAAGTCTGGGGTTCTGAATAAAAAGTGTTGAGTCAATGCTTTGCAGACGAACCAATTTTTTGGGTTTTAACAAATCTGTCAGTGGTTGAAACAGCCGGCGAAGTGAAGTCAGCGATTGTTTCAAGGATTTGAAAACGAGCACTAAGGAACCTTTCCATTATTTTCCACGTAGCTAATGCTATAGGATTAGCTTAAGATTGCTCCCATAAAGAAAGAGTATTCGGGGGAAAACGGTTAGAGCAAGTGTAGACAAGAATCGGGTCCCAGCCAAAAATGTTATCGCCATGAGCTTTAAAACCCGCTAAACTATCATTTATATGACGTTGAAGATTTTTAATTGCTTACCTTTATTCGGTAGGACAGGAAGGTAAATTATTCGATTATTCCCATATGTGGAACGCAAAGACTCCCAGGCCAACTCAAAACTCGAATTAAGTAAAGGAAACTTTTCAACAATACTGAAGGCATCTCCGGTAGTTTTGGATCTGAGATGGAAAAACTTCTCAACATATCCCAAAAAGATCGCCATTTAAGATAGTCACCGCCGAATGTTTCAGTATCACAAACGCATAATTTGACACCGTATGAATTCACCTGACGATTTTCCGAAACAAGAGATTGAGTTGTTCCAAAAGACTCTAAATTTAACTCAGCTGCTTTGGATATTTTACTTCCAATTTTATGATCGTACAGAAACACTTGATATAAGTTTCGTTTGAAGAGGTATATTTTTCTTCTATGGTCGCCACGTCAATTTTTTCATTTGTTGATCGTTCATGAATATTAATTCCATTTTTCGTGCTTTCAATGCAGATAAAGAATGCTTTGCCTCTGGAGTTTCCTTAAAGGATGCCGCATATTTCACCAGCTAAACAGCTGAATGGATATAATCTTTGAGAAAGCTCATGATGCTACCAATATTTAGTAGGGGTTAGAACTCACACACGGTTATCTTTACGGTATATAGAAATCCCAAGCGGATAATAGGAATTTATTTAAGGAGTCTACAAGATATTTGCAAAACACTAATTGTTAAAATCAAACGATTCAGAAGACAACCCTTCTGCACTATAAGAATGCAAAAGCTACCAAGAAAATATTTGGAGCAACTCCCTCCAAATACCTTGGGAAATTGTTTTTTGAAAAGTGTTCGAATTTCGAAACAATTTAGATGGCAACCCTTCTGCACTATAAAAGTACAAAAAGCTACCAAGAAAATATTTGGAGAAACTCCCACCAAATACCTTGGAAAAAATCTTTGAAAATTGTTCAAAGTTGAAACAATTTAGATGGCAACCCTTCTGTGCTATAAGAGTACAAAAAGCTTCTAAGAAAATATTGGAGCAATTCCCACCAAATAACTTGGAAAAAAATCTTTGAAAAATTTTCAAACTTGAAACAATTTAGATGAGAACTCTTCTGCACTATAAGAATGCAAAAGCTACCAAGAAAATATTTGGAGCAATTCCCACCAAATACCTTAAAAAAATCTTTGAAAATTGTTCAAACTTGAAACAATTTAAATGGCAACCCTTCTGCACTATAAGAGTACAAAAAGCTATCAAGAAAATATTTGGAGCAACTCCCACCAAATACCTTTGAAAAAAATCTTTGAAAATTGTTCACACTTGAAATAATTTAGATGGCAACCCTTCTGCACTATAAGACTACAAAAGGCTACCAAGAAAATATTTGGAGCAACTCCCACTAAATACCTTTGAAAGAAATCCTTTTCAATTTAAATGGCAACCGTTCTGCACTATAAGAGTACAAAAACTACCAAGAAAATATTTTTGAAAAAAATCTTTGAAAATTGTTCAAACTTGAAACAATTTAGATGACAACTCTTCTGCACTACAAGAATGCATAAGCTACCAAGAAAATATTCGGAGCAAATACCTAAAAAATCTTTGAAAATTGTTCAAACTTGAAACAATTTAATTGGCAACCCCTCTGCACTATAAGAGTAAAAAAAGCTACCAAGAATATATTTGGAGCAACTCCCACCAAATAACTTAAAAAAAATATTTTTGAAAATTGTTCTTAAACTTATAAAAGTTGTTAGAAACAAAGAAATTTTAGACGCGGCAGTCCTCTTTTGAGTTAAAATAATTCAAAAGCGAAAGAATACGAAAAAGGTGAAAAAATTACTTTAAACGTATTTTTATTTATTAGATTACAAGTGCATAAAATGCACCCGGAGAACAGAAAATATTATCACCAAATAAAATATAAAAAAAGCACCACCCAGCAAAGTAAGTAGCAACCAGACAGCCAAAACCAAATAAATACGTTCTCAAACATATATATATATATATATTTGTTTGTTATATATAAAGTATGTACTACAAAAATTATGCACTGAATTAATGATTTCCTGATGTCCTGATTGATGATGTCATGTGTGGTGGCGTGATGAAAAACGAACGGTAAACTCCCGTTGAATTGACTTAAAAAATCCGGCTCGAAGGACCAATGTTAGGGCCAGTATGTTCCGATCTGAATTTTCTTTTTTTCAGCAAGGCTACAACGACGGCAACAGCAACAGCATAGCAATGAAGCTCGCCAATATATGGCCACCCTCTTTCTTTCGCGGGCGGTAGCTATGGTGCTCAAGCAACATACGATAACGACAGCCACAGTAGCCACAATGATGATGGATGCGAATATAAAATTCGTATTTCAAAAGAAAACTTTCCTTTTCTTTGCGTATTTTCTTGTTTTATTTGTACTTCTTCTTTTTATTTTAATGGTTTAAAGTATATTTTTAATTTTCTTTCTGTATAATTTTATACTATTTATAAGAAAAACATAAGTTGCCAAAAGGGCTAAGGCTGATTGGTGTCGAAGAATGTGTAATGATGACTGCCTGATAAAAGACAAAATCAAGCATGGCAAAGTGACAGAATTGATGATGCCGGAAGGGCCAGACATGTTGTATTTAAAATTGAACCAACAAAAACAGATCACCAATGGAACAGTTGCTGCGGAAGCCATACTGACGGTCATGCAGAAGCTTTCGATCTTCGAGATATTCCTTAAACTGATGGTTAATCAGTGTTTCCATGACCTTAGAAAGAAGGGATGTCAGTGCTTTGTGTCGGTACATTTGGTCATTCGAGCCAAATTGTACTGTGACCTTAATAGATTTAAAAAAAATATAAAAAATAAAATATTTTTTTTTTGAAGTGAAAGAAATGGGAAGTACGCGATTTTTCTAATGTGAATAAGTGCGGAAATAATATACAAATATACATTTGGAAATAATTTATAAATATATATGTGAGTAGTTTAAACCACATCAAGCCGGAAAGAGAATACGCTACGTTGCAAAAGTCACGTAGCCAGCAAAAAACAGGGCAGGTAAGATAAAGGACTATGTACATATGTATATGCCCATATAAGTTAAAAGACGAAAGTGGTAAGTCTGCATTTTTTCTTCTCAATTTTTCCTTTTCGGCAAGCAACAGCCGTCGAAATTTATACAAATATCGAAAGACGAAAGAGCACAACATGTATTTTAATTTTTTTTTTTTTTTATAATTAACGCGCGCACAAGGGATTATGTGTTTCCCTTTTAATGTAGAACACACTGCGCGGGCATTACGAAGATAGGGAGGGGAGAGATAGGAGGTGCCGATTAACATTGGTTTTGAATGTTTGCAGATCAAAATGGTAAGGGAAAATCCCGCCGGGTAAACTATTCCAGATTCGTGTCGTTCGGCTAAAAAAAGAATCCCTATATTTCACGGTACGTCCGAAATTAGGCTCAAGGGTGAACTGATGAGCATTCCTTGCGAGACGAGTATTACGGGAGAAACTTTTAAGGGGAGGAATGCAACTGGCTACTTCGAGTGAACATTTTTTGTAAAAGAAACGATAAAATAAGGAAAGACATGAAACATTGCGTCGGTGTTCGAGTGGGGCAATTGTTTCAGCGGCAGTTCTATTACCTATCAATCTTAACGCTCGATTTTGTATTCTATCAAGCAGGTGAAGCGATGTTTGCGAAGCACCTGCCCAGAGGTGGGAGTTATACTCGAGTTTAGGGCGTATAAACGCTTTATAAATTGTAGCCAGATCAGATGGGGAAAAGTACTTCTTACACCGATACAGAAAACCTAAGCACTTTGCAGCATTCTTAGCGATCTCAAATATATGGTCGTTCCAACGGAGGTCGTCGTTGACACACATACCGAGTACTGAGAGCTTTTCGGTTTCTTCGATGTAAGTGCCATTCATGGACAATGGCATTGGGGGAATGTTTAGCTTTAACGACTGTATTGAGTTTTCGAAGCATTAAACTCCACACGATTTCTATTACCCCATTTGACAATGCTGTATAAATCGGAGTTTAATGAGCTTGACATACGGCACCGTTGCAATTGTACGTCCGAAGGCGAAGGACGTGAATTATCGAACGAATATGAAAAGCTGAGGGTAGAGTCGTCAGCAAAACAGTTAAGTGGATTAGAAGTAACAGACAGAAGATCATTTATAAAAATGAGGAAAAGAGTCGGAGACAGAACAGAGCCCTGGGGCACACCAGCATTTATTTTATGGGAATCAGACTTGAATCCGTCCAATACAACTTGTATTGAACGGTCCAGAAGATAGCTTCTAATCCAACGAACAAGAGTATTATCGATCCCAAAAGCACGCATTTTCGAATAGAGAGCTTCATGCCAAACTCTATCAAATGCCTTGGAGATATCCAGGGCAATAATCTTACTTTCACCAAAGCGATGTAAAGATTTGTTCCACTGTTCGGTGAGATATGCCATCAGATCACCAGTGGAACGGTTGCTGCGGAAGCCATACTTACGGTCATGAAGAAGCTTTCGATCTTCGAGATATTCCTTAAGCTGACGGTTAATCAGTGTTTCCATGACCTTAGAAAGAAGGGATGTCAGTGCTATGGGTCGGTAGGAGGAGGGGGAGGATGGGTCACCTTTCTTAGGGACAGGCTGGACAAATGCTGTTTTCCATCTTCTAGGAAAGATTCCAGAAAAGTAGGAGCGATGGAAAAGCTTACGCAGTGGCTTTGCCAGTGTGGAAGAACACCTCTTCAGAAGAATCGGGGGTATACCATCCGGGCCAGCGGATTTGTGTATATCGAGATCTTTGAGAACTCTTGCTACTGTACGAGTGCGGAAAAAAATGTGTCCCATGGAAAAATTTACATTCTCAAGTACAGGAGGGGCAACGTTGCTTTGAGGCAGCGTGGAGCTGGCAGCGAAATGGGCGGCGAGCAAGTTTGCCTTCTCTGAAGAGTAAACAATTGGTTTGTTATTGTCGATGAGCGTTGGAACCGAAGATGTCGAGGAGTTTTTTATATTTTTTACAAATGACCAAAAATTTTTACTGCCTTTGGGACACTGCAGAATTTTTTGCCTTAATTTTTGGTCATGCAAAAATTTGGTTCTTTCTATAACGGAGTTGCATGAGTTCCTTGCTTGTTTGTACTTTTTCCGATTTTCCTCTGTAGGGTTGGCTTTGTAAGATCGGAAACTTACTTCTTTGAGCCTGATAGCTTCTTTACACTCAGAATTAAACCAAGACTTTTCTTTAGGTTTGATGCTTTTTACTCTGTTAGGAATAAAAGCACGCATCCCTAGAAGAATCACATTTGTGATCATTTCAGCACTGGCATCAATGTCACTATCGAGGAAGCATAGTGACCAGTTAAAGTTTCGGAAAAAGAAATTCAGGCCGTCCCAGTTGGCTTTCTCGTATTGCCAAACGGTCCTGGTGGGAAGTTTTTCTTTAACTGGATGGGTGGGGGATGAGAAATTAGCTGAAATGATACAATGGTCTGAAGTGCCAAATGGAGAAGTTACACTAATGGTATATTTATCAGGGTGAGAAGTAAGAAACAAGTCAAGAGTATGGGCGGCTTGCCCAGCAACATCCGGTATACGCGTTGGCACATCGATCAGTTGGGTAAGGTGATGTAACCCGGCAAAGAGCTCGACATACCTTCCTTCGGGTGTTGTCTGACCAGAATAGCGGAGCCAGTTGGAATTGTGTACATTGAAATCGCCCGCAATAACGATTTCAGTGCGAGGACAAAGGGAAACAATTTTCGAGATGGAATCAGACAGTGCATCAAACTCGTTACAAGTCGAATTACTGTCAAGATTTGGACTCCTGTAAATAAAACAATAATGAATGACATGCTTGCGGACAGTGAATTTGAGCCATAAGAAATTAAAGTCCGTGTTGGAACATTGCCCATATTGGGGAAGGCTCTGGCAAGCAATATCATTCCTAACATAGACCACGAGACCATGATGAGAAAAGAGTAATGGCACCAAGCTATACCCATGTAGAGCAAATTCTGATAAATCAGTATTTGCTCCAACCTGAGTTTCACTTAATGCCAAAACAGCTGGCCTGTGTTGAACAGTGTAGACGTACACGTGAAAGAAATTCTTTCTTAAACCACGAACATTTGAATACACGACACAAAAATCACAAAAAATTTTAATATACACATACATCGGACAGAAAAGTAGACGGATAAAAAGACGGAGAAACTTGTATATATACATGATTTACATGGACAGAACACGACAAACAATGTAAGGAATAAATATACATGCATTTAAACCGGACAGAAAAGAAGAAAGATAAAAATATGTGCACATTTACATACAAACTGAAAAGGCGCCAGACGAACGCAACAAACGAAAGAAATGCCAGCTTTCACAGCGACATTACAAAACTCAAACGAGTACCTATTTTAATTTTTTTTTATCCCTCATTAAGATACACAGCACAAAGCAATGCACTGCTGAAAGAATTTTTACTATACAAGCAAGCACAAAATATAACGAAAGAGAAACTTGACTTCACAAAGCAATCGGGATTATGCGTTACTTGCCTTAAGGTTGGCCATATTTGCCAGGAGTGCTTTAAAGGACCATGCGTCAGAAGCCCCGGAAAGAAACTCCACAACAGCATCCTATGTCCCATCAAGGGTATAAGGAAGGCAAACAATATGGTTCTACGAGTACAGGAGCGCCCAACGAGGAAAGGACCATCCAGGAGCATTGAGAAGGTGAAAGACAAATGACTAGGCATGTCGCCTGCTAAGCGTGCACGACTAGAGAGGGGAAAGAACAAACAGGTAACAAGAGAAAGACATCCAAAAAAGAGAAAGAAAATAATGAATGGAAAGATTTTTATAAGAAATAATGACTTGTCAGATTATTTGTATTGTTTCAATATAAAGGAAAAATAAGGTTTGACACTAATGCCTACGGCACAGGTCAGGATAAAAGTAAATGGAAAGAGGTATGAGCCAATACGTGCTCTCTTAGACACTGGTGCTCAACCAAACCTGGTAAGTTTTCATTTGCAACAAAAGTTGGGTTTGCTCCAGCAACCAATGGCAACAAGAACAATTGGGATAGAAGGAGAGTTTTTCCATATCAAACACAAAGCCACCCTGAAGATCCAGAATCATTAGAGCAAGAATTTTGGATATTACCAGAAGATAGTCAATGAAAGTCGGTGATACCAGGACGAAATTTGGAAAGTAGAGACATAGATAACCTTGCAAACGTCCCCTTTGCAGATCCCGACTATGGAAAGATATGTCCTGTGGATCTACAACCAGGTGGAACACTTGGCTTGAAGACCACATTTGGAAACATAATACTTGGAGAGCATAGCGACGAAAAAGGAAGAAGCTAGTAACTACTAGCTACGTCAAGATGATCGACAATTAAAAACTGCACGAGCAACTTAAACGGTTTTAGGAAATAGACGAGATTACAATGCCAACCTTGCGTACAGAAGAGGAAGAGCTGGTAGAGACGATTTTCATTAATACATGTTATCGTGACTCTACAAAGTTTGTGGTTACGATTCCTTTGAAAGAAAAAGCGAAAAACTTAGGGAGTTTAGGAATCATTGAGAAACGTAGTTTTTTCGCCTTGGAAAGAAAACTGGAAAGAGAAACGGACTTAAAGGAAAGATATATAGACTTCATAGGGGAATATGAAAGATCTGGGCACTTACAACTAGTAACTGGTACAAGCCAAATAAACATAGTATATCACAAACCTCATCACTGCGTAACAAAGAAATTCAGAGTTGTCTTTGATGCAAGCTGTAAAACAGTAGGAGGCATTTCGCTCAATGAGTTGCAATTGTTAAGAGAGAAGTTACAGAAAGGTTTGCAAGAGATGATAATGTGTTTATCGTAGACATCGTATCGCAATAAGTGCTGACATTAGAGTGATGTTCAGAATGGTAAAGATAGCAAGACAGCAAGGGATCTTCAACGCATATTTTGGAGAGAGAGTCCACAGGAAAGGCTGAAAAAATATTGGCTGACAATGGTCACATATGGTATGACTCAATGCTATAAGAGCACTAATATGTACAAAGTGCGAAAGATGCACAGCATGAGTTCCCTTATATCAACTGTTTCTGTACGATTATAATGGGTGATTTTTTTGAGGTTAGGATTTTTATGCATTAGTATTTGACAGATCACGCGGGATTTTAGACATGGTGTCAAACAGGAAGATGCTCAGTATGCTTTGACATTTCATCATGAATAGACTTACTAACGAGCAATGCTTGCAAATCATTGAATTTTATTACCAAAATCAGTGTTCGGTTCGAAATGTGTTTCGCGCTTTACGTCCGATTTACGGTCTACATAATCACAAGCGTACAAACCACACCAAACAGTGCATTTTTTGGGATGCATGGGCAGTTCTTGAACGGCTTCTGGTTGCTCTTTACTCCAAATGCGGCAATTTTGCTTATTTACGTAGCCATTCAACCAGAAATGAGCCTCATCGCTGAACAAAATTTGTCACATTTCGAACCGAACACTGATTTTGGTAATAAAATTCAATGATTTGCAAGCGTTGCTCGTTAGAAAGTCTATTCATGATGAAATGTCAAAGCATACTGAGCATCTTTCTCTTTGACACCATGTCTGAAATCTCGCGTGATCTGTCAAATACTAATGCATGAAAATCCTAACCTTAAAAAAATCACCCGTTATAATCGTACAGAAACAGTTGATATAAGTTTCGTTTGAAGAGGTATATTTTTCTTCTATGGTCGCCACGTCAATTTTTTCATTTGTTGATCGTTCACGAATATTAATTCCATTTTTCGTGCTTTCAATGCAGATAAAGAATGCTTTGCCTCTGGAGTTTCCTTAAAGGATGCCGCATATTTCACCAGCTAAACAGATGAATGGATAAAATCTGTGAGAAAGCTCATGATGCTATCAATATTTAGTAGGGGTTAGAACTCACTGACGGTTATCTTTACGTTATATAGAAATCCCAAGCGGATAACAGGAAATTATTTTGGCAGTCTAACAGATATTTGCAAAACTATAAGAATGCAAAAGCTACCAAGAAAATATTTGGAGCAACTCCCTCCAAATACCTTGGGAAATTGTTTTTTGAAAAGTGTTCGAATTTTGAAACAATTTAGATGGCAACCCTTCTGCACTATAAAAGTACAAAAAGCTACCAAGAAAATATTTGGAGAAACTCCCACCAAATACCTTGGAATAAATCTTTGAAAATTGTTCAAACTTGAAACAATTTAGACTGCAGATTTATTGCGGCTGTACACGAAAATGACAAGATAGCGCCAGCATACAAATTTGCTTACCTAAAGGCATCTTTGCAGGGTGAGGCCGTAATGGCCGTAGGAAAATGGCGGCTCACTGAGCAGAATTATTACGAGGCCTGGAAGAGGATGAATGAGATGTATGACAAGCAATAGGTCGTATTTCGGGAGCTCCTCAGGAAGTTTTTCCAACTGCCAATGCTGCAGGCACCTGCTACAGGAAATGTCTAACACGACGCATGAGTCGCTTTGGCAGCTGTCAGCCCAAGGCATTCCCACCAAAAAATTCGGACATGATTGTGGTGCATTCACTACACGAAAGACTCGATAGAGAAACAGCATGCGAATGGGAGGACCCCAGAGCCGCGGAACAGCCAACTATCCTGGAGATGTGTTCCTTTTAAGACATGCGTACTGCGGCACTAGAAGGCGTGTAATTGGGAATAGACTGGACTCAACCGTCCACCTCGCACAAGTCCCGGATTGAAAAGGAAAGAGTTGCGTTGGCGATACAAGTGCCAACAAAAATGGAAAGATGGAAAGAGAAAAAGATGTCCTGCCATGCGTGCAGGTCAACGGAACATCCAGTATGGAACTGTCCTGACTTCCAAACGTTGAGCCTCAGAGGAAGGCTTGACTTCGCAAAGGAATGGGGATTATGCGTTACTTGCCTTAAGGTTGGCCATAATAGCCAGGAGTGCTTTCAAGGACCATGCGTCAGAAGCCCCGGAAAGAAATACCACAACAGCATCCTATGTCCCATCAAGGGTATGAGGAAGGCAAACAATATGGTTCTACGAGTACAGGAGCGCCCAACGAGGAAAGGACCATCCAGGAGCATTGAGAAGGTGAAAGACGAATGACTAGGCATGTTGCCTGCTAAGCGTGCACGACTAGAGAGGGGAAAGAACAAACAGGTAACAAGAGAAAGACATCCAAAAAAGAGAAAGAAAATAATGAATGGAAAGATTTTTAAAAGAAATAATGACTTGTCAGATTATTTGTATTGTTTCAATATAAAGGAAAAAGAAGGTTTGACACTAATGCCTACGGCACAGGTCAGGATAAAAGTAAATGGAAAGAGGTATGAGCCAATACGTGCTCTCTTAGACACTGGTGCTCCACCAAACTTGGTAAGTTTTCATTTGCAACAAAAGTTGGGTTTGCTCAAGCAACCAATGGCAACAAGAACAATTGGGATAGAAGGAGAGTTTTTCCATATCAAACACAAAGCCACCCTGAAGATCCTGACTCAGTAGAGCAAGAATTTTGGATATTACCAGAAGATAGTCAATGAAAGTCGGTGATACCAGGACGAAATTTGGAAAGTAGAGACATAGATAACTTTGCAAACGTTCCCTTTGCAGATCCCGACTATGGAAGGATATGTCCTGTGGACCTACTGCTAGGATGAAGAATCTTAGCGGAGGTATTTATATCTGTTCTTAGTCGACAGCCAGGTGGAACGCTTTGCTTGAAGACCACATTTGGAAACATAATACTTGGAGAACATAGCGCAGCAATGGAAGAAGCTAGTAACTACTAGCTACGTCAAGATGATCGGCAATTAAAAATTGCACGAGCAACTTCAACGGTTTTAGAAATAGAGATTACAATTCCAACCTTGCGGACAGAAGAGGAAGAGCTGGTAGATACAAATTTCATTAATACATGTTGTCGTGACCCTACAGGAAAGTTTGTGGTTACGATTCCTTTGAAAGAAAAAGCAAAAAACTTAGGGAGTTTAGAAATCATTGAGAAACATAGGTTTTTCGCCTTGGAAAGAAAACTGGAAAGAGAAACGGACTTAAAGGAAAGATATATAGACTTCATAGGGGAATATGAAAGAGCTGGGTACATACAACTAGTAACTAGTACAAGCCAAATAAACATGGTATATCAAATACCGCATCACTGCGTAACAAAGAAATTCAGAGTTGTCTTTGATGCAAGCTGTAAAACAGTAGGAGGCATTTCGTTCAATGAGGCGCAAATGCTAGGAGAGAAGTTACAGAAAGGTTTGCAAGAGATGATAATGTGTTTTTCGTAGACATCGTATCGCAATAAGTGCTGATATCGGAGTGATGTTCAGAAAGGGAAAGATAGCAAGAAAGCAAGGGATCTTCAACGCATATTTTGGAGAGAGAGTCCACAGGAAAGACTGAAAGAATATAGGCTGACAATGGTCACATATGGTTTGACGTCACCAGCCTTCAATGATGTAAGAGCACTAATATGTACAATATGCGAAAGATGCACAGCATGCACAACTGGTGAAGACTTGAAAGAGAAAGCGATTGGACTATCGAAAGAAATCGATCATGTACTGCAAGGTGCAGGATTTGAATTAAGAAATTGGAAGTCCAACTCAAAGACTCTTGTGAAAGACATGAACTATGAAAGGCGTTCATCTTTCATGCTTCAGGAGGATAACAAGGCTTCTATCCTTGGATTGAAATGGTTGCTGGAGAAAGATCAATTCACGTTTGTGGTAATAACACCGGTCACTAATATCGCCAGTAAAGATATGTGGAAAGATTCTCATCTAAGACATATGGCGTTTAAATGTCAGCTGTGATGAGAAACTACCAAAAGGCGAAGAAGAAAGATGGAAAGATTTCTGGAAAGAGATAACATTCTTAGAGAATATGAGAATCCAAATATGGATAGGCACATCTTAGGATACACGAAAAAATAAACGAACTCGGACATAAAACGCTGCTACATAAGATTTCTCCGATGAATCACAGAAACCATGAAATTGTAGCTGATACAATGGATAATATTCCATCAAGCGTGGGATTTGAAGTTTCCTGATGTTGGAGAGTGCTTCAACAAAAGATTCCCATATTGCATAGGTGTCGTTTTTAATTACATTTGCTTCTACCCAAATTCATTGCACTCTTATTATAATGGGTGCCAGCCATCTCGCAGGGTCAAACAATTGAGCGATTTGAGAAAAAACTTATCTTTTGCTTGGAGTTGTAGAAAGTTAAAATGAAGGAATCGTGAAATAGGAATAGTCTTCCTTGGCATTCCACCATAGCCGAGTGTCTTGGTGGTGCTTTCCTTGTCCAATTTGAGAAAGTTTTCGTTCAAAACGTGGGCTGAGGGCAGATGATCCAGGAGGTGAGTTGTATTGGACGTCCATTTGCGGAGAGGAAAAGCACCAGAATCGAGTATTTCGATCAACTCTCGTTGAGCTCGTTGAGCTGCCGGAAGATCATGGGCACCTGAAAGAATATCATCGACATAGCATTCTGACGAATGCAGAAGGGTTCTGATAGCTGGATATGGAGCGCAATTTACTCCGAATGTCACTGTTATTAATTCGTAATCGTTCACAGTAGACGAGGAGGGAAATCTAAAAATAATTCATTGAAAGGCGGAATGGTCTGGGTGAATGGCAATTTGCCGATAATTTTTTTCGATTTCGGCGTTAAATACAAATTTGAAGAATATCCACCGAATTATTAAAGAAGCAAGATCACATTGAAGTACTGTGCCGGTGTATAAAAGGTCTTTAGACTTACACCGCTAGTAGATGTACTAAATGCGCTAAAAACCACCCAAACTTTGGTAGAAGCACTTTCTGGCTTCAGGATGGCGTGGTGTAGGAGATAAAAAGAGGAAATAGTTCCATCCTTTAACCTTTTCAATGCTAGTTACCTTCCGCATGTGTCCAAAGTTCAAATATTCAGCTATAATATTGGAATACTGAAGCTGCAAATCGCGTTTTCTTGTGAGAGTAATCTCAGTGTGCAGGGATTGTTTAAGCGCAATGCCCCTGGAAGTACCTAGCGGTGAGGATGACGAAAGGTTTAAATGGCAGGCGCACAACGTATTGTCCATTAGGTCTTTGGAATGTAGTTTTTGAATATAAGTCTTCGCAATACTGATCTTCAACCGACAAAATTGGTTGACCATCTTGGACCTCCTCCAATTCCCAAAATCGTTTTAGTTGTTCTTCTAGTGAATCTGATCATTGGTCAATCACGGAAGTTCTAAATGTATTAACTGTTATTGAAAAGGGCCTGATAGAATCCATCCAAACACAGTGTTCTGAGCGATCAGAGTTTCACAAACTCGTTGACGGCCGTTGCGAACAATGGCGGGATATAAATCCGCCCCAACAAAAAGGTCTATTTGGGCAGCTGAATTGAAGGCGGGATCGGCAAGTTTAAAACCGGTCAGTTCGGAAATATCAATATACGAAAAGAAGTACTTTGCAGAATATTGGTTATTCGTTTTAACACTACAGCTTGTGTTGCAATAGGAATATTAGGAACCTCTCCATTGTAAATAGAAAAAGTACAAAGTTTTTTAGAAGAAGCAGCATGAGATGAATTAACGCTTGAAATCGAGATATTAATTGGGATGGTTGGTAAATTAGTACGTCATAAATGATACCTCAGATCCAGGATCTATTAAGACACGTACTGGATGATGTGAGTCTTGTCCAATGATGTTCACCAATGCCGTAGCTAACTAAACATTTTTGTGTGAAGAGGTATGATAGGTTCGACCGGTTATCGTTGGTACAAATAGTTGTGAAGTGGACTTTAGATTTGAAGGCGGATGAATATGGGGAGCTAATGATGCTCCGACAGTCGAAGGCGATTGATTTTTTTTTTGTAAATACATTCGATCCTCTGTTAGTTTGGAAATGTTACCAAAAATTATGTGGTTTGTTACATGTGGAACACGCATAATTACTTGGACAGGCATTTGAACTAAAACCAACCTAGGATGATTTACATAAATTGCTTCGAATATATACCAAAAAGATCGCCATTTAAGATAGGCACCGCCGAATGTTTCAGTATCACAAACGCATAATTTGACACCGTATGAATTCACCTGAAGATTTTCCGAAACAAGAGATTGAGTTGTTCCAAAAGACTCTACATTTAACTTAGCTGCTTTAGATATTTTTTCTTCCAATTCTATGATCTGTACAAAACAGTTGATATAAGTTTCGTTTGAAGAGGTATATTTTTCTTCTATGGTCGCCACGTCAATTTT
Organism: Platycheirus rosarum; assembly: GCA_963971375.1. NCBI lineage: Eukaryota > Metazoa > Arthropoda > Insecta > Diptera > Syrphidae > Platycheirus > Platycheirus rosarum. Next base: position 232,258,074 of record OZ020507.1, read on the forward strand.
TTCATTTGTTAATCCTTCACGAATATTAATTCCATTTTTCAGGCTTTCAATGCAGATAAAGAATGCTTTGCCTCTGGAGTTTCCTTAAAGGATGCCGCATATTTCACCAGCTAAACAGCTGAATGGATAAAATCTGTGAGAAAGCTCATTATGCTACCAATATTTAGTAGGGGTTAGAACTCACAGACGGTTATCTTAACGTTATATAGAAATCCCAAGCGGATAACAGGAAATTACTTTGGGAGTCTACAAGATATTTGCAAAACACTAGTTGTTAAAATCAAACGATGCAGATGACAACCCTTCTGCACTATAAGAATGCAAAAGCTACCAAGAAAATATTTCGAGCAACTCCCTCCAAATACCTTGGGAAATTGTTTTTTGAAAAGTGTTCGAATTTCGAAACAATTTAGATGGCAACCCTTCTGCACTATAAAAGTATAAAAAGCTACCAAGAAAATATTTGGAGAAACTCCACCAAATACCTTGGAAAAAATCTTTGATCTTGTTCAAAGTTGAAACAATTTAGATGGCAGATTTATTGCGGATGTGCACGAAAATGACAAGATGGCGCCCGCATACAAGTTTGTTTACCTAAAAGCATCTTTGCAGGGTGAGGCCGTAATAGCGTTAGGAGAATGGCGGCTCGCTGAGCAGAATTATTACGAGGCCTGGAAGAGGATGAATGAGATGTATGACAAGAGTTGCGTTGGCGATACAAGTGCCAACAAAAATGGAAAGATGGAAGAGATGCCCTGCCCTGCGTGTATCCAGTCTGGAACTATCCTGACTTCCAAACGTTGAGCCTCAGAGCAAGCCTTGACTTCGCAAAGGAATGGGGATTATGCGTTACTTGCCTTAAAGTTGGCCATAAGAGCCAGGAGTGCTTTCAAGGACCATGCGTCAGAAGCCCCGGAAAGAAATACCACAACAGCATCCTATGTCCCATCAAGGGTATGAGGAAGGCAGACAATATGGTTCTACGAGTACAGGAGCGCCCAACGAGGAAAGGACCATCCAGGATCATTGAGAAGGTGAAAGACGAATGACTAGGCATGTCGCTTGCTTAGCGTGCACGACTAGAGAGGGGAAAGAACAAACAGATAACAAGAGAAAGACATCCAAAAAAGAGAAAGAAAATAATGAATGGAAAGATTTTTAAAAGAAATAATGACTTGTCAGATTATTTGTATTGTTTCAATATAAAGGAAATAGAAGGTTTGACACTAATGCCTACGGCACAGGTCAGGATAAAAGTAAATGGAAAGAGGTATGAGCCAATACGTGCTCTCTTAGACACTGGTGCTCAACCAAACCTGGTAAGTTTTCATTTGCAACAAAAGTTGGGTTTGCTCCAGCAACCAATGGCAACAAGAACAATTGGGATAGAAGGAGAGTTTTTCCATATCAAACACAAAGCCACCCTGAAGATCCAGACTCAATAGAGCAAGAATTTTGGATATTACCAGAAGATAGTCAATGAAAGTCGGTGATACCAGGACGAAATTTGGAAAGTAGAGACATAGATAACCTTGCAAACGTCCCCTTTGCAGATCCCGACTATGGAAAGATATGTCCTGTGGATCTACAACCAGGTGGAACGCTTGGCTTGAAGACCACATTTGGAAACATAATACTTGGAGAGCATAGCGCAGAAATGGAAGAAGCTAGTAACTACTAGCTACGTCAAGATGATCGACAATTAAAAACTGCACGAGCAACTTAAACGGTTTTAGGAAATAGACGAGATTACAATGCCAACCTTGCGTACAGAAGAGGAAGAGCTGGTAGAGACGATTTTCATTAATACATGTTATCGTGACTCTACAGGAAAGTTTGTGGTTAAGATTCCTTTGAAAGAAAAAGCGAAAAACTTAGGGAGTTTAGAAATCATTGAGAAACGTAGGTTTTTCGCCTTGGAAAGAAAACTGGAAAGAGAAACGGACTTAAAGGAAAGATATATAGACTTCATAGGGGAATATGAAAGAGCTGGGTACATACAACTAGTAACTGGTACAAGCCAAATAAACATAGTATATCACAAACCTCATCACTGCGTAACAAAGAAATTCAGAGTTGTCTTTGATGCAAGCTGTAAATCAGTAGGAGGCATTTCGCTCAGTGAGTTGCAATTGCTAAGAGAGAAGTTACAGAAAGGTTTGCAAGAGATGATAATGTGTTTATCGTAGACATCGTATCGCAATAAGTGCTGACATTAGAGTGATGTTCAGAATGGTAAAGATAGCAAGACAGCAAGGGATCTTCAACGCATATTTTGGAGAGAGAGTCCACAGGAAAGGCTGAAAGAATATTGGCTGACAATGGTCACATATGGTATGACTCAATGCTATAAGAGCACTAATATGTACAAAGTGCGAAAGATGCACAGCATGAGTTCCCAGGTGCTGCAAAAGCAATCATAGAAGATTTCTACATGGACGACTGCACAACTGGTGCAGACTCGGAAGAGAAAGCGATTGGACTATCGAAAGAAATCGATCATGTACTGAAAGGTGCAGGATCTGACTTGAGAAATTGGAAATCGAACTCAAAGACTCTTGTTGAAGACATGAACTATGAAAGGAATTCATCTTTCATGCTTCAGGAGGATGACAAGGTGTCTATCCTTGGATTGAAATGGTTGCTGGAGAAAGATCAATTCACGTTTGTAGTAAAAACACCGGTCACTGATAATACAATGACCAAGATAAAGATTGTAAGTTGCGTTGCTCAACTTTTTGACCCAAGCGGCTTCATATCGCCAGTAACGATATGCGGGAAGATTCTCATCTAAGACATATGGCGTTTAAATGTCAGCTGGGACGAGAAACTACCAAAAGGCGAAAAAGAAAGACGGAAAGATTTCAGGAAAGAGATAAGATTCTTAGAGAATATGAGAATCCAAGAATGGATAGGCACATCTTAGGATACACGGAAAAAAATACACGGTTTATCATCTCGGACATATAACGCTTCTGCATAAGCTTTCTCCGATGAATCACAGAAACCATGAAATTGTAGCTGATACAATGGAGAATATTCCATCAAGCGTGGGATTTGAAGTTCCCTGATGTTGGAGAGTACTTCAACAAAAGATTCCCATATTGCATAGGTGTCGTTTTTAATTACATTTGCTTCTACTCAAATTCATTGCATAAGCATTTTGGCTCTTATTATAATGGGTGCCAGCCATCTCGAAGGGTCAAACAATTGAGCGATTTGAGAAAAAACTTATCTTTTGCTCGGAGTTGTAGAAAGTTAAAATGAAGGAATCGTGAAATAGGAATAGTCTTCCTTGGCATTCCACCGTAGCCGAGTGTCTTGGTGGTGCTTTCCTTGTCCAATTTGAGAAAGTTTTCGTTCAAAACGTGGGCTGAGGGCAGATGATCCAGGAGGTGAGTTGTATTGGACGTCCATTTGCGGAGAGGAAAAGCACCAGAATCGAGTATTTCGATCAACTCTCGTTAATGTCGTTGAGCTGTTGGAAGGCAATGGGCACCTGAAAGATTATCATCGACATAGCATTCTGACGAATGCAGAAGGGTTCTGATAACTAGATATATAGCGCAATTCACTCCGAATGTCACTGTTTCAAGGACTCGAAAACGAGCACTAAGGAACCTTTCCATTACTTTTTACGTAGCTAATGCTATAGGATCAGCTTAAGATTGCTCCCATAAAGAAAGATTATTCGGGGGAAAACGGTTAGAACAAGTGTAGACAAGAATCGGGTCACAGCCAAAAATGTTATCGCCATGGGCTTTAAAAGCCGCTAAACTATCATTTATATGACGTTGACGATTTTTAATTGCTTACCCTTCTTCGGTAGGACAGGAAGGTAAATTATTCGATTGTTCCCATATGTGCAATGCAAAGACTCCCAGGCCAACTCAAAACTCGAATTAAGTAAAGGAAACTTTTCAACAATACTGAAGGCATCTCCGGTAGTTTTGGATCTGAGATGGAAAAGCTTCTCCACCTGCCCCAACCTAGGATGATTTACATAAATTGCTTCGAATATATACCAAAAAGATCGCCATTTAAGATAGGCACCGCCGAATGTTTCAGTATCACAAACGCATAATTTGACACCGTATGAATTCACCTGACGATTTTCCGAAACAAGAGATTGAGTTGTTCCAAAAGACTCTACATTTAACTTAGCTGCTTTAGATATTTTTTCTTCCAATTCTATGATCTGTACAAAACAGTTGATATAAGTTTCGTTTGAAGAGGTAAATTTTTCTTCTATGGTCGCCACGTCAATTTTTTCATTTGTTAATTCTTCACGAATATTCATTCCATTTTTCATGCTTTCAATGCAGATAAAGAATGCTTTGCCTCTGGAGTTTCCTTAAAGGATGCCGCATATTTCACCAGCTAAACAGCTGAATGGATAAAATCTGTGAGAAAGCTCATTATGCTACCAATATTTAGTAGGGGTTAGAACTCACAGACGGTTATCTTAACGTTATATAGAAATCCCAAGCGGATAACAGGAAATTATTTTGGGAGTCTACAAGATATTTGCAAAACACTAGTTGTCAAAATCAAACGATGCAGATGACAACCCTTCTGCACTATAAGAATGCAAAAGCTACCAAGAAAATATTTGGAGCAACTCCCTCCAAATACCTTGGGAAATTGTTTTTTGAAAAGTGTTCGAATTTCGAAACAATTTAGATGGCAACCCTTCTGCACTATAAAAGTACAAAAAGCTACCAAGAAAATATTTGGAGAAACTCCCACCAAATACCTTGGAAAAAATCTTTGATCTTGTTCAAAGTTGAAACAATTTAGATGGCAGATTTATTGCGGATGTACACGAAAATGACAAGATAGCGCCCGCATACAAGTTTGTTTACCTAAAAGCATCTTTGCAGGGTGAGACCGTAATAGCGTTAGGAGAATGGCAGCTCGCTGAGCAGAATTATTACGAGGCCTGGAAGAGGATGAATGAGATGTATGACAAGAGTTGCGTTGGCGATACAAGTGCCAACAAAAATGGAAAGATGGAAAGATGCCCTGCCCTGCGTGCATCCAGTCTGGAACTATCCTGACTTCCAAACGTTGAGCCTCAGAGCAAGCCTTGACTTCGCAAAGGAATGGGGATTATGCGTTACTTGCCTTAAGGTTAGCCATAATAGCCAGGAGTGCTTTCAAGGACCATGCGTCAGAAGCCCCGGAAAGAAATACCACAACAGCATCCTATGTCCCATCAAGGGTATGAGGAAGGCAGACAATATGGTTCTACGAGTACAGGAGCGCCCAACGAGGAAAGGACCATCCAGGAGCATTGAGAAGGTGAAAGACGAATGACTAGGCATGTCGCTTGCTTAGCGTGCACGACTAGAGAGGGGAAAGAAGAAACAGATAACAAGAGAAAGACATCCAAAAAAGAGAAAGAAAATAATGAAAGGAAAGATTTTTAAAAGAAATAATGACTTGTCAGATTATTTGTATTGTTTCAATATAAAGGAAATAGAAGGTTTGACACTAATGCCTACGGCACAGGTCAGGATAAAAGTAAATGGAAAGAGGTATGAGCCAATACGTGCTCTCTTATACACTGGTGCTCAACCAAACCTGGTAAGTTTTCATTTGCAACAAAAGTTGGGTTTGCTCCAGCAACCAATGGCAACAAGAACAATTGGGATAGAAGGAGAGTTTTTCCATATCAAACACAAAGCCACCCTGAAGATCCAGCCTCAGTAGAGCAAGAATTTTGGATATTACCAGAAGATAGTCAATGAAAGTCGGTGATACCAGGACGAAATTTGGAAAGTAGAGACATAGATAACATTGCAAACGTCCCCTTTGCAGATCCCGACTATGGAAAGATATGTCCTGTGGATCTACAACCAGGTGGAACGCTTGGCTTGAAGACCACATTTGGAAACATAATACTTGGAGAGCATAGCGCAGAAATGGAAGAAGCTAGTAACTACTAGCTACGTCAAGATGATCGACAATTAAAAACTGCACGAGCAACTTAAACGGTTTTAGGAAATAGACGAGATTACAATGGCAACCTTGCGTACAAAACAGGAAGAGCTGGTAGAGATGATTTTCATTAATACATGTTATCGTGACTCTACAGGAAAGTTTGTGGTTACGATTCCTTTGAAAGAAAAAACGAAAAACTTAGGGAGTTTAGAAATCATTGAGAAACGTAGGTTTTTCGCCTTGGAAAGAAAACTGGAAAGAGAAACGGACTTAAAGGAAAGATATATAGACTTCATAGGGGAATATGAAAGAGCTGGGCACTTACAACTAGTAACTGGTACAAGCCAAATAAACATAGTATATCACAAACCTCATCACTGCGTAACAAAGAAATTCAGAGTTGTCTTTGATGCAAGCTGTAAAACAGTAGGAGGCATTTCGCTCAGTGAGTTGCAATTGCTAAGAGAGAAGTTACAGAAAGGTTTGCAAGAGATGATAATGTGTTTATCGTAGACATCGTATCGCAATAAGTGCTGACATTAGAGTGATGTTCAGAATGGTAAAGATAGCAAGACAACAAGGGATCTTCAACGCATATTTTGGAGAGAGAGTCCACAGGAAAGGCTGAAAGAATATTGGCTGACAATGGTCACATATGGTATGACTCAATGCTATAAGAGCACTAATATGTACAAAGTGCGAAAGATGCACAGCATGAGTTCCCAGATGCTGCAAAAGCAATCATAGAAGATTTCTACATGGACGACTGCACAACTGGTGCAGACTCGGAAGAGAAAGCGATTGGACTATCGAAAGAAATCGATCATGTACTGAAAGGTGCAGGATCTGACTTGAGAAATTGGAAATCGAACTCAAAGACTCTTGTGGAAGACATGAACTATGAAAGGAATTCTTCTATCAGGCTTCAGGAGGATGACAAGGTGTCTATCCTTGGATTGAAATGGTTGCTGGAGAAAGATCAATTCACGTTTGTAGTAAAAACACCGGTCACTGATAATACAATGACCAAGATAAAGATTGTAAGTTGCGTTGCTCAACTTTTTGACCCAAGCGGATTCATATCGCCAGTAACGATATGCGGGAAGATTCTCATCTAAGACATATGGCGTTTAAATGTCAGCTGGGGCGAGAAACTACCAAAAGGCGAAAAAGAAAGATGGAAAGATTTCAGGAAAGAGATAAGATTCTTAGAGAATATGAGAATCCAAGAATGGATAGGCACATCTTAGGATACCCGGAAAAAAATACACGGTTTATCATCTCGGACATATAACACTTCTGCATAAGCTTTCTCCGATGAATCACAGAAACCATGAAATTGTAGCTTATACAATGGAGAATATTCCATCAAGCGTGGGATTTGAAGTTCTCTGATGTTGGAGAGTGCTTCAACAAAAGATTCCCATATTGCATAGGTGTCGTTTTTAATTACATTTGCTTCTACCCAAATTCATTGCATAAGCATTTTGGCTCTTATTAAAATGGGTGCCAGCCATCTCGAAAGGTCAAACAATTGAGCGATTTGAGAAAAAACTTATCTTTTGCTCGGAGTTGTAGAAAGTTAAAATGAAGGAATCGTGAAATAGGAATAGTCTTCCTTGGCATTCCACCGTAGCCGAGTGTCTTGGTGGTGCTTTCCTTGTCCAATTTGAGAAAGTTTTCGTTCAAAACGTGGGCTGAGGGCAGATGATCCAGGAGGTGAGTTGTATTGGACGTCCATTTGGGGAGAGGAAAAGCACCAGAATCGAGTATTTCGATCAACTCTCGTTGATGTCGTTGAGCTGTCGGAAGGCCATGGGCACCTGAAAGATTATCATCGACATAGCATTCTGACGAATGCAGAAGGGTTCTGATAACTAAATATGGAGCGCAATTCACTCCGAATGTCACTATTAATAATTCGTAATCGTTCACAGTAGACGAGGAGGGAAATCTAAAAATAATTCATTGAAACGCGGAATGGTCTGGGGAGTGGTAATTTGCCGACAATTTTTTTTCGATTTCGGCGTTAAATACAAATTTGAAGAATATCCACCGAATTATTAAAGAAGCAAGGTCACATTGAAGTACTGTGCCGGTGTATAAAAGGTCTTTAGACTTACACCGCTAGTAGATGTACTAGATGCGTTAAAAACCACCCGAACTTTGGTAGAAGCACTTTCTTACTTCAGGACGGCGTGGTGTGGGAGATAAAAAGAGGAAATAGCTCCATCCTTAACCCTTTCAATGTTAGTCCCCTTCCGCATGTGTCCAAAGTTTAAATATTCAGCTATAATATTGGAATACTGAAGCTGCGAATTGGGTTTTCTTGTGAGATTAATCTCAGTGCGCAGAGATTGTTCTGCTAGAAATTGAGAACATTTGCTTAATAAATTTTTCCTTGAACAAAGCTTGCAATAAGAAGTCTGGGGTTTTGAATAAAAAGTGTTGAGTCAATGCTTTGCAGACGAACCAATTTTTTGGGTTTTAACAAATCTGTCAGTGGTTGAAACAGCCGGCGAAGTGACGTCAGCGATTGTTTCAAGGATTTGAAAACGAGCACTAAGGAACCTTTCCATTATTTTCCACGTAGCTAATGCTATAGGATCAGCTTAAGATTGCTCCCATAAAGAAACAGTATTCGGGGGAAAATGTTTAGAGCCAGTGTAGACAAGAATCGGGTCCCAGCCAAAAATGTTATCGCCATGAGCTTTAAAACCCGCTAAACTATCTTTATATGACTTTATTATATTGCTTACCTTTATTCGGTAGGACAGGTAGGTAAATTATTCGATGATTCCCATATGTGGAACGCAAAGATTCCCAGGCCAACTCAAAACTCGAATTAAGTAAAGGAAACTTTTCAACAATACTGAAGGCATCGCCGGTCGTTTTGGATCTGAGATGGAAAAACTTTTCCACCTGCCCCAACCTAGGATGATTTACATAAATTGCTTCGAACATATCCCAAAAAGATCGCCATTTAAGATAGTCACCGCCGAATGTTTCAGTATCACAAACGCATAATTTGACACCGTATGAATTCACCTGACGATTTTCCGAAACAAGAGATTGAGTTGTTCCAAAAGACTCTAAATTTAACTCAGCTGCTTTGGATATTTTACTTCCAATTTTATGATCGTACAGAAACACTTGATATAAGTTTCGTTTGAAGAGGTATATTTTTCTTCTATGGTCGACACGTCAATTTTTTCATTTGTTGATCGTTCATGAATATTAATTCCATTTTTCGTGCTTTCAATGCAGATAAAGAATGCTTTGCCTCTGGAGTTTCCTTAAAGGATGCCGCATATTTCACCAGCTAAACAGCTGAATGGATAAAATCTGTGAGAAAGCTCATGATGCTACCAATATTTAGTAGGGGTTAGAACTCACACACGGTTATCTTTACGTTATATAGAAATCCCAAGCGGATAACAGGAATTTATTTTGGGAGTCTACAAGATATTTGCAAAACACTAATTGTTAAAATCAAACGATACAGAAGACAACCCTTCTGCACTATAAGAATGCAAAAGCTACCAAGAAAATATTTGGAGCAACTCCCTCCAAATACCTTGGGAAATTGTTTTTTGAAAAGTGTTCGAAATTCGAAACAATTTAGATGGCAACCCTTCTGCACTATAAAAGTACAAAAAGCTACCAAGAAAATATTTGGAGAAACTCCCACCAAATACCTTGGAAAAAATCTTTGAAAATTGTTCAAAGTTGAAACAATTTAGATGGCAACCCTTCTGTGCTATAAGAGTACAAAAAGCTTCTAAGAAAATATTGGAGCAATTCCCACCAAATAACTTGGAAAAAAATCTTTGAAAAATTTTCAAACTTGAAACAATTTAGATGACAACTCTTCTGCACTATAAGAATGCAAAAGCTACCAAGAAAATATTTGGAGCAATTCCCACCAAATACCTTAAAAAAATCTTTGAAAATTGTTCAAACTTGAAACAATTTAAATGGCAACCCTTCTGCACTATAAGAGTACAAAAAGCTATCAAGAAAATATTTGGAGCAACTCCCACCAAATACCTTTGAAAAAAATCTTTGAAAATTGTTCACACTTGAAATAATTTAGATGGCAACCCTTCTGCACTATAAGACTACAAAAGGCTACCAAGAAAATATTTGGAGCAACTCCCACTAAATACCTTTGAAAAAAATCCTTTTCAATTTAAATGGCAACCCTTCTGCACTATAAGAGTACAAAAACTACCAAGAAAATATTTTTGAAAAAAATCTTTGAAAATTGTTCAAACTTGAAACAATTTAGATGACAACTCTTCTGCACTACAAGAATGCATAAGCTACCAAGAAAATATTCGGAGCAATTCCTACCAAATACCTAAAAAAATCTTTGAAAATTGTTCAAACTTGAAACAATTTAATTGGCAACCCCTCTGCACTATAAGAGTAAAAAAAGCTACCAAGAAAATATTTGGAGCAACTCCCACCAAATAACTTAAAAAAAATATCTTTGAAAATTGTTCTTAAACTTATAAAAGTTGTTAGAAACAAAGAAATTTTAGAAGCGGCAGTCCTCTTTTGAGTTAAAATAATTCAAAACGAAAGAATACGAAAAAGGTGAAAAAATTACTTTAAACTTATTTTTTATTTATTAGATTACAAGTGCATAAAATGCATCCGGAGAACAGAAAATATTATCACCAAATAAAATATAAAAAAAAGCACCACCCAGCAAAGTAAGTAGCAACCAGACAGCCAAAACCAAATAAATACGTTCTCAAACATATATATATATATATATTTGTTTGTTATATATAAAGTATGTACTACAAAAATTATGCACTGAATTAATGATTTCCTGATGTCCTGATTGATGATGTCATGTGTGGTGGCGTGATGAAAAACGAACGGTAAAGTCCCGTTGAATTGACTTAAAAAAATCCGGCTCGAAGGACCAATGTTAGGGTTAGTATGTTCCGATCTGAATTTTCTTTTTTTCAGCAAGGCTACAACGACGGCAACAGCAACAGCATAGCAATGAAGCTCGCCAATATAGGGCCACCCTCTTTCTTTCGCGGGCGGTAGCTATGGTGCTCAAGCAACATACGATAACGACAGCCACAGTAGCATCAATGATGATGGATGCGAATATAAAATTCGTATTTCAAAAGAAAACTTTCCTTTTCTTTGCGTATTTTCTTGTTTTATTTGTACTTCTTCTTTTTATTTTAATGGTTTAAAGTATATTTTTAATTTTCTTTCTGTATAATTTTATACTATTTATAAGAAAAACATAAGTTGCCAAAAGGGCTAAGGCTGATTGGTGTCCAAGAATGTGTAATGATGACTGCCTGATAAAAGACAAAATCAAGCATGGCAAAGTGACAGAATTGATGATGCCGGAAGGGCCAGACATGTTGTATTTAAAATTGAACCAACAAAAAAGGGTGTGTTCGTAGAGTTAGGCAAAATTGAAAATGCAATTGTGCTTGCTCGCAGGTGGCGTTAACAAGATATGTATCCTGCCTTTTGAAGAATAGTACTGAAACATAAAGTATAATGTATAAAATTATTTAAGTCGAGAAAGAATGTTAAATAAAATGCGAAAGGGTAGAAAACCGTAGGTTTTTCGTCGGGACAGTATCGAACTGCATGAGTATTTAGACTCTTTTTTTATAATTAACGCGTGCACAAGGGACTACTTGTTTTCCTTTTAATGTAACACACTGCGCGGGCATTAGATAGATAGGGAGGGGAGAGATAGGAGGTGTCGATTAACATTGGTTTTGAGTGTTTGCAGATCAAAATGGCAACGGAAAATCTCGCCGGGTAAACTATTTTAAATTCTTTAGCGATCTCAAATATATGGTCGTTCCAACGGAGGTCGTCGTTGACACGCATACCGAGTACTGAGAGCTTTTCGGTTTCCTCGATGTAAGTGCCATTCATGGATAATGGCATTGGGGGTATGTTTAGCTTTAACGACAGAAGACAGCATTGAGTTTTCGAAAACTTTGAACTCCTCACGATTCCTATTACCCAATTTGACAATGCTGTATAAATCGGAGTTTAATGAGCTTGACATACGGCACCGTTGCAATTGTACGTCCGAAGGCGAAGGACGTGAATTATCGAACGAATATGAAAAACTGAGGGTAGAGTCGTCAGCAAAACAGTTTAGTGGATTAGAAGTAACAGACAGAAGATCATTTATAAAAATGAGGAAAAGAGTCGGAGACAGAACAGAGCCCTGGGGCACACCAGCATTCATTTTGTGGGAATCAGACTTGAATCCGTCCAATACAACTTGTATTGAACGGTCCAGAAGATAGCTTCTAATCCAACGAACAAGAGTATTATCGATCCCAAAAGCACGCATTTTAGATAAGAGAGCTTCATGCCAAACTCTATCAAATGCCTTGGAGATATCAAGAACAATAATCTTACTTTCAGCAAAGCGATGTAAAGATTTGTTCCATTGTTTGGTGAGATATGCCATCAGATCACCAGTGGAACAGTTGCTGCGGAAGCCATACTGACGGTCATGCAGAAGCTTTCGATCTTCGAGATATTCCTTAAACTGATGGTTAATCAGTGTTTCCATGACCTTAGAAAGAAGGGATGTCAGTGCTATGGGTCGGTACATTTGGTCATTCGAGCCAAATTGTACAGTGACCGCAATAGATTTAAAAAAAATATAAAAAATAAAATATTTTTTTTTTGAAGTGAAAGAAATGGGAAGTACGCGATTTTTCCAATGTAAATAAGTGCGGAAATAATATACAAATATACATTTGGAAATAATTTATAAATATATATGTGAGTAGTTTAAACCACATCAAGCCGGAAAGAGAATACGCTACGTTGCAAAAAACACGTAGCCAGCAAAAAACAGGGCAGGTAAGGTAAAGGATTATGTACATATGTATATGCCCATATAAGTTAAAAGACGAAAGTGGTAAGTCTGCATTTTTTCTTCTCAATTTTTCCTTTTCGGCAAGCAACAGCCGTCGAAATTTGGACAAATATCGAAAGACGAAAGAGCACAACATGTATTTTAATATACACATACATCGGACAGAAAAGTAGACGGAGAGAAACTTGTATATATACATGATTTACATGGACAGAACACGACAAACAATGTAAGGAATAAATATACATGCATTTAAACCGGACAGAAAAGAAGAAAGATAAAAATATGTGCACATGTACATACAAACTGAAAAGGCGCCAGACGAACGCAACAAACGAAAGAAATGCCAGCTTTCACAGCGACATTACAAAACTCAAACGAGTACCTATTTTAATTTTTTTTTTTATCCCTCATTGGGATACACAGCACAAAGCAATGCACTGCTGAAAGAATTTTTACTATACAAGCAAGCACAAAATATAACGAAAGAGTTGAGACAGATTTACATACACACAGTGTGTGTAGCAGGCAGCTCAGCTGCAATATAACCAACAGGAAAGTCACGCCCTTTCGGTTTTACAAACACGAAAGTTGTTTTCGCTTACGCAATCGCAGCGGCATATTATGTACGTTGTACATAGTCTAAAAAGAGTTATTTGGTAAACATACTCACATATACGATACAAAGAACGAGGAAAATGTAGTAACTTTTCTTTTCCTCTCGTCACTTGTATGTGATTTTTCGAGGAAATAAGAGTACTAATTTGTACCAGTAATTATTGGTGTACCTAATGAGAAAATAAGATACATTTATTGAAAACATTATTTCAAGCAGGAAAACGTTTTTTTTTTTTTTTTGAACGGTTAGATATAATTATAGTCCACTCGTAAAAGTTATAAAAAAATACATATATTTTTGTTGTGAAAGATTAAGATTTAATAATATTTGGAAAGATTTATTGTGAAAGACATACAGATTTATCTGCAACAGTGAAAGAAATAATTTGGAAAGATTCAACCACGGTCAAAATTGTGAAATTTGTGCGCCAGAAAAAGAAGGTATAAAGAGATACGTTTGTTGTTGTTGTTGTGTTGCAAAGAAAAATGGTCGTGGAAAGAATGCTGACCTTTACAAAGTCAGCTGAATTTGCAACAGCAATTTTTGAAGAGCTGGAAATCGGGCTGCAAACCCTGCAGAAATTCTGGGCACAGCAAAAGGATCAAGAAAGAAAGATAGCGGCTGCCGGAGATCCGTAAGTCGCAGCAGCAGCAGAGCAATATTCGCAACAGCTGAGGTATCCTTCTTCTCAGCATATGTGACCTTAAAAAAAAAGATTTCTGAGCTGGACCCCGAAATTCAGGAAAGAGAGACCCAACCCATCCCAGTTCACGTGGACATGCGTTCGTTTAGCATAACATGCGGAACACATGGGGAAAGTTTCACGGAGAGATAACGAAATGGTAAATATTTCGGGATAGATTTACTGCGGCTGTACACGAAAATGACAAGATAGCGCCAGCATACAAGTTTGCTTACCTAAAAGCATCTTTGCAGGGTGAGGCCGTAATGGCGTTAGGAAAATGGCGGCTCACTGAGAAGAATTATTACGAGGCCTGGAAGAGGATGAATGAGATGTATGACAAGCAATAGGTCGTATTTCGGGAGCTCTTCAGGAAGTTTTTCCAAATGCCAATGCTGCAGGCACCTGCGAATGCTGGTGGACTACAGGAAATGTCTAACACGACGCATGAGTCGCTTTGGCAGCTGTCAGCCCAAGGCATTCCCATCGAAAATTCGGACATGATTGTAGTGCATTCACTACACGAAAGACTCGATAGAGAAACAGCATGCGAATGGGAGGACCCCAGAGCCGCGGAACAGCCAACTATCCTGGAGATGTGAGGCGTGTAATTGGGAATAGACTGGACTCAACCGTCCACCTCGCACAAGGCCCGGATTGAAAAGGAAAGAGTTGCGTTGGCGATACAAGTGCCAACAAAAATGGAAAAATGGAAAGAGAAAAAGATGTCCTGCCATGCGTGCAGGTAAACGGAACATCCAGTATGGAACTGTCCTGACTTCCAAACGTTGAGCCTCAGAGGAAGGCTTGACTTCGCAAAGGAATGGGGATTATGCGTTACTTGCCTTAAGGTTGGCCATAATAGCCAGGAGTGCTTTCAAGGACCATGCGTCAGAAGCCCCGGAAAGAAATACCACAACAGCATCCTATGTCCCATCAAGGATATGAGGAAGGCAAACAATATGGTTCTACGAGTACAGGAGCGCCCAACGAGGAAAGGACCATCCAGGAGCATTGAGAAGGTGAAAGACGAATGACTAGGCATGTCGCCTGCTAAGCGTGCACGACTAGAGAGGGGAAAGAACAAACAGGTAACAAGAGAAAGACATCCAAAAAAGAGAAAGAAAATAATGAATGGAAAGATTTTTAAAAGAAATAATGACTTGTCAGATTATTTGTATTGTTTCAATATAAAGGAAAAAGAAGGTTTGACACTAATGCCTACGGCACAGGTCAGGATAAAAGTAAATGGAAAGAGGTATGAGCCAATACGTGCTCTCTTAGACACTGGTGCTCCACCAAACTTGGTAAGTTTTCATTTGCAACAAAAGTTGGGTTTGCTCAAGCAACCAATGGCAACAAGAACAATTGGGATAGAAGGAGAGTATTTCCATATCAAACACAAAGCCACCCTGAAGATCCTGACTCAGTAGAGCAAGAATTTTGGATATTACCAGAAGATAGTCAATGAAAGTCGGTGATACCAGGACGAAATTTGGAAAGTAGAGACACAGATAACTTTGCAAACGTTCCCTTTGCAGATCCCGACTTTGGAAAGATATGTCCTGTGGACCTACTGCTAGGATGAAGAATCTTAGCGGAGGTATTTATATCCGTTCTTAGTCGACAGCCAGGTGGAACGCTTTGCTTGAAGACCACATTTGGAAACATAATACTTGGAGAACATAGCGCAGAAATGGAAGAAGCTAGTAACTACTAGCTTCGTCAAGATGATCGGCAATTAAAAATTGCACGAGCAACTTAAACGGTTTTAGGAAATAGACGAGATTACAATGCCAACCTTACGGACAGAAGAGGAAGAGCTGGTAGAGACAAATTTCATAAATACATGTTATCGTGACTCTACAGGAAAGTTTGTGGTTACGATTCCTTTGAAAGAAAAAGCGAAACACTTGGGGAGTTTAGAAATCATTGAGAAACGTAGGTTTTTTGCCTTGGAAAGAAAACTGGAAAGAGAAACGGACTTAAAGGAAAGATATATAGACTTCATATGGGAATATGAAAGAGCTTGGCACATACAACTAGTAACTAGTACAAGCCAAATAAACATGGTATATCACATACCGCATCACTGCGTAACAAAGAAATTCAGAGTTGTCTTTGATGCAAGCTGTTAAACAATAGGAGGCATTTCGCTCA
Organism: Platycheirus rosarum; assembly: GCA_963971375.1. Classification (NCBI taxonomy): domain Eukaryota; kingdom Metazoa; phylum Arthropoda; class Insecta; order Diptera; family Syrphidae; genus Platycheirus; species Platycheirus rosarum. The sequence goes on from OZ020507.1 coordinate 232,274,382, forward strand.
ATGAGGCGCAAATGCTAGGAGAGAAGTTACAGAAAGGTTTGCAAGAGATGCTAATGTGTTTTTCGCAGACATCGTAGCTGACAATGGTCACATATGGTATGACGTCACCAGCCTTCAATGATGTAAGAGCACTAATATGTATAATATGCGAAAGATGCACAGCATGCACAACTGGTGCAGACTCGGAAGAGAAAGCGATTGGACTATCGAAAGAAATCGATCATGTACTGAAAGGTGCAGGATTTGAATTAAGAAGTTGGAAGTCCAACTCAAAGACTCTTGTGAAAGACATGAACTATGAAAGACATTCATCTTTCATGCTTCAGGAGGATGACAAGGCGTCTATCCTTGGATTGAAATGGTTGCTGGAGAAAGATCAATTCACGTTTGTAGTAAAAACACCGGTCACTGATAATACAATGACCAAGAGAAAGATTGTAAGTTGCGTTGCTCAACTTTTTGACCCAAGCGGATTCGTATCGCCAGTAACGATATGCGGAAAGATTACCATCTAAGACATATGACGTTTAAATGTCAGCTGTGATGAGAAACTACCAAAAGGCGAAGAAGAAAGATGGAAAGATTTCTGGAAAGAGATAACATTCTTAGAGAATATGAGAATCCAAAGATGGATAGGCACATCTTAGGATACACGAAAAATATACACGATCTCGGACATACAACGCTGCTGCATAAGATTTCTCCAATGAATCACAGAAACCATGAAATTGTAGCTGATACAATGGAAAATATTCTATCAAGCGTGGGATTTGAAGTTCCCTGATGTTGGAGAGTGCTTCAACAAAAGATTCCCATATTGCATAGGTGTCGTTTTTAATTACATTTGCTTTTACCCAAATTCATTGCATAAGCATTTTGGCTCTAATTATAGTGGGTGCCAGCCATCTCGCAGGGTCAAACAATTGAGCGATTTGAGAAAAAACGTATCTTCTGCTCGGAGTTGTAGAAAGTTAAAATGAAGGAATCGTGAAATAGGAATAGTCTTCCTTGGCATTCCACCGTAGCCGAGTGTCTTGGTGGTGCTTTCCTTGTCGAATCTGAGAAAGTTTTCGTTCAAAACGTGGGCTGCGGGCAGATGATCCAGGAGGTGAGTTGTATTGGACATACAAATTTGAAGAATATCCACCGAATTATTAAAGAAGCAATATCACATTGAAGTACTGTGCCGGTGTTTAAAAGGTCTTTAGGCTTACACCGCTAGTACATGCACTAGATGCCTTAAAAACCACCCGAACTTTGGTAGAAGCACTTTCTTACTTCAGGACGGCGTGGTGTGGGAGATAAAAAGAGGAAATAGTTCCGTCCTTAACCTTTTCAATGCTAGTCCCCTTCCGCATGTGTCCAAAGTTCAAATATTCAGCTATAATATTGGAATACTGAAGCTGCAAATCGCGTTTTCTTGTGAGAGTAATCTCAGTGCGCAAGAATTTTTTAAGCGCAATGCTCCTTTAAGTACCTAGCGGTTAGGATGACGAACTTGGTTTAAATGGCAGTCACAACGTATTTTCCATTTTGTCTTTGGAATGTAGTTTTTGAATATAAGTCTTCGCAATACTGATCTTCAATCGACAAAATTGGTTGACCATCTTGGACCTCCTCCAATTCCCAAAATCATTTTAGTTGTTCTTCTCGTGAATCTGATCCTTGGTCAATCACGGAAGTTCTAAATGTATTAACTGTTATTGAAAGGGGCCTGATAGAATCCATCTAAACACAGTGTTCTGAGCGATCAGAGTTTCGCAAACTCGTTGCAGGCCGTTGCGAACAATGGCGGGATATAAATCCGTCCCAAGAAAAAGATCTATTTGGGTAGCTGAATTGAAGGCGGGATCGGCAAGTTTAAAACCGTTCAGTTCGGAAAGATCAATATTCGAAATGAAGTACTTTGCAGAATATTGGTTATTCGTTTCAACACTACAGGTTGTGTTGCAATAGGAATATTAGGTGTCTCTCTGTAAATAGAAAAATTACAAAGTTTTTTAGAAGAAGCAGCATCAGATGCATTAACGCTTGAAATCGAGATATTAATTAGGATGGTTGGTAAATTAGTACGTCGTTGGACCGATTCTAACATAAATGATACCTCACATCCAGGATCTATTAAGACACGTACTGGATGATGTGAGTCTTGTCCAATAATGTTCACCAATGCCGTAGCTAACCAAACATTTTTGTGTGAAGAGGTATGATGGGTTCGACCGGTTATCGTTGGTACAAATAGTTGTGAAGTGGACTGTAGATTTGAAGGCGGGTGAATATGGGGAGCTAATGATGCTCCGACAGTCGAAGGCAATAGATTTTTGTTTTTGTAAATACATTCGATCCTCTGTTAGTTTGGAAATGTTACCAAAAATGATGTCGTTTGTTACATGTGGAACACGCATAATTACTTGGACAGGCATTTGAACTATATATAGATATCTATAGGTAGATAAACAATTAACGCAAATATTGTTGCTTTTCATTATTTCAAATCTTTCTGAAGGAGTCATAGCTAGAAATTGAGAACATTTGCTTAACAAATGTTTCCTTGAACAAAGCTTGCAATAAGAAGTCTGGGGTTTTGAATGAAAAGTGTTGGGTCAATGCTTTGCAGACGAACCAATTTTTTTGCGTTTTAACAAATCTGTCAGTGGTTGAATCAGCCGGTAACGTGACGTCAGCGATTGTTTCAAGGACTTGAAAACGAGCACTATGAAACCATTCCATTATTTTTTATGTAGCTTATACTGTGGGATCAGCTTAAGATTGCTCCCATAAAGAAAGAGCATTCGGGGGAAAACAGTTAGAAAAAGTGTAGGCAAGAATCGGGTCCCAGCCAAAAATGTTATCGCCATGAGCTTTAAAAGCCGCTAAACTATCATTTATGTAACGTTGACGATTTTTAATTGGTTACCCTTCTTCGGTACGACAGGAAGGTAAATTAAGTTATGTTTTTACAATGATTCTTTTGATCGCATATGTGGAACGCAAAGACTCCCAGGCCAACTCAAAACTCGAATTAAGTAAAGGAAACTTTTCAACAATACTGAAGGCATCTCCGGTTGCTTTGGATATGAGATGGAAAAGCTTCTCCACCTGCCCCAACCTAGGATAATTTACATACATTGCTTCGAACATATCCCAAAAAGATCGCCATTTAAGATAGGCACCGCTGAATGTTTCAGTATCACAAACGCATGATTTGACACCGTATGAATTCACCTGAAGATTTTCCGAAACCAGAGATTTAGTTGTTCCAAAAGACTCTAAACTTAACTAAGCTGCTTTGGATATTTATTTTTCCAATTCTATGATCTGTACAAAACAGTTGATATACGTTTCATTTGAAGAGGTATATTTTTCTTCTATGGTCGCCACGTCAATTTTATAATTTGTCGATCCTTCACGAATATTCATTCCATTTTTCGTGCTTTCAATGCAGATAAAGAATGCTTTGCCTCTGGAGTTTCTTAAAAGGATGCAGCATATTTCACCAGCTAAACAGCTGAATGGATAAAATCTGTGAGAAAGCTCATTATGCTACCAATATTTAGTAGGGGTTAGAACTCACAGACGGTTATCTTAGCGTTATATAGAAATCCCAAGCGGATAACAGGAAATTATTTTAGGAGTCTACAAGATATTTGCAAAACACTAGTTGTTAAAATCAAACGATGCAGATGACAACCCTTCTGCACTATAAGAATGCAAAAGCTACCAAGAAAATATTTGGAGCAACTCCCTCCAAATACCTTGGGAAATTGTTTTTTGAAAAGTGTTCGAATTTCGAAACAATTTAGATGGCAACCCTTCTGCACTATAAAAGTACAAAAAGCTACCAAGAAAATATTTGGAGAAACTCCCACCAAATACCTTGGAAAAAATCTTTGAAAATTGTTCAAAGTTGAAACAATTTAGATGGCAGATTTATTGCGAATATACACGAAAATGACAAGATAGCATCCGCATACAAGTTTGTTTACCTAAAAGCATCTTTGCAGGGTGAGGCCGTAATAGCGTAAGGAGAATGGCAGCTCACTGAGCAGAATTATTACGAGGCCTGGAAGAGGATGAATGAGATGTATGACAAGAGTTGCGTTGGCGATACAAGTGCCAACAAAAATGGAAAGATGGAAAGAGAAAAAGATGCCCTGCCCTGCGTGCAGGTCAACGGAACATCCAGTCTGGAACTGTCCTGACTTCCAAACGTTGAGCCTCAGAGCAAGGCTTGACTTCGCAAAGGAATGGGGATTATGCGTTACTTGCCTTAAGGTTGGCCATAATAGCCAGGAGTGCTTTCAAGGACCATGCGTCAGAAGCCCCGGAAAGAAATACCACAACAGCATCCTATGTCCCATCAAGGGTATGAGGAAGGCAAACAATATGGTTCTACGAGTACAGGAGCGCCCAACGAGGAAAGGACCATCCAGGAGCATTGAGAAGGTGAAAGACGAATGACTAGGCATGTCGCCTGCTAAGCGTGCACGACTAGAGAGGGGAAAGAACAAACAGGTAACAAGAGAAAGACATCCAAAAAAGAGAAAGAAAATAATGAATGGAAAGATTTTTAAAAGAAATAATGACTTGTCAGATTATTTGTATTATTTCAATATAAAGGAAAAAGAAGGTTTGACACTAATGCCTACGGCACAGGTCAGGATAAAAGTAAATGGAAAGAGGTATGAGCCAATACGTGCTCTCTTAGACACTGGGACTCCACCAAACTTGGTAAGTTTTCATTTGCAACAAAAGTTGGGTTTGCTCAAGCAACCAATGGCAACAAGAACAATTGGGATAGAAGGAGAGTTTTTCCATATCAAACACAAAGCCACCCTGAAGATCCTGACTCAGTAGAGCAAGAATTTTGGATATTACCAGAAGATAGTCAATGAAAGTCGGTGATACCAGGACGAAATTTGGAAAGTAGAGACATAGATAACTTTGCAAACGTTCCCTTTGCAGATCCCGACTATGGAAAGATATGTCCTGTGGACCTACTGCTAGGATGTAGAATATTAGCGGAGGTATTTATATCCATTCTAAATCGACAGCCAGGTGGAACACTTTGCTTGAAGACCACATTTGGAAACACAATACTTGGAGAGCATAGCGCAGCAATGGAAGAAGCTAATAAGTACTAGCTACGTCAAGATGATCGGCAATTAAAAATTGCACGAGCAACTTAAACGGTTTTAGGAAATAGACGAGATTACAATGCCAACCTTGCGAACAGAAGAGGAAGAGCTGGTAGAGACAAATTTCATTGATACATGTTGTCGTTACTCTACAGGAAAGTTTGTGGTTAAGATTCCTTTGAAAGAAAACGCGAAAAACTTAGGGAGTTTAGAAATCATTGAGAAACGTAGGTTTTTCGCCTTGGAAAGAAAACTGGAAAGAGAAATGGACTTAAAGGAAAGATATATAGACTTCATAGGGGAATATGAAAGAGCTGGGCACATACAACTAGTAACTAGTACAAGCCAAATAAACATGGTATATCACATACCGCATCACAGCGTAACAAAGAAATTCAGAGCTATCTTTGAAGCAAGCAAGAAAGAGAAATGGACTTAAAGGAAAGATATATAGACTTCATAGGGGAATATGAAAGAGCTGGGCACATACAACTAGTAACTAGTACAAGCCAAATAAACATGGTGTATCACATACCGCATCACAGCGTAACAAAGAAATTCAGAGCTATCTTTGATGCAAGCTGTAAAACAGTAGGAGGCATTTCGCTCAGTGAGGCGTAAATGCTAGGAGAGAAGTTACAGAAAGGTTTGCAAGAGATGCTGATGTGTTTATCGTATCGCAATAAGTGCTGATATTAGTGTGATGTTCAGAATGGTAAAGATAGCAAGAAAGCAAGGGATCTTCAACGCATATTTTGGAGAGAGAGTCCACAGGAAAGACTGAAAGAATATTGGCTGACAATGGTCATATATGGTATGGCGTCATAAGCCTTTAATGCTATAAGAGACATGGACGACTGCACAACTGGTCCAGACTTGAAAGAGAAAGCGATTGGACTATCGAAAGAAATCGATCATGTACTGAAAGGTGCAGGATTCGACTTGAGAAATTGGAAATCGAACTCAAAGTCTCTTGTTGAAGACATGAACTATGAAAGGCATTCATCTACCATGCTTCAGGAGGATGACAAGGCGTCTATCCTTGGATTGAAATGGTTGCTGGGGAAAGAAATTCCCATATTGCATAGATGTCGTTTTTTATTACATTTGCTTCTACCCAAATTCATTGCATAAGCATTTTGGCTCTTACTATAATAGGTGCCAACTATCTCGAAGGGTCAAACAATTGAGCGATTTGAGAAAAAACTCGGAGTTGTAGACAGTTAAAATGAAGGAATCGTGAAATAGGAATAGTCTTTCTTGGCATTCCACCGTAGCCGAGTGTCTTGGTGGTGCTTTCCTTGTACAATTTGAGAAAGTTTTCGTTCAAAACGTGGGCTGAGGGCAGATGATCCAGGAGGTGAGTTGTATTGGACGTCCATTTGCGGAGAAGAAAAGCACCAGAATCGATTATTTCGATCAACTTTCGTTGCTTAACGACATAGCTGTCGGAAGGTCATGAGCACCTGAAAGAATATCATCGACATAGCATTCTGACGAATGCAGAAGGGGTCTGACAGCTGGATATGGAGCGCAATTTACTCCGAATGTCACTGTTATTAATTCGTAATCGTTCACAGTAGACGAGGAGGGAAATCTAAAAATAATTCATTGAAAGGCAGAATGGTCTGGGTGAATGGCAATTTGCCGATAATTTTTTTTGATTTCGGCGTTAAATACAAATTTGAAGAATATCCACCGAATTATTAAAGAAACAAGATCACATTGAAGTACTGTGCCGGTGTATAAAAGGTCTTTAGACTTACACCGCTAGTAGATGTACTAGATGCGTTAAAAACCACCCGAACTTTGGTAGAAGCACTTTCTGGCTTCTCCCACGGCGTGGTGTGGGAGATAAAAAGAGGAAATAGCTCCATCCTTAACCTTTTCAATGTTAGTCCCCTTCCGCATGTGTTCAAAGTTTAAATATTCAGCTATAATATTGGAATACTGAAGCTGCGAATTGGGTTTTCTTGTGAGATTAATCTCAGTGCGCAGAGATTGTTCTGCTAGAAATTGAGAACATTTGCTTAATAAATTTTTCCTTCAACAAAGGTTGCAATAAGAAGTCCGGGGTTTTGAATGAAAAGTGTTGAGTCAATGCTTGGCAGACGAACCAATTTTTTGCGTTTTAACAAATCTGTCAGTGGTTGAAACAGCCGGTGAAGTGACGTCAGCGATTGTTTCAAGGACTTGAAAACGAGCACTATGTAACCATTCCATTATTTTTTATTAAGCTTATACTGTAGGATCAGCTTAAGATTGCTCCAATAAAGAAAGAGCATTCGGGGGAAAACAGTTAGAACAAGTGTAGGCAAGAATCGGGTCCCAGCTAAAAATGTTATCGCCATGAGCTTTAAAAGCCGCTAAACTATCATTTATGTGACGTTGACGATTTTTAATTGGTTACCCTTCTTCGGTAGGACAGGAAGGTAAATTAAGTTATGTTTTTACAATGATTCTTTTGATCGCATATGTGGAACGCAAAGACTCCCAGGCCAACTCAAAACTCGAATTAAGTAAAGGAAACTTTTCAACAATACTGAAGGCATCTCCGGTAGTTTCGGATCTGAGATGGAAAAGCTTCTCTAACTGCCCCAACCTAGGATAGTTTACATAAATTGCTTCGAACATATCCCAAAAAGATCGTCATTTAAGATAGGCACCGCCGAATGTTTCAGTATCACAAACGCATAATTTGACACCGTATGAATTCACCTGAAGATTTTCCGAAACAAGAGATTTAGTTGTTCCAAAATACTCTAAATTTAACTAAGCTGCTTTGGATATTTTTTTTTCCAATTCTATGATCTGTACAAAACAGTTGATATACGTTTCATTTGAAGAGGTATATTTTTCTTCTATGGTCGCCACGTCAATTTTTTCATTTGTTGATCCTTCACGAATATTAATTCCATTTTTCCTGCTTTCAATGCAGATAAAGAATGCTTTGCCTCTGGAGTTTCCTAAAAGGATGCCGTATATTTCAACAGCTAAACAGCTGAATGGATAAAATCTGTGAGAAAGATCATTATGCTACCAATATTTAGTAGGGGTTAGAACTCACAGACGGTTATCTTAACGTTATATAGAAATCCCAAGCGGATAACAGGAAATTATTTTGGGAGTCTACAAGATATTTGAAAAACACTAGTTGTTAAAATCAAACGATGCAGAAGACAACCCTTCTGCACTATAAGAATGCAAAAGCTACCAAGAAAATATTTGGAGCAACTCCTCCAAAAACATTGGGAAATTGTTTTTTGAAAAGTGTTCGAATTTCGAAACAATTTAGATGGCAACCCTTCTGCACTGTAAGAATGCAAAAGCTACCAAGAAAATATTTGGAGCAATTCCTACCAAATACCTAAAAAAAATCTTTGAAAATTGTTCAAACTTGAAACAATTTAAATGGCAACTCCTCTGCGCTATAAGAGTACAAAAAGCTACCAAGAAAATATTTGGAGCAACTCCCACCAAATAACTTAAAAAAAAAATTTCTTTGAAAATTGATCTTAAACTTATAAAAGTTTTTAGAATCAAAGAAATTTTAGACGCGGCCGTCCTCTTTTGAGTTAAAATAATTCAAAAGCGAAAGAATACGAAAAAGGTGAAAAAATTACTTTAAACTTATTTTTTATTTATTAGATTACAAGTGCATAAAATGCATCCGGAGAACAGAAAATATTATCACCAAATTAAATATAAAAAAGAATCACCACCCAGCAAAGTAAGTAGCAACCAGACCGCCAAAACCAAATAAATACATTCTCAAACATATATGTATATATATTTTTACTTGAAATTTATAGGGACTATAAGGCAAGTTATGCATTCATAAAAAAAAAAAAAAAAAATCTAACAACCAAACATGATATTACGATGATAGAGAAGTCAAAAAAAGTGGGTCCGGAAATTCCGTCCGTCTGTCTGTCTGTCTGTCTGTCTGTCTGTCTGTCTGTCTGTCTGTCTGTCCGTATCGATATCTACAGCCTAAACGGTTGGGCCAATTTGATTCAAACTTGGTATATAGTATTTTTAGAGTGCTCTACCCGACAGTTTTTGGAATTGGCATTCTAGCTCTAAAACTAACGGTACCTGCCATATAACTTTTATTGAAAAACTTATTTTTCTCGAAAACGGCTCCTACGATTTTGATAAAACTTTCAGAATGATGTTTTCTGTGCAAAATCTATCTTTTAGTTGTAATAGATTTTTCAGAAAATGTTTTATAACGGTACCTCCCATATGACCGGTTTTTTAAAATCAGACTTTCTCGTTAACTGATTAACGGATTTTGATGAAATTTTCAAAATATGTAGTGTTTTATGATTTAAATAATATTGTTTATCAAAAATTATAAAAACATTTTTTTTTAAATTTTAATAATTTTTTTAAAAAAATATTTTGTTTTTTGAATATTTTGAAAACGGATCTATAGATTTTTTTTGAAATTGTTCTCCTAGTATAAACTATAGATTTCTTTAAATTGACATACTTAAAAAAATTTTAAAATATGTTTTCGAAAAGTTTTTCAAAAAAAACATTTTTTTGAAAAAACTGGTCGAACGATTTTGAAATGAAAAATTCATAAAATAGAAAACAGCAAAAGAAATAAGATGGCTTACAACATTTTTTTCCAAAAAACGTTATGAATAGTGTTTTTTTGATTTCATAAAATTTTTTCCCCAACATTTTATTTCATATTGCTCGGCTAAGCCCTAGCCATTAGTCAAATAAAAGAAAGTGACAACCTACATTACATACATACTTACGTATTTTAAAGTATTTTTCATCATCATAAAAGCACAGAATAAATAAGGAAGCCTTTGATAAACACACAAAAACAACTAACAAATAAAAAAAAAACTATTCGATTACTACTGAATGCAAAAATTTCAATCGAGAAAACAAAAGTTTACACCTTCCTATAAACAAACAAAACCACTGTGTTAACTTTTAATATTGTCTCTATACCTACTCGCTTAACAGTAGTTGGAACGCGTATCTTAATTTTAGCATCTACCTTCCTTCCAACCTTATTATAGGTACCTAAATCCTTTATAAATTCCATTGGTCCCATATTGGGACGTATAAAGGTCCCTCTACCTAGCATTATTGCCATACTGCTGATTCCGACGAATCTTTATGCCAGTTGTTCAAATTTGTCCATACCAAAATGAAAATTTAACTGAAAAATGTCCTTTATATCTTTCTATTAGCAAATTATATTATAAACAGTAAGCAGCAAGTGGAAAGATAATACACTAAAAAACTTCAAAACCTAACAATCCCTTTATCGTGACGCATGTTCGTTCGAGCTTCAAACCACAACGATTCTAAAGAAGTTGCACGTCAAAAAAACATTAAAATTAAATCTTTGTCAAAAAGACGCCTGTAAAAAGAATTAGCACACAGGGGCAAGTACGTGCGACCCAGTCGTGCCTTTTATTTTTTGTTATATATAAAGTATGTACTACAAAAATTATGCACTTAATTAATGATTTCCTGATGTCCTGATTGATGATGTCATGTGTGGTGGCGTGATGAAAAACGAACGGTAAACTCCCGTTGAATTGACTTAAAAAATCCGGCTCGAAGGACCAATGTTAGGGCCAGTATGTTCCGATCTGAATTTTCTTTTTGTCAGCAAGGCGACAACGACGGCAACAGGAACAGCATAGCAATGAAGCTCGCCAATATATGGCCACCCTCTTTCTTTCGCGGGCGGTAGCTATGGTGCTCAAGCAACATACGATAACGACAGCCACAGTAGCAGCAATGATAATGGATGCGAATATAAAATTCGTATTTCAAAAGAAAACTTTCCTTTTCTTTGCGTATTTTCTTGTTTTATTTGTACTTCTTTTTATTTTAATGGTTTAAAGTATATTTTTGTTTTTCTTTCTGTATAATTTCATACTATTTATAAAAAAAATCATAAGTTGCCAAAAGGGCCAAGGCTGATTGGTGTCCAAGAATGTGTAATGATGACTGCCTGATAAAAGACAAAATCAAGCATGGCAAAGTGACAGAATTGATGATGCCGGAAGGGCCAGACATGTTGTATTTAAAATTGAACCAACAAAAAAGGGTGTGTTCGTAGAGTGAGGCAAAATTGTAAATGTAATTGTGCTTGCTCGCAGATGGCGTTAACAAGATATGTATCCTGCCTTTTGAAGAATAGTATTGAAACATAAAGTATAATGTATAAAATTATTTAAGTCGAGAAAGAATGTTAAATAAAATGCGAAAGGATAGAAAACCGTAGGTTTTTCGCCGGAACAGTATCGAACTGCATGAGTATTTAGACTCTTTTTTTCTTATAATTACGGCGCGCACAAGGGACTACTTATTTTCCTTTTAATGAAACACACTGCGCGGGCATTAGATAGATAGGGAGGGGAGAGATAGGAGGTGTCGATTAACATTGGTTTTGAATGTTTGCAGATCAAAATGGCAACGGAAAATCTCGCCGGGTAAACTATTTTAAATTCTTTAGCGATCTCAAATATATGGTCTTTCCAACGGAGGTCGTCGTTGACACACATACCGAGTACTGAGAGCTTTTCGGTTTCTTCGATGTAAGTGCCATTCATGGACAATGGCATTGGGGGTATGTTTAGCTTTAACGACAGAAGACAGCATTGAGTTTACGAAACTTTGAACACACCATTGTTATAACCCCATTTGACAATGCTGTATAAATCGGAATTTAATGAGCTTGACATACGGCACCGTTGCAATTGTACGTCCGAAGGCGAAGGACGTGAATTATCGAACGAATATGAAAAACTGAGGGTAGAGTCGTCAGCAAAACAGTTTAGTGGATTAGAAGTAACAGACAGAAGATCATTTATAAAAATGAGGAAAAGAGTCGGAGACAGAACAGAGCCCTGGGGCACACCAGCATTCATTTTGTGGGAATCAGACTTGAATCCGTCCAATACAACTTGTATTGAACGGTCCAGAAGATAGCTTCTAATCCAACGAACAAGAGTATTATCGATCCCAAAAGCACGCATTTTCGATAAGAGAGCTTCATGCCAAACACTATCAAATGCCTTGGAGATATCAAGAGCAATAATATTACTTTCACCAAAGCGATGTAAAGATTTGTTCCATTGTTCGGTGAGATATGCCATCAGATCACCAGTGGAACGGTTGCTGCGGAAGCCATACCGGAAAAAAATCTGTCCCATGGAAAAAATTTACATTTTCAAGTACAGGAGGGGCAACGTTGCTATGCGGCAGCGTGGAGCTGGCAGCGAAATTGGTGGCGAGCAAGTTTGCCTTCTCTGAAGAGAAAACAATTGGTTTGTTATAGTCGATGAGCGTTGGAACCGAAGATGTTGAGGAGTTTTTAATATTTTTTAACAAATGACCAAACATTTTTACTGGTTTTTGGTTCTTTCAATAACGGAGTTGCATGAGTTCCTTGCTTGTTTGTGTTTTTTCTGATTTTCCTCTGTAGGGTTGGCTTTGAAGGATCGGAAACTTACTTCTTTGAGCCTGATAGCTTCTTTAAACTCAGAATTAAACCAGGACTTTTCTTTAGGCTTGATGCTTTTTACTCTATTAGAAATAAAACAAGCATCCCTAAAAGAATCACATTTGTGATTATTTCAGCAGTGGCATCAATATCACTATCGAGGAAGCATAGTGACCAGTTAAAGTTTTGGAAAAAAATATTCAGGCCGTCCCAGTTGGCTTTCTCGTATTGCCAAACGTTCCTGGTGGGAATTTTTTCTTTAACTGGATGGGTGAAGGATGAGAAATTAGCTGAAATGATACAATGGTCTGAAGAAGAAGCAATAACGATTTCAGTGCGAGGACAAAGGAAAAAAATTTTCGAGATGGAATCAGACAGTGAATCAAACTCGTTACAAGTCGAATTATTGTCAAGATTAGGACTCCTGTAAATAAAACAATAATGAATGATATGCTTGCGGACAGTGAATTTGAGCCATAAGAAGTTAAAGTCCGTGTTGGAACATTGCCCATATTGGGGAAGGCTCTGGCAAGCAATATCATTCCTAACATATATCACGAGACCATGATGGGAAAAGAGTAATGGCACCAAGCTATACCCATGTAGAGCCAATTCTGATAAATCAGTATTTACTCTAACCTGAGTTTCACTTAATGCCAAAACAGCTGGCCTGTATTGAACAGTGTAGACGTACACATGAAAGAAATTCTTTCGTAGGCCGCGAACATTACAATATACAACACAAAATCACTTACCATTTAAAAATACTTACGAACAAAGGCAACTCTGACTAAGTCGAACTGCGCAGTGAAAATCCAAATTAATTTCTGTAATAAACAAAGTGTCTTAGGTGTTATGCCCATAAGACAGCTTGCATACAAAAAATCAATTTAAATATTCAGCACAATAAGACAAACTCAGATGCCCTTATCCATTTACCGCAAGCATTAGATGGTCATAAGATACCTACAGTAGATATGAAAGAGGCAGTTAAGCACAAAGGTCTTGGGACAGATAAGAGGATAATTTGCTAAGCGATTGCGTTTTATTTATTTTTTTTCCACAGCGCGAGTGGGCATCTTTTTCTTTCCTCCAACGACGTGAGTGGATGTTATTTTATTCTGTACAGCACACGCGAGGGTTTTTTTTCGGTTTATCTAACGAGTGTGTATTAATATTTTTTTAAAAACACTCGCGATAACAATGCGCAATAATTTTTTTTGACTTTTGCTTAATTATTTGTGCGCGCACCTCGACGTCCGGCCTCTACGAGCTTAAGATCGACACTCTGCGTTCCATGTATTTATTTATATAAGAAAACTTAACGAAAAGTAAGTTTTATATATTTTCGACTATAATCCAAGTTCTTTTATTTATATCAAAAAGTAGTTTTGTTTTTCTTCCAGCGCACTGAGCTGCCAATACAGATTTCCCAATAAAACACGGCTATTCTCATCCTTACAATATTTAATGTGTGTAAGTTACACTGACCGATAGAATAATATTGTTACTTGTATTACAGCTTCAGCTTTGTATATACGTGGTGTATTTATACGTATTATGACCATTACAACCCTTTCAACTTTTTGAATCGTTATAACTCAAAAACGGTGGCTCTAGGGGAAAAAATAGTTATCTGATCTAGAATTTTTGCCTGCTACCAATTTTCAGCTAGGTGCGAATTTTTGAACCCTCGGTTGTCTAAATTGACCAGACTAATAAAGTTGTTGAAGAAAAATTTGGCGCACACAGCACGCCCAACTAAAACCATCACGCCACGTCATTGAAAAATGAGCTATCGCGGTTGAAACCCCAAATATATTTATTCGTAGTAATATAAGGTAGATAATTTCAAAAAAATATATTTTAAAGTCTTAACTTTATTTTTAACTAAACATAATCCGGATGATTTGTTTTTCTTATTTTCGAGGCTTATGGACGTTTTTTTTATAAATGACTTAAAATAAATAATAAATAGGTACTGTAAAACTTACAATTAAGTACACTTTATCTGAAAGATAGAGATTAACAGTTATTTTTAATTTTTATATCAAGTTATTTGATCAATTTTTTTTTTGAAAAAAATAAACTCAATAACAAAAAAACATTTTTTTCATTCATCTAAGCATATGCCAAGTTTTATCTCAGTCGTTCAGCAATTTTGAAAGTGGAGAGACGTGTTGGCGAACTTCAAAGTATTTTAAAAGTAATTTCAAAAAAGGAGATTTTAAAGTAACATAAATCTCTAGATATAGCCAAGAAGAAAGCGGCATCAGTCAGGAGATGAGTGATGTCAACATAGCGGGGACATCGAAGATGTATCGAATGATATATTGGAAGATATCCCAGTATCATCATCAGCGGAAGCAAAAGCCTCAACAACAACAACTCTTAAGGGGAGGAAAAGGCAGCCAAATTAAGGGCACTCCAGACGGCTGAGCAGCAGTCACAATAGCATGGGGAACAACAAAAACCAAAGCTGCAGCCTCAACAACAACAAGCAGAACAGACACAAAACAACAACAAAAAACAAAAAAACAAAATTCCAGTCGGTCCTCCTAAAGGGTCTTGATAGTTCTACTGACACGGTGGCGTTCTTAGAAGAGCTCAGAAATGTCGCGACTAATGATCTTGAGTTCGTCGGGGTCAAGCCATGCTCCACGGTAAGAGCCAAAGGGGAGCAACGGAAAAGTCCTTTCTTCCTAGTTCAGTTGTCGCGCAGAAGCAAACTGGATAGTCTAAAGGGTATCTCTGTCTTAGACTGCCAGGTTGTAACATGGGATAAATTTAAGAGACACGATGACATGCCGAATGCATGCGTTGCCAAAGATTCAGGCGAACTGCGAAATGCCGTGAGGATCACAATCAGGGAAGTGTAAACTCGGGCAAGACTGGATCGAAGACAAGACCCAGTTAAAATGTGTGCTGTGTGGCGGTAAGAGATAGGCAGATAGACGTTCCCAAGGAGCGGTGCCTTTTACTGCTAGACTCATGACTGACAGTAACTGACTCTGTGGGCCAACAGACAAGATATTTTTTACGGACGTTTGAATACGATAGTGACCGCCGTCATACGGCTACCAAACGAACTTCTGGTTTTGGACGAATTTGTGCCGGCGCTCTCTTACAGTTATAGTAAGGCATGTTGACCATGTTTCTCCAACACCTTCATTAGAGAACTCCGCTCAAACAACATTTCGCTTCCAAACGACAGGAATCTATCGAACGTAGAGATCGATGGATACCTGTTTCGGATGGATGGAATTATTAAACGAACGATGGACAGAAAAATCCCACGATACAAAAAACAAAACACAACTGAATTATAAAAAAAAACGCGACAATAGAAGAATTACACCGACAAATAAGTTGAATTCTGACAAGATTAAAACTCTTGTACAATAGATTCACCGATAGAAACGATCGTCGATAAAAAATGTTAACTCGCTTATAAAACAAAACTATCGATTGTCTTTTAATTCATACAGGGATAACATAATTCGGGCCATTAATTCTAGTTCCCTGAGTAAGTTTCTTGAGATAAATAGAATTTTTAAAAAGAACAATGTAAACGATCTTCCGTGTCTTTAGCTTTAGAGAACCATAGGAAACGAAAACAAACTCCTGACCGCAGGAATAGATCTGAAGAACGACGTCTTCGACGATGATTTCTTTATGATTGAAGATCTATTGGGGAAGATTGAGAGAGACAGTAGGATCTGCTTTTCGGTATGGGTATAAGGTAAATCAGTCCATTTGCCTGAATCACGACCTAAAGAACAGAGCTCTTCTGAATCACGCTTACTTTCGAAATAGCATCACGCAATAACGATCTGAGAACCTTCATTTTACCAGGTTCAATGAAGAAAACTTGGAAAAGGCCACCATTGCCGAGCAAAAGTGGCCAAGTTCCCTGCTTATCTCGAAGGTCGAACTCCAAACGATCTGCGAATCAATAAGGAAAAAGAAGTTAGCAGCAGTCGATGGTATACCCAATATTGTACTACGACACAACACTGTTCAAAAAAGCGCTGTGTAATGCATATTATCCATTGAGTTGGAAGACGGCTGTTGTACATCCTCTCCCGAAAAAAAGAAAGGATAATTCCAATCCGGCAAATATCCGGTCGATAAATCTTCTTCCGAGTATCAGCAAGGTATTCGAAAAAATTCTTAATATAGCTATGTCCAAGTGGGCCCGAAGACAAATATATAATTCCAGATACGCAGTTCGGCTTTAAGGCTAGACATGGCACAATACATGCTGCGTCTAAGCTAGAATCTGCTGTCCAATGGAACAGTGCTAAAAATCAATGCACGGGCACCTCTCTGGATTTGGAGAAGGCTTTCGACATCGTATGGTAAGAAGGTCTTTATCTGACCAGAGCTAGAGGAGCTTTTGCCCTGACAAGACGCTCGTTTTATAGCAGTTTCCTTGATAGAAGGGTTAAAGTGATTTGCTTCATGGCCCTCATAAGGCCGATGATTATTATCTATGGATGCGCTGTTTGTTTTAACGTTGCACCATTTCTTATGATTCTTGTGTTTGAGAGACAGTTTCCTCGTTCCTGTCTTGGACTACACAGAATATCAAAGTCGGAGTATCAACACTACTCAATGAGGTCTTATACAACGGGGCCAATATAAACAGTATAAATAACTTTTTTATTAATCTCATTCCAGGTCACATTGCAAGGGCACTGACATCAAATAATGGACAAATCTTCGCTGATCTACCACGTCGGCCGGAAGACGATCGAGACATTGTCGGAGGGAGTGAAACAAAGCGTCTCCGTTTCAGTAGGGTTGTATCCGATCGGGACCGGAGGGAATATTTTGATCAGATCGACCTTATTATTGTCTATGGTCAGCTTACATTGTTTTAAGGTGGGCTTAAGCTAGGTATGGGTGGGCAGCTATGGCGGCAAAAAAATACAAAAAATACAAAATATATACAAAAACATTATAATAAAAAAAAAAACCCTGCTGTGCCTGTTCTAGAGTTAAGTATTTTTAGTTAATTTAAGTTTATTTTAAGAAGATCAAGGTGGTCTTAAGAAATAAAATTTTAAATAAACCAGTTTTTTTTTTAATTTTCTGGATTAAAAACGACATATTACAATTTCAACATTTAAGTTAGTACTACGCCGAAAGGAAATTAAATTAAGATAGCGAATTATTTAGAGCACCCGCATAGGGCCAGTAAGTTAGTTATATATCTAAGCTATTTTTTAAGATATTTTGTCTAGCAGTAATTTAGTTATAAGTCAATAAAAAAATAAAATCTGGAAAAAAAAGTTTCTTTAAATTTAAATCTTTGTATAATCGAACCTCGCACCTACCCCAAATCCTATAGTGATGCCCAGCAGAGAGATAGTGATGCTTAGCAAGGGGTAGCAGGGGCATCATCTTATTATTATTGTTTGATGCAAAATTTGTAGCAGCAACGGATAATGAAAGAAAATTAAATACATTTTTTCTTAATTTGGAGAAAAAATAACGTCTTCACTTTTTTTTCAAAAAGGTCGAGTTTGAAGTAAGTTTTTTTTGAAAAGCTATTTGCAGATATAATTTAATTTAAATTATTTTACGATAGGGCAGACTTCTGGCTTTAAAAAAATGTAAAGCACATCATAGTCATCAGGTGTCAGAACACCCCCTATACTTGAGAGCGTTAATGATTTTATGGGACCAATCTTTTTTTGCACTCATGCCGTCGCAAGAGTCTTGAAAGACCTCAACAAACAGAAATCCGCTTGCCCGGATAGTATCCCCGCTATTGTTCTGGCGCAAACCATTGTATATAGACTGCTATAGTACTATCATGACGACCGGTGGACGGTGGCGTTCGAAGCGGCTCTAGGGAAAATTAACTTGGTAAATTGAAAGAGGCGAACGAGTCGAACAAAGAGAATTCTAAGAGAAACTCTGTGAACATGTACTTTACTCTTTGCAGTTTGCAGTTTACATATATACAATGATGTGAGTATAGTTTTTTTTTGCACAACTGGATTGCTTCACACAAGCAGGGCGACGAGATGGCTAGTTAAAAGGATTGACAAAAAAGAAGAAAAACGACTTTTGTAAATGAATGGTGTCTGGGGGGTGGGTATATGTTTAAGCTGGTTGATAAGTTTATTTTGAGTTTTATATTTTTTTCATATAAAACATTCGAGGGTAGGTAGATATTTAGGTATGTACCTACATACATCCCTACATAATGTGTGTATTTACGTAGGTATACTTGTTATATTATCTTTGATAAAATGTTCAGCTAAATTCAGGTCGATCGGTCGGTTGTCGGTGTGGTAGATGGTGTGAGCGAGGGTGAGGGAGATACTAAAAAGGAAAACTTAATAAGCACATGTGTATGTGTATTGTGTATATCCTGTTCTCGGTGACGGTGAACAACGAAGAGGATCGACAATGATTTTATTTTTTGAATTTTCATTTCATTGGCTTCGTTATCGTTGATGTTGAATTTTATGCACAAGTAGCTTTGTGATTATAGGGACTATGAGTCAAGTTTAGGATTCGTGAACATAAAAAAATTGTGATAATAATCAAACATTACATTACGATGATAGAGAAACATATTTGAGTTGCTGGCAAAATTCTGCCCGTCTGTGTGTAGGTCTGTCTGTACGGATGTATTTTGGACTATAGCCTAAATCGATGAGCCAATCGACTTCAAAGTCTAAAAAAGTGATCGATAAAAAATGACTGTCTGTCTGTCAGTAGGTATGTATAACGAGCTGCAGCC
Source organism: Platycheirus rosarum (assembly GCA_963971375.1). NCBI lineage: Eukaryota > Metazoa > Arthropoda > Insecta > Diptera > Syrphidae > Platycheirus > Platycheirus rosarum. The sequence continues at coordinate 232,293,775 of OZ020507.1, forward strand.
TAAATGGCTTAAGCGATTATCTTTAAACTTGGTGTGTGTGATTATTTTGGCATTCCCCAGAGGGGACATTGAAATTTAAATTGTAGGCCGTTGAGTTGAGTTGTGTTCTTGATTGAAATTTTTGCATTCAGTAGGTAATCGAGTATTTTTTTTATTTATTAGTTGTTTTTGCATGTTTATGTGTTTATCATAGGCGTCCTTATTATTTATTCTGTATGCTGTATGCTGTTACGATCATAAAATGCCTTAAAATAAATAATGATAAATAAATAATAATACAAATAACGAAGTTTGCAGCATTTGTCGAGTATTGGCATTTTTTGATGTCTTGTAACGCTTTGTAAGCGCGTTCAGCTTATTTAGATAAAAATCTAGATGTAGATGAAGTTTTGTAAAGACATACAGTATCTATATACTGCAAAAAATTGAACATAAGACGCCGATACATTAAGTAATCCTTACCTTTTAATCTGCAGATTGGCGAAAGCAAATACAATAGCTTCACTGTCATAATTAGACTAGTGGCAAAAGTTGGGGGAAAATATTAAACAAATAATTTGTTTATGAAATCAAAAAACACTATTCATTTTAATAAGCAATATTATTTAAATCATAAAACACTACATATTTTGATAATTTTATCAAAATCCGTCAATTAGTTAACGAGAAAGTCTCCGGTCATATGAGAGGTACCGTTATAAAACTTTTTCTGAAAATCCATTAAAACCAAAAGATAGATTTTGCATAGAAAACATCATTCTGAAAGTTTTATCAAAATCGTAGGAGCCGTTTTCGAGAAAATTAAGTTTTTCATTAAAAGTTATATGGCAGGTGCCGTTAGTTTTGGAATGCCAATTCCAACGGCCCAACCGTTTAGGCTGTAAATATCGATACGGACAGACAGACAGACAGACGGACGGAATTTCCGGACCCACTTTTTTTAAATTCTCTATCATCGTAATGTCATGTTTGATTGTTAGAATTTTTTTTACGAATGCATAACTTGCCTTATAGTCCCTATAAATCGCAAGTAAAAAACTATTCGATTACTAGTGAATGCAAAAATTTCAATCGAGAAAACGAAAGCTTACACCTGCCCCTAAATAAACAAATTAGCACACAGGAGCAAGTACGTGCGACCCAGTCGTGCCTTTTATATGTATATTTATTTTTTTTCTGAAATTCTTTATTTAAAAAATAATATGATTGAACAGACTTTTGGCTTTAAAAAAGGTATAACACATTATTTTAAATGTTGCCGTTATTTTTAAATATACCTATATCAATATATTTTAGTGTAAGATTACTTAGGCTACTTACATTTTTCTGAGTATCAATTTTGGTTATGCATTCGTAATCATCGTAATGTTATAGGTATTTGATTGTTATCTCAATTTTTTTTTCTGCACGAATGCATAACTTGTACTTAGTACCTACCCATAATAATTGCAAGTTAAAATTAAACAATTAGGTATTACAAATGTAAAAAACCCGTGGTATTTTTAGCAATTCTATAGAAGATTAGTACAAAGAAATATTTTGGTTTAACTATAAATTTCTTTCCCGCGAGCTAAGCTGGGTAGGTCAACTAGTACCTATTATATAAACCTCAAACAAACAAAAGATCTTTGTTACTATAAATCAATAATATATAATCAATCAATAATAATATAAATCAATTTACAAACAATTTTTGATTGAATTTCTGCACATAGTTCATTCAGATAGGTACCTACATATGTATGTACCTATATGTATATGTAGGTACCTATCTGTATGGAAAGTTAAATTCAAAACAAAAATCCATCCACTGCAAGGACGTTTGTATCTTTGTATAAATATAGCAAGAAGTAAGTTTGTGTTTAAATTTCAAGAATGAATGTGTACATTATTTGAAGACGACAACCTTCATAATAGTAAAAAAATTGAAAATCCTAAAGAATTCGAATCAAAAGTCTGGTCAATGATGTATATATGTACAAATATGACAAATATGTATGTAGGTAGTGCTTGTACAAAACTTGAAAATCCTAAAAAACTTAAACCAAAAGTCTGGTCAATGACGTACGCATGTATAAATGCTTATGTGAGAACCAGTTCTCATATTACATATTCCCTATAAAAAAAACGTAAACAATGAAAATGTTGGATCGTGTATAAATCCTTACAAAAAACTATTCGCCTCAGCTAAGCGAAACCATTGTATATTAACTTCAAAACTGCTAGCAGTTTATACATATATATACAATGAACAAAACAAGATACTGAATTATTTCATGTTCTCCTTCGGTTTTTTCTTGCCTCACATTGTCACATTGCACATGCGCAGGAAACTAAGCACAAAGCATAACACTAAAAACCATGCTCTTAATTCTCTCTCACTCAAATAAAATGTCCTACACTAGCACTCCAAGCGGCTCTAGGGAAAAAGATTTTTTCTCGTCTCATGATAGTACTATAGGCAATGTATATACAATGGCGCAAACCTGGTGTGGAATTGGCTAAGGTGATATATGATAAGTGATTGTCATAATAAAAAATTGAGGGGTGGAATTGGCTAAGGTGATATGTAACAGTCACATTTCTGATAGTCACATGTAATCACATTAAATTTTCAGTCTGCGAAAAGTGATCACCAGGAAAATTACAAATTCTGGCATCATCTTACGCAGACTGAATTTTTTGATTATGACAATCACTTATCATATATCGTTTTAGCCGACAACCCTGTTTGTCTTTTTACCCGGAAAAATGACCCACGATGTATCATCATCGCACGTGTGTATGCATCACTCTGCAGCTATAGCTCGTCAAAATAACGCAATTGGGCAACGGCCACCGCCCACCGGTTCTTCTTAAGATGTTTACTTTATTCTACTAATTGATTCCCATATTTTCCATGGTAAGATGGGCGCAAATAAAACATATGTATGTATTTGAAGTTGAAACACTTATTAATGAAATATTTTACCAAGTCAAATTTCTTCTTCTTATTGGGTACGTTCACGAACGTGACTTTCGGATAAGTTACCTTGCTTTTGTTGTAACTAGCATGGTTAAAAACAACTGTTTTCCAACTGATACAAGAACATATGGAACCAGAGAGAAAATCCAAAGGTATCCTAAAATTTGCTGGATTCTTTTCTCAACAATAAACAGCTGACTGTGTTTCTCTATTGCTTCGAATTTTGAGAGGTAAGAGGTAACCTATCTGTTTGGATTTGTTCGTTCATATAAAAAAAACCAAACACAAGCAAGGTTACCTATCCAAAAGATATGTACGTACGTGAAAGTACGCAGTATTTAATGAATTCGGACTAAAATTGGATTTCTTATTGGAGATTTCCAAGTTTTTTATATGTATGTATTTAATAGATTAAGAGACAAAATATCTTATTTAAAACATTAAAATCCTTAACCAACCTGCTAACTTTAAAGAACTTTTGCCATAAAAGCTTAGGGGAAATCGAATCAACAAAAAAAAACATACATACATAGGTACATAATCTTTGTAAATGATTGCCAAGGGAATTGTAAAAGTTGTTCTTCATTCTCTACCTCTGGTTACACATACATAATATGTATTATATCTATATTTGCACAGAAGCATGGTCATAAAAGTTACTCTAATTCCCAAGGATGTTGGTAACAGCAGAAAAGGTTTTTCTTTTGCCTCTTCTCGTGAAGTGTTATAATTCTATTTGCATATAAGAAATAAGATTGTTTCAAATATTCAAAACGTTGTCCAAACATACCTAAATATGAACTGAATTATTCACCGTGTTATAGAAGAGAAGTAATTGCGTTTGAATGTGGGGATGCAAGGTCCGTGCCTTGTAATAATTAATCAGGCGAACTTATAAATAATATCAATGTGTCTTTAGACATCGATTTCGATCCGTATAAAATGTATCTAAGGCAATTTTGCCATGGAAAGTGTTATTCAGTTTGAATTAAAATAATACTCCTCTTGACATTCGTTCTTTAGTGTGCTTTTACACGTAGACCGTTAAGTCTAGACTTTTTTAGAAGTTCGATGAAAAATGTAACGACTCACTGGACAAAATATTTTTCTTCCCAACTTTTCAAATTTGCTTTCACTTTTGTATATTTTTAAGGAAATAACTTTTAGAAATTTAATTTTCAAATTCAAAATTAAAAAAAAAATTAGATATATGTATATATGTATTTTTTTTCAAACTTTTACGTAATTAAGTAGATACTAATTTTGTTTTAATTATTCAATGCTCCTTATAGTTTTTAGTCAAAAACAAAAAGCTAGAGGCTCCTGTACTGTACTTTTTGAGAAATTTAAAAATAAGGAAAACTCTTTCTTCTCCTAAAAAACAACTTATTTTTTAGTTTTTACGTGACTAATTTTAGTGAGCTAATGTATGATGGATTAACCCTTCCTTTATTGTTTCAAGCTTTATTGACTCATTAATTGCCTAAATTATAAGGTATTTCCCAATTGGTATGAATATTTAGTTTAGATTTTAAAATGAAAGCTAAAGCGCTTGTCATTCTTTGTTCTATATCCTTTATTTCTTTATTTTTAAAGGAGATAATTTGTCCTAGGTACAAGTAGTCCTTACCGTACTCGAGTGGTTTATTATCGACACTTATTGCATCAACAGTACCATTTGTCATGATTTTGGTTTTCTGCTGATTAGTTGATAGAGCAATAATTTTGCATTCCGAGCATAGTTCCGAGCATTATTTGAAGCTTTTCACTGCTATTTGCGAGAAGTATAGTACGATCATTTGCCATTTATGTTTAATCCTCTATCTTTCCAGTCTAGCTTTCTGAAGACTCCTTCGAGAGCTGACGAAAAGAGCGCTGGTGAACTCGTATGGAATTGTATGGCAGGTACCGTTATTTTTCGACCTAGAGCAAAAATGAAAAACATCCCCCGAGATACTACCTAATAAATACTTAATACCAAACCAAGAAGCAAATCAGCCCATCCGTTTAGGCTGAAGAGGCGCGAACAGACAGACAGACAGACAGACGGAATTTCCGGACCCACTATTTTCAACTTCTCTATTATCGTAATATCATGTTTGATTGCCTGCATGCCTGCGAGAATTAAAAAAAAATTAAAAAAATTTGAGTTTCATCAGCATGCCTGTCTGTGGATTTCATTGAATGCACAGATTATTTAAAGTTTTTTAGTATTTCATTGAGCGGACGAAAAAAAATTCGCAGGAAAATTAAAGGAAATTGACCCATCATCTGTAGATTGTGCTACAGTTGTCAACAAAATTTTTAGCCTTCATGTTAATTACCTGCACCAGGACATCAGGAGTTAGCGTAGACTTTGAAGATGAAAGTAGCAAGACTTCGATAATAAAAACAGATTATCAATACCGAGCCGGTCCCACTTTGCTCATCCCAGCTAAGTACCCAGCCCACTGGAGTCTACAGAGCTTTATTTTTTCCATAACATTTTATACAATTGATGATTGTATATTCTCCGCGGAATCGTCCTCCTTGGACGCGGGGACAACAATTCTCCGTAAGACTTTCATCTCGAACGCGGATAAGAGATCAGAGTGCAATTTTGTGAGCACCCAAGTCTCGGATCCGTATGTGAGTACTGGTAAGACCATTGTCTTGTAAAGCAGCAGTTTGGTTTCTTAGAGTAAGGTTTTTTGACAGAATGTAGTATTTCTTCCTTCATATTATTATCGGCTGCTACTTTTGACCCAAGATAGTTTAAGACTCATTTCACTTCTGGAGGTGCAATAATTATTTTTGTCTCCCCTTATTTCTAGTGTATGGATAGTAGCTGTACGAGTAGCGGAATTGAATGCTCTACAACTTTTATTCAGACTATTTTTGAAAATATTGATAACCACAAAAATACCCCTTTTGGGGCTACATTTTACCACCGCCGAGGAAGAAAACGTAGGATATTCGTATTGAGCCCAAAAATAAAGCATTGCAACAGGAAATTTTGTTTGGCTGAATTATTTCCAATTTGGGTGATATTTGTGTCTAACGCTATTGGCCTATTATGGCATTACCCGCCATTTTGTCGTCAGTTAAATCAACCGCCATTGCAAGCTCACTCTTATTAAAAATCATTAAAACTCAAACAACTCTCGTTAAAATATATTTCTAAATGAAGAATGTACAAGCGCGCCTGCTAGTGGATGTCGAAATTATTTTGAGCAAAACTATGCGCAAACACAAAATTTGCGCATTTTTGCTTGTCTGTGGATGCTCTCCTTTAGTTTGATTTTTTTTTAATTTTTCTGTTTGAAAATGAATTTTTCATAAACTGTTTCCGAAAACAGCTTCCTTTGAAAAAAAAAATAAAAAAGTAACATTCACAAAAATGGCACTGGGAGTGTTGCCGTTGTTTTTGAATAAATTATTTGCTGTTTCAGTTACATATGTTTTTACAAAATTGCCCATTCTGTCCATTTGAGAGCAACATTTTCGGCATTTTCGCGAGCTCTCGGAAGAATTTTGAGAGTTTATTTCCTGAGAGTACTCTCATAAACAGTGTCCACTTGATATTTTTCTTCTGCTAGCTATCCTTTGAAAGATGTGAAAAAACATGTATTCTTGCAAAAAAAAGAAGGAAAATGGGCACGACTGGGTCGCACGTACTTGCTCTTATGTGCATAATTACATTGAAAAGCAAGATCTTTGACAGAAACAAGTAACATAAATTTTGAAAATAACAGTTTGAACTTATGAAAAGTATCAAAACCACAATACTTAACGGTTCTTAGTAAAAATGAAGTACGCACTCACACGACACAGGATTTATGAAAAATGTATTTATAAAATTGTAGGACCGGGCCGGAGAGTATTTCTGTAGGTATTGACTAACATTTGGTCGAAACCAAATCTACCGAACAAGTTTATTAACGGTACATTTCGTTTTGACTTTTTTGGTAACGGCTCATTTGATTTCTGTCAAATTAATTATTCATATCAATATTTTTAATGATTATTTTTTTATATTTTTAATTAGTTTTTGATTTTTTTTTTGAAAATTTAATATTTTTTAAAAGTAATAAGAAAATAGTTTTAATTTTATATTCAGCTGAATATTTATGAACTCTAAAAACTGCATACCAAAATCTCAATTTATTTTTTCAAAAAACTAAAAAAAAAAAAGAATTTTATCAAAATCCGTCCTCAGTTTTCGAAATACTTGTTGGTATTATTCAGTTACGTGATGGCGTACTCCGTTCTTACTAAACACTGTTGTAGTTTTGACACTTCTTATATGCTCAGACTTCAGACCGTCCACTGCTTTGTCATGTAAACTCTCGACAGCTACTCGCAAAATACGAACCCTGTTGAAATTGTGCGAGCTAAACTCCGATAGTGAACAAAACGTGTGTCCATGGCGAGTGAAGTGAAGTTGAAATGTCGAGAGTAAATAGTTAAATCTCCGACAGCTCAATATTGTGTCCACTTACGAGTTTGCTCTCGAGAGTCGCTTGAGAGCTACTCGCAGCCTTTTTACTCTCAAGTGGACTCGTACCTTTATAATATGGTACGAAACTCTGAATTGGATAAATCTTGTCTTTAAATTAATGCAAAGTAAAGATTTTGACTTTGTTTCTGTCCTCGGGGGTTTTCTGTAGTTTCCCCTATAGGGCACGTCCTCAAGTGGCGGATAGAGGAATGCTCGACATTAATGGTTTCTATTAATGCAGGGTAAGTGGGAAATAAAATACCACTCGTGGACCAAAAAACAACAAATGATAAAATGATGCAATGAGCAAACCAAATAGATACACTACCCCAGGTGGCAGTCCAGGTTCACTGGAAAATCCATACTCTTCGGAGGTCGGCTCTATGGACTCTAGGGAGAGCCATTTATTACATTTAATAAACCCCTTTACAAAAAGCTAAAGAGTACAAAGATCACCACCTTCCAGATCGAATAATTCCGGGAAGAAGAGTGCTCCGGAGCCGTCAGCAGGTGCCAAACAGGACTGATCGAAACAAAAAGTTTCGAGGATGAAAATAAAGTACTCCGAACAAGACTTGACGAAATGGTGCAACTCTACAAAAAGTTGAGAAAAGACGTTGAACTTTTTCGCGAAGAAAATAAAATGCTTAAAAGCACATCTCTTCAAAAAGAACATCAGGCTAGTTGACCGAGTCTAAAATAATGCGAATACATGACGGATGAAGAGGAACTAGCACGCGAGACTGAAAGAAGGCCAAGTAAAAAACGCAAGGCGGGTTCATCACCAGAACCTATTCAGCCTTTAAAAGAATCTCACCAACCGCAAGCAGCAAAACAAACAGCAAAGACAAGTCTTCCACCCCCGATCAACATCGTCGGGCTAACGGACTATAACAAGTTGTTACTTATTATTAAAGAAACGGTACAGTCAAACTTCAAAGTTATTTCTTTGCATAGCAATACGTGGAAAGTTAATGTAAGCGATCCCGACAGCTATCGATTGTTATCTAAAAAACTTAATGATACAAATTTTGAATGGTTTACATATTCAAGTAGAGTTCCCCAGAGCTCAAACAATACGTAATTAATTATGAAAGTGACCAGTTGTTTTAAATTTTTACATGCAATGCCAACGGCCTATCTTCTAAAATGGACGACGACGAATTAGAAACACAATTGTCAAACGAAAAAGTTGACATATGCCTGATTTCTAAACACACTTAAAAAAAGAAAACGGAATCAATATAAAAGGTTATTCTGCCTATCATGCGTATCACCCATCTGATAGAGCAAGAGGTGGATCCTCTCTATTTATAAGAGAAAACATTGACCTTTCCTTAAAGTCAACAATTGAACTTGAGAAAATGCAAGTTTGTGCAGTAAATATAAAATACCGACGTTCGACATATAGCATTGCATCAATACATTGTCCTCCCATGAAGCTCTCGATTCTAAGTTTAATATAGGTGGTGACTTTAATTAAAGACATACATTTTGGGGATCAAGATGCATATCAAACAGAGGGAGACAACTTTTTAAAGCTTGTATGGAAACTAGTGCTGACTTTTTATCGACCGGTAAACCAACTTACTGGCTAAGGCCAAAACTCCAGATCTACTTGACTTTTTTATCGCAAAGGGTTTTAATAAAAAACTTTACAAAGATCGAGGATAGCTATGATCTTCCTACTGATCACTCACCAGTCATATTGACAGTAAGCGGAAGCCTAATAATGAAGGAAAGTGCGTCATTTTTGACTGACAACAGAACGAATCGGGAAGGGTTTCGTGTACAGATTGCAAACTCCGTTTGGTGTCGATCCTAAGCTCGTTGAAGACGGATGTCGAGGTGCGCGCACAATTAGTTAAACAAAGTCCAAACAAATAATTGTTGCGCGTTGTTATTGCGAGTGCTTTAAGGAAAAAAAAATAATACACGCTCGTTGAGAAATTAGAAAAAAACCCCTCGCGTGTGCTGTAAAAAAAAAAATAATAGTGTTCACTCGCGTCGTAGGATGAATGAAAAAGATGCCCACTCGCGCTGAAGAAGAAAAAAAAAAAATAAATAAAACGCATTCGCATAACAAATTTTCCTCTATTCTGTCCCAAGACCTTTGTGCTTAACTGCCTCTTTCTTATCTACTGTAGGCATCGTATGACCATACAATGCTTGCGGTAAATAGATAAGGGCATCTGAATTTGTCTTATTGTGCTGAATGTTTGGATTAATTTTTTGTAAACAGGCTGTCTTATGGGCATAACACCTAAGACAGTTTGATTATTACAGAAGTTAATTTTGATTTTCACTGCGCAGTTCGACTTAATCAGAGTTGTGTTTTGTATGTAAGTATTTTTAAATGGTAAGTGATTTTTGTGTCGTGTATTCAAATGTTCGTGGTTTAAGAAAGAATTTCTTTCACGTGTACGTCTACACTGTTCAACACAGGCCAGCTGTTTTGGCATTAAGTGAAACTCAGGTTGGAGCAAATACTGATTTATCAGAATTTGCTCTACATGGGTATAGCTTGGTGCCATTACTCTTTTCTCATCATGGTCTCGTGGTCTATGTTAGGAATGATATTGCTTGCCAGAGCCTTCCCCAATATGGGCAATGTTCCAACACGGACTTTAATTTCTTATGGCTCAAATTCACTGTCCGCAAGCATGTCATTCATTATTGTTTTATTTACAGGAGTCCAAATCTTGACAGTAATTCGACTTGTAACGAGTTTGATGCACTGTCTGATTCCATCTCGAAAATTGTTTCCCTTTGTCCTCGCACTGAAATCGTTATTGCGGGCGATTTCAATGTACACAATTCCAACTGGCTCCGCTATTCTGGTCAGACAACACCCGAAGGAAGGTATGTCGAGCTCTTTGCCGGGTTACATCACCTTACCCAACTGATCGATATGCCAACGCGTATACCGGATGTTGCTGGGCAAGCAGCCCATACTCTTGACTTGTTTCTTACTTCTCACCCTGATAAATATACCATTAGTGTAACTTCTCCATTTGGCACTTCAGACCATTGTATCATTTCAGCTAATTTCTCATCCCCCACCCATCCAGTTAAAGAAAAACTTCCCACCAGGACCGTTTGGCAATACGAGAAAGCCAACTGGGACGGCCTGAATTTCTTTTTCCGAAACTTTAACTGGTCACTATGCTTCCTCGATAGTGACATTGATGCCAGTGCTGAAATGATCACAAATGTGATTCTTCTAGGGATGCGTGCTTTTATTCCTAACAGAGTAAAAAGCATCAAACCTAAAGAAAAGTCTTGGTTTAATTCTGAGTGTAAAGAAGCTATCAGGCTCAAAGAAGTAAGTTTCCGATCTTACAAAGCCAACCCTACAGAGGAAAATCGGAAAAAGCACAAACAAGCAAGGAACTCATGCAACTCCGTTATAGAAAGAACCAAATTTTTGCATGACCAAAAATTACGGCAAAAAATTCTGCAGTGTCCCAAAGGCAGTAAAAATTTTTGGTCATTTGTAAAAAATATAAAAAACTCCTCGACATCTTCGGTTCCAACGCTCATCGACAATAACAAACCAATTGTTTACTCTTCAGAGAAGGCAAACTTGCTCGCCGCCCATTTCGCTGCCAGCTCCACGCTGCCTCAAAGCAACGTTGCCCCTCCTGTACTTGAGAATGTAAATTTTTCCATGGGACACATTTTTTTCCGCACTCGTACAGTAGCAAGAGTTCTCAAAGATCTCGATATACACAAATCCGCTGGCCCGGATGGTATACCCCCGATTCTTCTGAAGAGGTGTTCTTCCACACTGGCAAAGCCACTGCGTAAGCTTTTCCATCGCTCCTACTCTTCTGGAATCTTTCCTAGAAGATGGAAAACAGCATTTGTCCAGCCTGTCCCTAAGAAAGGTGACCCATCCTCCCCCTCCCCCTACCGACCCATAGCACTGACATCCCTTCTTTCTAAGGTCATGGAAACACTGATTAACCGTCAGCTTAAGGAATATCTCGAAGATCGTAAGCTTCTCCATGACCGTCAGTATGGCTTCCGCAGCAACCGTTCCACTGGTGATCTGATGGCATATCTCACCGAACAGTGGAACAAATCTTTACATCGCTTTGGTGAAAGTAAGATTATTGCTCTTGATATCTCCAAGGCATTTGATAGAGTTTGGCATGAAGCTCTCTTATCGAAAATGCGTGCTTTTGGGATCGATAATACTCTTGTTCGTTGGATTAGAAGCTATCTTCTGGACCGTTCAATACAAGTTGTATTGGACGGATTCAAGTCTGATTCCCATAAAATAAATGCTGGTGTGCCCCAGGGCTCTGTTCTGTCTCCGACTCTTTTCCTCATTTTTATAAATGATCTTCTGTCTGTTACTTCTAATCCACTTAACTGTTTTGCTGACGACTCTACCCTCAGCTTTTCATATTCGTTCGATAATTCACGTCCTTCGCCTTCGGACGTACAATTGCAACGGTGCCGTATGTCAAGCTCATTAAACTCCGATTTATACAGCATTGTCAAATGGGGTAATAGAAATCGTGTGGAGTTTAATGCTTCGAAAACTCAATGCTGTCTTCTGTCGTTAAAGCTAAACATTCCCCCAATGCCATTGTCCATGAATGGCACTTACATCGAAGAAACCGAAAAGCTCTCAGTACTCGGTATGTGTGTCAACGACGACCTCCGTTGGAACGACCATATATTTGAGATCGCTAAGAATGCTGCAAAGTGCTTAGGTTTTCTGTATCGGTGTAAGAAGTACTTTTCCCCATCTGATCTGGCTACAATTTATAAAGCGTTTATACGCCCTAAACTCGAGTATAACTCCCACCTCTGGGCAGGTGCTTCGCAAACATCGCTTCACCTGCTTGATAGAATACAAAATCGAGCGTTAAGATTGATAGGTAATAGAACTGCCGCTGAAACAATTGCCCCACTCGAACACCGACGCAATGTTTCATGTCTTTCCTTATTTTATCGTTTCTTTTACAAAAAATGTTCACTCGAAGTAGCCAGTTGCATTCCTCCCCTTAAAAGTTTCTCCCGTAATACTCGTCTCGCAAGGAATGCTCATCAGTTCACCCTTGAGCCTAATTTCGGACGTACCGTGAAATATAGGGATTCTTTTTTTAGCCGAACGACACGAATCTGGAATAGTTTACCCGGCGGGATTTTCCCTTGCCATTTTGATCTGCAAACATTCAAAACCAATGTTAATCGGCACCTCCTATCTCTCCCCTCCCTATCTTCGTAATGCCCGCGCAGTGTGTTCTACATTAAAAGGGAAACGCATAATCCCTTGTGCGCGCGTTAATTATAAAAAAAAAAAAAAAAAAAAAGAATTAGAAGATGAAGTCGACAGATTTATTAAAATCGTCCAAGATGCTGCCTGGAAAAACACTCCGCAAAATAGCAGAAATTCAATTCCTAACGAGAAAAATGTTTCAACTGAAATTAAAGAACTTATACTCAAAAAAGTGCGAAATGGCAGCAATCCCGCTCTCCTTAACACAAAACTATTTTGAAACACCAGTAAACTGAAAAATGCAATCAGAGATTTAAAAAAACTGTGAGATTTCTACTTATCTCGAAGGTTATTCTGCAGAAAAAAGTACGTATTACTCTCTGTGGAAGGCTGTTAAAGGTGTTAAAAAACGCAAGTTACAACCAGCACCAATTCGAAAAAAACAATGGAGATTGGGCTAAAACAGACAAATAAAAGGCAGATATGTTTACCGATCACCTCGAGGAAATTTTCAAACCTTTTGACGGTGAGGAGCTATTGAATGAATCCGGTGATACTCATTGGACCTCTGAAAACTTCCGATTTCGAGATGTCACATTTTAAGAACTTTAAGACGCTATAAGAAAGCAAAAAACAAAAAAGATCCTGAATATGACTTGATAAATGTACCCCTTCTTAAAGAGTTACCGAGAAAACCAGTCACTAAAATCCAACAGCCAACAGCTGATTAATGTCACGTTTAGGCTTGCATACGATCCATGGCAATAGAAAGTGGCCGAAGTCATTATGGTCCCAAAACCAGGCAAAACTCTTAATGAAAAGAAGTCTTACAGACCAATATTTTTATTACCAATATTTTCTAAGATATTTGAGAAATTATTACTTAAGCGCCTACTTCCAATTATAGAAGAGAAACGGCTTATTCCGGAACACAAATTCAGTTTTAGAAATAACCACTCAACTATTGATCAAGTATACAGAATAACAAATGAAATTGAAAAATCCCTAGAGGGGAAAAAGATATGTTCAAGCGCGTTTCTTGATGTTTAACAAGCTTTCGATAAGGTCTGGCATGACGGCTTAAGATTTAAATTAAGAAAGGTTTTTCCGACACAAATATATTATATTCTGGAATCCTATCTGGAAAATAGACTTTTCCGAGTGAAACAAGGCACTGAATATTCAGGATTTAAAGAAATAAATGCTGGTGTTCCACAAGGAAGCGTTCTTGGCCCGGTGTAATTCGTTCTTTATACTCGACATATACCTTAAGAAGAAGACGTCAAGATAGCAACATTTGCTGTTGATACGGCCATACTTGCATCACCCAGCTCAATTGAAAGATCAACCGAAAAGCTACAGAAAACTCTTGACAAAATAACAAACTGGACGAAGAAATGGCGCATTGTTCTAAACGAGTCCAAATCAACACATGTTAACTTTACTTACAAGAATGTTACCAATCTACCCATCTTTATTAACTCGGTGCAAATACCGTATGCTAACGAAGCAAAGTATCTAGGTATGATTCTTTATGCTAATCTTAAATGGAAGACACACGTTAAAAAGAAAAGAGACGAACTCGATATTAAGTTACGAGAACTAAACCGGCTAATTGGAAAATATTCCAATCTTAGTACTTATAACAAACTGCTTATCTACAAGCAAGTGCTAAAACCTGTGTGGACTTACGGAATACAACTTTGGGGTTGTGTTAAACCTTGCCATATACAAACACTGCAAACATTTCAGAATAAAGTCCTCAGAGCAATTTTTGGTGCTCCATTGTACATACGAAACAGCGATTTACTGTCGAAACTGTCAACGACGAACTTAATAAATTCCACGACTGGATCGCACGTACTTGCTCATAAGTGCGGTTACATCGTCGAATAAATTTAAAAAAAATACACGACTGGTTGCGCGCGATGGCGGATGGACTCATTCGGGTCTTCTTCGATACTCTGTAAAAAAGACCAACTCCGAAAAAAATATTGCCAGAATGAAAACCACACGTCTATTAAAATAAAAAAATATTTTTTTTTTAGAAAATTCTTTCATTTTTTTAATAAGAGTTTGAAAACTAAATGTCTATCGAGGAAAAAAAATATTTAAAATCGTTCGACCAGTTTTTTTAAAAAGGAAAATTAAAGGAAATTGACCCATCATCTGTAGATTGTGCTACAGTTGTCAACAAAATTTTTAGCCTTCATGTTAATTACCTGCACCAGGACATCAGGAGTTAGCGTAGACTTTGAAGATGAAAGTAGCAAGACTTCGATAATAAAAACAGATTATCAATACCGAGCCGGTCCCACTTTGCTCATCCCAGCTAAGTACCCAGCCCACTGGAGTCTACAGAGCTTTATTTTTTCCATAACATTTTATACAATTGATGATTGTATATTCTCCGCGGAATCGTCCTCCTTGGACGCGGGGACAACAATTCTCCGTAAGACTTTCATCTCGAACGCGGATAAGAGATCAGAGTGCAATTTTGTGAGCACCCAAGTCTCGGATCCGTATGTGAGTACTGGTAAGACCATTGTCTTGTAAAGCAGCAGTTTGGTTTCTTAGAGTAAGGTTTTTTGACAGAATGTAGTATTTCTTCCTTCATATTATTATCGGCTGCTACTTTTGACCCAAGATAGTTTAAGACTCATTTCACTTCTGGAGGTGCAATAATTATTTTTGTCTCCCCTTATTTCTAGTGTATGGATAGTAGCTGTACGAGTAGCGGAATTGAATGCTCTACAACTTTTATTCAGACTATTTTTGAAAATATTGATAACCACAAAAATACCCCTTTTGGGGCTACATTTTACCACCGCCGAGGAAGAAAACGTAGGATATTCGTATTGAGCCCAAAAATAAAGCATTGCAACAGGAAATTTTGTTTGGCTGAATTATTTCCAATTTGGGTGATATTTGTGTCTAACGCTATTGGCCTATTATGGCATTACCCGCCATTTTGTCGTCAGTTAAATCAACCGCCATTGCAAGCTCACTCTTATTAAAAATCATTAAAACTCACACAACTCTCGTTAAAATATATTTCTAAATGAAGAATGTACAAGCGCGCCTGCTAGTGGATGTCGAAATTATTTTGAGCAAAACTATGCGCAAACACAAAATTTGCGCATTTTTGCTTGTCTGTGGATGCTCTCCTTTAGTTTGATTTTTTTTTAATTTTTCTGTTTGAAAATGAATTTTTCATAAACTGTTTCCGAAAACAGCTTCCTTTGAAAAAAAAAAATAAAAAAGTAACATTCACAAAAATGGCACTGGGAGTGTTGCCGTTGTTTTTGAATAAATTATTTGCTGTTTCAGTTACATATGTTTTTACAAAATTGCCCATTCTGTCCATTTGAGAGCAACATTTTCGGCATTTTCGCGAGCTCTCGGAAGAATTTTGAGAGTTTATTTCCTGAGAGTACTCTCATAAACAGTGTCCACTTGATATTTTTCTTCTGCTAGCTATCCTTTGAAAGATGTGAAAAAACATGTATTCTTGCAAAAAAAAGAAGGAAAATGGGCACGACTGGGTCGCACGTACTTGCTCTTATGTGCATAATTACATTGAAAAGCAAGATCTTTGACAGAAACAAGTAACATAAATTTTGAAAATAACAGTTTGAACTTATGAAAAGTATCAAAACCACAATACTTAACGGTTCTTAGTAAAAATGAAGTACGCACTCACACGACACAGGATTTATGAAAAATGTATTTATAAAATTGTAGGACCGGGCCGGAGAGTATTTCTGTAGGTATTGACTAACATTTGGTCGAAACCAAATCTACCGAACAAGTTTACTAACGGTACATTTCGTTTTGACTTTTTTGGTAACGGCTCATTTGATTTCTGTCAAATTAATTATTCATATCAATATTTTTAATGATTATTTTTTTATATTTTTAATTAGTTTTTGATTTTTTTTTGAAAATTTAATATTTTTTAAAAGTAATAAGAAAATAGTTTTAATTTTATATTCAGCTGAATATTTATGAACTCTAAAAACTGCATACCAAAATCTCAATTTATTTTTTCAAAAAACTAAAAAAAAAAAAGAATTTTATCAAAATCCGTCCTCAGTTTTCGAAATACTTGTTGGTATTATTCAGTTACGTGATGGCGTACTCCGTTCTTACTAAACACTGTTGTAGTTTTGACACTTCTTATATGCTCAGACTTCAGACCGTCCACTGCTTTGTCATGTAAACTCTCGACAGCTACTCGCAAAATACGAACCCTGTTGAAATTGTGCGAGCTAAACTCCGATAGTGAACAAAACGTGTGTCCATGGCGAGTGAAGTGAAGTTGAAATGTCGAGAGTAAATAGTTAAATCTCCGACAGCTCAATATTGTGTCCACTTACGAGTTTGCTCTCGAGAGTCGCTTGAGAGCTACTCGCAGCCTTTTTACTCTCAAGTGGACTCGTACCTTTATAATATGGTACGAAACTCTGAATTGGATAAATCTTGTCTTTAAATTAATGCAAAGTAAAGATTTTGACTTTGTTTCTGTCCTCGGGGGTTTTCTGTAGTTTCCCCTATAGGGCACGTCCTCAAGTGGCGGATAGAGGAATGCTCGACATTAATGGTTTCTATTAATGCAGGGTAAGTGGGAAATAAAATACCACTCGTGGACCAAAAAACAACAAATGATAAAATGATGCAATGAGCAAACCAAATAGATACACTACCCCAGGTGGCAGTCCAGGTTCACTGGAAAATCCATACTCTTCGGAGGTCGGCTCTATGGACTCTAGGGAGAGCCATTTATTACATTTAATAAACCCCTTTACAAAAAGCTAAAGAGTACAAAGATCACCACCTTCCAGATCGAATAATTCCGGGAAGAAGAGTGCTCCGGAGCCGTCAGCAGGTGCCAAACAGGACTGATCGAAACAAAAAGTTTCGAGGATGAAAATAAAGTACTCCGAACAAGACTTGACGAAATGGTGCAACTCTACAAAAAGTTGAGAAAAGACGTTGAACTTTTTCGCGAAGAAAATAAAATGCTTAAAAGCACATCTCTTCAAAAAGAACATCAGGCTAGTTGACCGAGTCTAAAATAATGCGAATACATGACGGATGAAGAGGAACTAGCACGCGAGACTGAAAGAAGGCCAAGTAAAAAACGCAAGGCGGGTTCATCACCAGAACCTATTCAGCCTTTAAAAGAATCTCACCAACCGCAAGCAGCAAAACAAACAGCAAAGACAAGTCTTCCACCCCCGATCAACATCGTCGGGCTAACGGACTATAACAAGTTGTTACTTATTATTAAAGAAACGGTACAGTCAAACTTCAAAGTTATTTCTTTGCATAGCAATACGTGGAAAGTTAATGTAAGCGATCCCGACAGCTATCGATTGTTATCTAAAAAACTTAATGATACAAATTTTGAATGGTTTACATATTCAAGTAGAGTTCCCCAGAGCTCAAACAATACGTAATTAATTATGAAAGTGACCAGTTGTTTTAAATTTTTACATGCAATGCCAACGGCCTATCTTCTAAAATGGACGACGACGAATTAGAAACACAATTGTCAAACGAAAAAGTTGACATATGCCTGATTTCTAAACACACTTAAAAAAAGAAAACGGAATCAATATAAAAGGTTATTCTGCCTATCATGCGTATCACCCATCTGATAGAGCAAGAGGTGGATCCTCTCTATTTATAAGAGAAAACATTGACCTTTCCTTAAAGTCAACAATTGAACTTGAGAAAATGCAAGTTTGTGCAGTAAATATAAAATACCGACGTTCGACATATAGCATTGCATCAATACATTGTCCTCCCATGAAGCTCTCGATTCTAAGTTTAATATAGGTGGTGACTTTAATTAAAGACATACATTTTGGGGATCAAGATGCATATCAAACAGAGGGAGACAACTTTTTAAAGCTTGTATGGAAACTAGTGCTGACTTTTTATCGACCGGTAAACCAACTTACTGGCTAAGGCCAAAACTCCAGATCTACTTGACTTTTTTATCGCAAAGGGTTTTAATAAAAAACTTTACAAAGATCGAGGATAGCTATGATCTTCCTACTGATCACTCACCAGTCATATTGACAGTAAGCGGAAGCCTAATAATGAAGGAAAGTGCGTCATTTTTGACTGACAACAGAACGAATCGGGAAGGGTTTCGTGTACAGATTGCAAACTCCGTTTGAATTAGAAGATGAAGTCGACAGATTTATTAAAATCGTCCAAGATGCTGCCTGGAAAAACACTCCGCAAAATAGCAGAAATTCAATTCCTAACGAGAAAAATGTTTCAACTGAAATTAAAGAACTTATACTCAAAAAAGTGCGAAATGGCAGCAATCCCGCTCTCCTTAACACAAAACTATTTTGAAACACCAGTAAACTGAAAAATGCAATCAGAGATTTAAAAAAACTGTGAGATTTCTACTTATCTCGAAGGTTATTCTGCAGAAAAAAGTACGTATTACTCTCTGTGGAAGGCTGTTAAAGGTGTTAAAAAACGCAAGTTACAATCAGCACCAATTCGAAAAAAACAATGGAGATTGGGCTAAAACAGACAAATAAAAGGCAGATATGTTTACCGATCACCTCGAGGAAATTTTCAAACCTTTTGACGGTGAGGAGCTATTGAATGAATCCGGTGATACTCATTGGACCTCTGAAAACTTCCGATTTCGAGATGTCACATTTTAAGAACTTTAAGACGCTATAAGAAAGCAAAAAACAAAAAAGATCCTGAATATGACTTGATAAATGTACCCCTTCTTAAAGAGTTACCGAGAAAACCAGTCACTAAAATCCAACAGCCAACAGCTGATTAATGTCACGTTTAGGCTTGCATACGATCCATGGCAATAGAAAGTGGCCGAAGTCATTATGGTCCCAAAACCAGGCAAAACTCTTAATGAAAAGAAGTCTTACAGACCAATATTTTTATTACCAATATTTTCTAAGATATTTGAGAAATTATTACTTAAGCGCCTACTTCCAATTATAGAAGAGAAACGGCTTATTCCGGAACACAAATTCAGTTTTAGAAATAACCACTCAACTATTGATCAAGTATACAGAATAACAAATGAAATTGAAAAATCCCTAGAGGGGAAAAAGATATGTTCAAGCGCGTTTCTTGATGTTTAACAAGCTTTCGATAAGGTCTGGCATGACGGCTTAAGATTTAAATTAAGAAAGGTTTTTCCGACACAAATATATTATATTCTGGAATCCTATCTGGAAAATAGACTTTTCCGAGTGAAACAAGGCACTGAATATTCAGGATTTAAAGAAATAAATGCTGGTGTTCCACAAGGAAGCGTTCTTGGCCCGGTGTAATTCGTTCTTTATACTCGACATATACCTTAAGAAGAAGACGTCAAGATAGCAACATTTGCTGTTGATACGGCCATACTTGCATCACCCAGCTCAATTGAAAGATCAACCGAAAAGCTACAGAAAACTCTGGACAAAATAACAAACTGGACGAAGAAATGGCGCATTGTTCTAAACGAGTCCAAATCAACACATGTTAACTTTACTTACAAGAATGTTACCAATCTACCCATCTTTATTAACTCGGTGCAAATACCGTATGCTAACGAAGCAAAGTATCTAGGTATGATTCTTTATGCTAATCTTAAATGGAAGACACACGTTAAAAAGAAAAGAGACGAACTCGATATTAAGTTACGAGAACTAAACCGGCTAATTGGAAAATATTCCAATCTTAGTACTTATAACAAACTGCTTATCTACAAGCAAGTGCTAAAACCTGTGTGGACTTACGGAATACAACTTTGGGGTTGTGTTAAACCTTGCCATATACAAACACTGCAAACATTTCAGAATAAAGTCCTCAGAGCAATTTTTGGTGCTCCATTGTACATACGAAACAGCGATTTACTGTCGAAACTGTCAACGACGAACTTAATAAATTCCACGA
The DNA here is from genome assembly GCA_963971375.1 of Platycheirus rosarum. Taxonomy (NCBI): domain Eukaryota; kingdom Metazoa; phylum Arthropoda; class Insecta; order Diptera; family Syrphidae; genus Platycheirus; species Platycheirus rosarum. Next base: position 232,314,400 of record OZ020507.1, read on the forward strand.
CTGGATCGCACGTACTTGCTCATAAGTGCGGTTACATCGTCGAATAAATTTAAAAAAATACACGACTGGTTGCGCGCGATGGCGGATGGACTCATTCGGGTCTTCTTCGATACTCTGTAAAAAAGACCAACTCCGAAAAAAATATTGCCAGAATGAAAACCACACGTCTATTAAAATAAAAAAATATTTTTTTTTTAGAAAATTCTTTCATTTTTTTAATAAGTTTAAAAGAGTTTGAAAACTAAATGTCTATCGAGGAAAAAAAATATTTAAAATCGTTCGACCAGTTTTTTTAAAAAGTCGTTTTTTTGAAAAACTTTTCAAAAAAAATATTTTAATTTTTTTTCTAGTATGTTATTATAAGGAAATCTGTAGTTTTCATCTGGGAATCTTCTGTGGTTAGTTTTGTTATGGATTTCTTTTATTTTTTCTAAGCACGAATCTTTGCTCAATAAATCTTCTGCTAAATAAGCGCATCTTATTAACTTGTATTTTCTCTAATAGAATTTGCAAATAAGAGAAAAACAACAATTACTAAGGAATAAATAAATATTGTAGGAAATTTTATTCTCTACAAACGTATTTACCGTAGAACATAAGCAAACAAAAGTTACGGGGACCACGAGGTCATAAACTTAAGAAAATGTTAACTAACCATTCATTAGAATTATCTCAAAGTTTCGTGAAGTTCCGACCTTTGTCGACCTTAAACTTGTTGACTGGATTTAGAGTTGTAGGATTGTTAACTAAAGAGTCCGCCATCTAAGGTTTTTTTTTTCAACTAGTGCTTATTTCGTGAATGGTAACATTTAGCTCATGTCTGATTTGACAGATAATTAGTTTTATCCTTCCGCTAAACGAATATGGTTGTGTATACGCTTGAAATATTGCGACATTACTGCCTGCGATCGACTTATAGAAGATGCCGATTTTGCCAAAAAAATTATCTTTTCAGATGAAGCTCATTTTGATCTTGGCGGGTATGTAAACAAGCAAAATTGTCGCATTTGGGACACAGAAAACCCGCACGCATACATTGAAAAGCCGATACACCCAAAACGAGTCACTGTTTGGTGCGTATTTTGGTCCAGAGGCATAATTGGGCCATTTTTTGAAAATAAGCAAGGAGTGGCCGTTACAGTCAATGGCGATCGTTATCGGGCCATGTTGAACGAATTTTTATTCACAAAAATTGAAGAGGAGGACATTAGCAACATTTGGTTTCAACAGGACGGCGCTACGTGCCACACAGCCGAATCTACACTCGATGTTGATGAAGCATTTAAAAAAAAAGAAGTTATTTGGCAGACCCGTTATAAGTTGGATTATCAACTGATTTTGCGTTAAAATGCACCAGGAAGGAGTAGTGAGCCAAATAGTTAACAAAGTGCCAATTTTTAGAAACTTGTTTCTTTGTTGAGGAGGGGGCGCCGGGAGTAGGAAGCGTGGCTGTACAAATTTCGTCTTTTGGTATCTACCGGGCACTGTAAACATTATATCGAAACTTCAGAACTTCCCGATTTTTGTAGGGTAAAACCACTTTATTTACTGCTCTATCACTTTAAGGAACCCGTTGCAATAACGACTTGTTGTGATAAGCTACATTGTTTCCGCGAATTTTCAGAAACGGTTTATGTTTTTTCACTGGTTAAAATATGAAAATTTTCCTTTTATCTTTTCTATTTAAAATTAAACTTCAAAATACTTTTACTGTTCGTTATAAAATTAAACCTTTATATTATTATGTGTCGCAGCTAAGAAAGTTCTCGAAAGAATGACCTTTTTATTATTACAAGGTTAAAAGATGATTTGCAAAAATATAAAACATAGAAAAATTATTTGACAATATTTTGAGCTATTCTCTGAAGTGATTTTTTTGGTTAATTCACAATAATTATTTTATATTTATGAATAATAATGATGAACTATAAATAATAAATATTTTACATATGCTAATTTAATTATTTAATTAATAAATAAGTGGTGTGCCAAACATTCTCCTCCCCGGTGAACAATGTTCTCAATGTAGTATAGAGCCGGCCCTGGTAAATGTCTTCATTACAATTATTTTATTATGGGAACTCGAAATCGACTCTTGTGCTTTCTTTGGTACATAAAAAGAAAAAAAAAACTTAAGTAACATAATAATATAAGAGAATTAATTGGTAGTGCGGTACCAATTTAATTTATTTTTTTTTGTTTAAGAAAATTGGTGTGCGGTGCCAATTGTGTTGATAAGTGTTTCATTAGTTAATAATAATAAATTAAATTATAAATTAATAAAAAAAATAATAAAAATGTTGTGTGGTGTTTTCTTGCTGTTGCCGCTGCTGCTATAAAGAAAACAGATTTTATAAATCTTTTTGAAGCTCTCGATTCTAAGTTTAATATAGGCGGTGACTTTAATTCAAAACATACGTTTTGGGGATCAAGATGCATATCAAACAGACGGAGACAACTTTTTAAAGCTTGTATGGAAACTAGTGCTGACTTTTTATCGACCGGAAAACCAACTTACTGGCTAAGGCCAAAACTCCAGATCTACTTGACTTTTTTATCGCAAAGGGTTTAAATAAAAACTTTACAAAGATCGAGGATCGCTATGATCTTCCTACTGATCACTCACCAGTCATATTGACAGTAAGCGGAAGCCTAATAATGAAGGAAAGTGCGTCATTTTTGACTAACAACAGAACGAATCGGGAAAGGTTTCGTGTACAGATTGCGAAGAGGCTATTACACTTGAAGTGTAATAAGTTAAACTCCGTTTGAATTAGAAGATGAAGTCGACAGATTTATTAAAATCGTCCAAGATGCTGCCTGGAAAAACACTCCGCAAAATAGCAGAAATTCAATTCCTAACGAGAAAAATGTTTCAACTGAAATTAAAGAACTTATACTCAAAAAAAAGAAAAGCACGTGAGAAATGGCAGCAATCCCGCGCTCCTTAACACAAAACTATTTTGAAACACCTCTCCAGTAAACTGAAAAATGCAATCAGAGATTTAAAAAACTGTGAGATTTCTACTTATCTCGAAAGTCATTCTGCAGAAAAAAGTACGTATTACTCTCTGTGGAAGGCTGTTAAAGGTGTTAAAAAACGCAAAGTTACAATCAGCACCAATTCGAAAAAAACAATGGAGATTGGGCTAAAACAGACAAATAAAAGGCAGATATGTTTACCGATCACCTCGAGGAAATTTTCAAACCTTTTGACGGTGAGGAGCTATTGAAAGAATCCGGTGATACTCATTGGACCTCTGAAAACTTCCGATTTCGAGATGTCACATTTTAAGAACTTTAAGACGCTATAAGAAAGCAAAAAACAAAAACGATCCTGAATATGACTTGATAAATGTACCCCTTCTTAAAGAGTTACCGAGAAAACCAGTCACTAAAATCCAACAGCCAACAGCTGATTAATGTCACGTTTAGGCTTGCATACGATCCACGGCAATAGAAAGTGGCCGAAGTCATTATGGTCCCAAAACCAGGCAAAACTCTTAATGAAAAGAAGTCTTACAGACCAATATTTTTATTACCAATATTTTCTAAGATATTTGAGAAATTATTACTTAAGCGCCTACTTCCAATTATAGAAGAGAAACGGCTTATTCCGGAACACAAATTCAGTTTTAGAAATAACCACTCAACTATTGATCAAGTATACAGAATAACAAATGAAATTGAAAAATCCCTAGAGGGGAAAAAGATATGTTCAAGCGCGTTTCTTGATGTTTAACAAGCTTTCGATAAGGTCTGGCATGACGGCTTAAGATTTAAATTAAGAAAGGTTTTTCCGACACAAATATATTATATTCTGGAATCCTATCTGGAAAATAGACTTTTCCGAGTGAAACAAGGCACTGAATATTCAGGATTTAAAGAAATAAATGCTGGTGTTCCACAAGGAAGCGTTCTTGGCCCGGTGTAATTCGTTCTTTATACTCGACATATACCTTAAGAAGAAGACGTCAAGATAGCAACATTTGCTGTTGATACGGCCATACTTGCATCACCCAGCTCAATTGAAAGATCAACCGAAAAGCTACAGAAAACTCTGGACAAAATAACAAACTGGACGAAGAAATGGCGCATTGTTCTAAACGAGTCCAAATCAACACATGTTAACTTTACTTACAAGAATGTTACCAATCTACCCATCTTTATTAACTCGGTGCAAATACCGTATGCTAACGAAGCAAAGTATCTAGGTATGATTCTTTATGCTAATCTTAAATGGAAGACACACGTTAAAAAGAAAAGAGACGAACTCGATATTAAGTTACGAGAACTAAACCGGCTAATTGGAAAATATTCCAATCTTAGTACTTATAACAAACTGCTTATCTACAAGCAAGTGCTAAAACCTGTGTGGACTTACGGAATACAACTTTGGGGTTGTGTTAAACCTTGCCATATACAAACACTGCAAACATTTCAGAATAAAGTCCTCAGAGCAATTTTTGGTGCTCCATTGTACATACGAAACAGCGATTTACTGTCGAAACTGTCAACGACGAACTTAATAAATTCCACGACTGGATCGCACGTACTTGCTCATAAGTGCGGTTACATCGTCGAATAAATTTAAAAAAATACACGACTGGTTGCGCGCGATGGCGGATGGACTCATTCGGGTCTTCTTCGATACTCTGTAAAAAAGACCAACTCCGAAAAAAATATTGCCAGAATGAAAACCACACGTCTATTAAAATAAAAAAATATTTTTTTTTTAGAAAATTCTTTCATTTTTTTAATAAGTTTAAAAGAGTTTGAAAACTAAATGTCTATCGAGGAAAAAAAATATTTAAAATCGTTCGACCAGTTTTTTTAAAAAGTCGTTTTTTTGAAAAACTTTTCAAAAAAAATATTTTAATTTTTTTTCTAGTATGTTATTATAAGGAAATCTGTAGTTTTCATCTGGGAATCTTCTGTGGTTAGTTTTGTTATGGATTTCTTTTATTTTTTCTAAGCACGAATCTTTGCTCAATAAATCTTCTGCTAAATAAGCGCATCTTATTAACTTGTATTTTCTCTAATAGAATTTGCAAATAAGAGAAAAACAACAATTACTAAGGAATAAATAAATATTGTAGGAAATTTTATTCTCTACAAACGTATTTACCGTAGAACATAAGCAAACAAAAGTTACGGGGACCACGAGGTCATAAACTTAAGAAAATGTTAACTAACCATTCATTAGAATTATCTCAAAGTTTCGTGAAGTTCCGACCTTTGTCGACCTTAAACTTGTTGACTGGATTTAGAGTTGTAGGATTGTTAACTAAAGAGTCCGCCATCTAAGGTTTTTTTTTCAACTAGTGCTTATTTCGTGAATGGTAACATTTAGCTCATGTCTGATTTGACAGATAATTAGTTTTATCCTTCCGCTAAACGAATATGGTTGTGTATACGCTTGAAATATTGCGACATTACTGCCTGCGATCGACTTATAGAAGATGCCGATTTTGCCAAAAAAATTATCTTTTCAGATGAAGCTCATTTTGATCTTGGCGGGTATGTAAACAAGCAAAATTGTCGCATTTGGGACACAGAAAACCCGCACGCATACATTGAAAAGCCGATACACCCAAAACGAGTCACTGTTTGGTGCGTATTTTGGTCCAGAGGCATAATTGGGCCATTTTTTGAAAATAAGCAAGGAGTGGCCGTTACAGTCAATGGCGATCGTTATCGGGCCATGTTGAACGAATTTTTATTCACAAAAATTGAAGAGGAGGACATTAGCAACATTTGGTTTCAACAGGACGGCGCTACGTGCCACACAGCCGAATCTACACTCGATGTTGATGAAGCATTTAAAAAAAAAGAAGTTATTTGGCAGACCCGTTATAAGTTGGATTATCAACTGATTTTGCGTTAAAATGCACCAGGAAGGAGTAGTGAGCCAAATAGTTAACAAAGTGCCAATTTTTAGAAACTTGTTTCTTTGTTGAGGAGGGGGCGCCGGGAGTAGGAAGCGTGGCTGTACAAATTTCGTCTTTTGGTATCTACCGGGCACTGTAAACATTATATCGAAACTTCAGAACTTCCCGATTTTTGTAGGGTAAAACCACTTTATTTACTGCTCTATCACTTTAAGGAACCCGTTGCAATAACGACTTGTTGTGATAAGCTACATTGTTTCCGCGAATTTTCAGAAACGGTTTATGTTTTTTCACTGGTTAAAATATGAAAATTTTCCTTTTATCTTTTCTATTTAAAATTAAACTTCAAAATACTTTTACTGTTCGTTATAAAATTAAACCTTTATATTATTATGTGTCGCAGCTAAGAAAGTTCTCGAAAGAATGACCTTTTTATTATTACAAGGTTAAAAGATGATTTGCAAAAATATAAAACATAGAAAAATTATTTGACAATATTTTGAGCTATTCTCTGAAGTGATTTTTTTGGTTAATTCACAATAATTATTTTATATTTATGAATAATAATGATGAACTATAAATAATAAATATTTTACATATGCTAATTTAATTATTTAATTAATAAATAAGTGGTGTGCCAAACATTCTCCTCCCCGGTGAACAATGTTCTCAATGTAGTATAGAGCCGGCCCTGGTAAATGTCTTCATTACAATTATTTTATTATGGGAACTCGAAATCGACTCTTGTGCTTTCTTTGGTACATAAAAAGAAAAAAAAAACTTAAGTAACATAATAATATAAGAGAATTAATTGGTAGTGCGGTACCAATTTAATTTATTTTTTTTTGTTTAAGAAAATTGGTGTGCGGTGCCAATTGTGTTGATAAGTGTTTCATTAGTTAATAATAATAAATTAAATTATAAATTAATAAAAAAAATAATAAAAATGTTGTGTGGTGTTTTCTTGCTGTTGCCGCTGCTGCTATAAAGAAAACAGATTTTATAAATCTTTTTGAAGCTCTCGATTCTAAGTTTAATATAGGCGGTGACTTTAATTCAAAACATACGTTTTGGGGATCAAGATGCATATCAAACAGACGGAGACAACTTTTTAAAGCTTGTATGGAAACTAGTGCTGACTTTTTATCGACCGGAAAACCAACTTACTGGCTAAGGCCAAAACTCCAGATCTACTTGACTTTTTTATCGCAAAGGGTTTAAATAAAAACTTTACAAAGATCGAGGATCGCTATGATCTTCCTACTGATCACTCACCAGTCATATTGACAGTAAGCGGAAGCCTAATAATGAAGGAAAGTGCGTCATTTTTGACTAACAACAGAACGAATCGGGAAAGGTTTCGTGTACAGATTGCGAAGAGGCTATTACACTTGAAGTGTAATAAGTTAAACTCCGTTTGAATTAGAAGATGAAGTCGACAGATTTATTAAAATCGTCCAAGATGCTGCCTGGAAAAACACTCCGCAAAATAGCAGAAATTCAATTCCTAACGAGAAAAATGTTTCAACTGAAATTAAAGAACTTATACTCAAAAAAAAGAAAAGCACGTGAGAAATGGCAGCAATCCCGCGCTCCTTAACACAAAACTATTTTGAAACACCTCTCCAGTAAACTGAAAAATGCAATCAGAGATTTAAAAAACTGTGAGATTTCTACTTATCTCGAAAGTCATTCTGCAGAAAAAAGTACGTATTACTCTCTGTGGAAGGCTGTTAAAGGTGTTAAAAAACGCAAAGTTACAATCAGCACCAATTCGAAAAAAACAATGGAGATTGGGCTAAAACAGACAAATAAAAGGCAGATATGTTTACCGATCACCTCGAGGAAATTTTCAAACCTTTTGACGGTGAGGAGCTATTGAAAGAATCCGGTGATACTCATTGGACCTCTGAAAACTTCCGATTTCGAGATGTCACATTTTAAGAACTTTAAGACGCTATAAGAAAGCAAAAAACAAAAACGATCCTGAATATGACTTGATAAATGTACCCCTTCTTAAAGAGTTACCGAGAAAACCAGTCACTAAAATCCAACAGCCAACAGCTGATTAATGTCACGTTTAGGCTTGCATACGATCCACGGCAATAGAAAGTGGCCGAAGTCATTATGGTCCCAAAACCAGGCAAAACTCTTAATGAAAAGAAGTCTTACAGACCAATATTTTTATTACCAATAATTTCTAAGTTTTTTGAGAAATTATTACTTAAGCGCCTACTTCCAATTGTAGAAGAGAAACGGCTTATTCCGGAACACAAATTCAGTTTTAGAAATAACCACTCAACTATTGATCAAGTATACAGAATAACAAATGAAATTGAAAAATCCCTAGAGGGGAACAAGATATGTTCAAGCGCGTTTCTTGATGTTTCCCAAGCTTTCGATAAGGTCTGGCATGACGGCTTAAGATTTAAATTAAGAAAGGTTTTTCCGACACAAATATATTATATTCTGGAATCCTATCTGGAAAATAGACTTTTCCGAGTGAAACAAGGCACTGAATATTCAGGATTTAAAGAAATAAATGCTGGTGTTCCACAAGGAAGCGTTCTTGGCCCGGTGTAATTCGTTCTTTATACTCGACATATACCTTAAGAAGAAGACGTCAAGATAGCAACATTTGCTGTTGATACGGCCATACTTGCATCACCCAGCTCAATTGAAAGATCAACCGAAAAGCTACAGAAAACTCTTGACAAAATAACAATCTGGACGAAGAAATGGCGCATTGTTCTAAACGAGTCCAAATCAACACATGTTAACTTTACTTACAAGAATGTTAACAATCTACCCATCTTTATTAACTCGGTGCAAATACCGTATGCTAACGAAGCAAATTATCTAGGTATGATTCTTGATGCTAATCTTAAATGGAAGACACACGTTAAAAAGAAAAGAGACGAACTCGATATTAAGTTACGAGAACTAAACCGGCTAATTGGAAAATATTCCAATCTTAGTACTTATAACAAACTGCTTATCTACAAGCAAGTGCTAAAACCTGTGTGGACTTACGGAATACAACTTTGGGGTTGTGTTAAACCTTGCCATATACAAACACTGCAAACATTTCAAAATAAAGTCCGCAGAGCAATTTTTGGTGCTCCATGGTACATACGAAACAGCGATTTACTGTCGAAACTGTCAACGACGAACTTAATAAATTCCACGACTGGATCGCACGTACTTGCTCATAAGTGCGGTTACATCGTCGAATAAATTTAAAAAAATACACGACTGGTTGCGCGCGATGGCGGATGGACTCATTCGGGTCTTTTTCGATACTCTGTAAAAAAAGACCAACTCCGAAAAAAATATTGCCAGAATGAAAACCACGCGTCTATTAAAATAAAAAAATAATTTTTTTTTTAGAAAATTCTTTCATTTTTTTAATTTGTTTAAGAGAGTTTGAAAACTTAATGTCTATTGAGGAAAAAAAATATTGAAAATCGTTCGACCAGTTTTTTTAAAAAGTCGTTTTTTTGAAAAACTTTTCAAAAAAATATTTTAATTTTTTTTTGTAGTATGTTATTATAAGGAAATCTGTAGTTTTCATCTGGGAATCCACTGTGGTTAGTTTTGTTATGGATTTCTTTTATTTTTTATAAGCACGAATCTTTGCTCAATAAATCTTCTGCTAAATAAGCGCATTTTATTTACTTGTATTTTCTCTAATAGAATTTGCAAATAAGAGAAAAACAACAATTACTAAGGAATAAATAAATATTGTAGGAAATTTTATTCTCTACAAACGTATTTCCCGTAGAACATAAGCAAACAAAAGTTACAGGGTCCACGAGGTCATAAACTTAAGAAAATGTTAACTAACCATTCATTAGAATTATCTCAAAGTTTCGTGAAGTTCCGACCTTTGTCGACCTTAAACTTGTTGACTGGATTTAGAGTTGTAGGATTGTTAACTAAAGAGTCCGCCATCTAAGTTTTTTTTTTTCAACTAGTGCTTATTTCGTGAATGGTAACACTTAGCTCATGTCTGATTTGACAGATAATTAGTTTTATCCTTCCGCTAAACGAATATGGTTGTGTATACGCTTGAAATATTGCGACATTACTGCCTGCGATCGACTTAGAGAAGATGCCGATTTTGCCAAAAAAAAAAAAATCTTTTCAGATGAAGCTCATTTTGATCTTGGCGGGTATGTAAACAAGCAAAATTGTCGCATTTGGGACACAGAAAACCCGCACGCATACATTGAAAAGCCGATACACCCAAAACGAGTCACTGTTTGGTGCGTATTTTGGTCCAGAGGCATAATTGGGCCATTTTTTGAAAATAAGCAAGGAGTGGCCGTTACAGTCAACGGCGATCGTTATCGGGCCATGTTGAACGAATTTGTGTTCACAAAAATTGAAGAGGAGGATATTGACAACATTTGGTTTCAACAGGACGGCGCTACGTGCTACACAGAAAGTGAAAAGGCTTTACGTGAGCACCTGCCGATTATGGCTTAATCTCACGGTGGGCCTACCCACTTATGGAGTTCCCTTGGGGCGGACAAGACCCCTAAAGTGGTTGACCAGACCACACTATCAACTAGAGCGGTCTGCTTAACCACTCTAGTAGCAAATGATGAATTTCTCATGGAAAATCCATCCTCCTTGCTGAGAAGCAGGGCCTATCATGCACCCCTAGCATCAAGGTTAAATAAGACAATGAACACACGCTTCTTTCGAAGCCGTGCCATCCTCCCAGAAACCAAAGATGCCTTTTCGCTTCCGCATTTGGAGTAACCACAGCCCCCGTGAAGCTCCCACTAGGGGGCCGACCTCAATTTTAACAGGCGACTGCTACCGAGACAAGCTCACGTAATCAGCCGGGGCCCCTGTTAACCCACGGTACCTAATTTAGGACCCTAGGTGAGGCTCGCCCGTCTCTCATGAGACGCACTTGTGGTTCGACTCCATGAAGTCGCTAGCCCACCATCCAGTAAGACAAACAGTTCATAATCCAGTCAACCAAGGTGAAGACCAGGACAATCCCTGAATGCCCGCCTAGAAGCAAGGTTACAGCCGCTCATCCTTACGGAAAAAGTGGTGTTGCTTAACTAGGCTAGATATTGGAAGACTCTTACTTCCGCTAACCTGAGCGTGGGCCTATTCTCACACCCCCGCACCCACAGGGAGAACTACGTGCTACACAGCCGAATCTACAGGAAGGAGTTGTAAGCCAAATACTTAACAAAGTGCCGATTTTTAGAAACTTGTTTCTTTGTTGAGAAGGGGGCGCCGGGAGTAGGAAGCGTGGCTGTACAAATTTCGTCTTTTGGTATCTACCGGGCACTGTAAACATCATATCGAAACTTCAGAACTTCCCGATTTTTGTAGGGTAAAACCACTTTATTTAGTGCTCTATCACTTTAAGGAACCCGTTGCAATAACGACTTGTTGTGATAAGCTACATTGTTTCCGCGAATTTTCAAAAACGGTTTATGTTTTTTCACTGGTTAAAATATGAAAATTTTCCTTTTATCTTTTCTATTTAAAATTAAACTTCAAAATACTTTTACTGTTCGTTATAAAATTAAACCTTTATATTATTATGTGTCGCAGCTAAGAAAGTTCTCGAAAGAATGACATTTTTATTATTACAAGGTTAAAAGATGATCCTTTTATCTTTTCTATTTAAAATTAAACTTCAAAATACTTTTACTGTTCGTTATAAAATTAAACCTTTATATTATTATGTGTCGCAGCTAAGAAAGTTCTCGAAAGAATGACATTTTTATTATTACAAGGTTAAAAGATGATTTGCAAAAATATAAAACATAGAAAAATTATTTGACAAGAAGTGTCATTTTGAGCTATTCTCTGAAGTGATTTTTTTGGTTAATTCACAATAATTATTTTATATTTATGAATAATAATGATGAACTATAAATAATAAATATTTTACATATGCTAATTTAATTATTTAATTAATAAATAAGTGGTGTGCCAAACATTCTCCTCCCCGGTGAACAATGTTCTCAATGTAGTATAGAGCCGGCCCTGGTAAATGCCTTCATTAAAATTATTTTATTATGGGAACTCGAAATCGACTCTTGTGCTTTCTTTGGTACATGTAAAGAAAAAAAAAACTTAAGTAACATAATAATATAAGAGAAAAAAAAACAATTCCAAGGCCAAAACTAATTTTACAGTTGTGTCCTGCAATAACATTTGCATTATGTTCTCGTTGCTTAAACTCATTGAGAGAGCAACAGTTATTCATTGATAACAATCATAGTGTTCTTGTTGCTTGTTGTTTGATCTTCTTGGCCATCATTGTAAGCAGTCAATAATATTTCATTGATGACGGTTCGCGGTCGTGCGGGAGTATCGGGCATGTGCGTGTTTTTTTTTTTAATTAATTGGTAGTGCGGTACCAATTTAATTTATTTTTTTTTGTTTAAGAAAATTGGTGTGCGGTGCCAATTGTGTTGATAAGTGTTTCATTAGTTAATAATAATAAATTAAATTATAAATTAATAAAAAAAATAATAAAAATGTTGTGTGGTGTTTTCTTGCTGTTGCCGCTGCTGCTATAAAGAAAACAGATTTTATAAATCTTTTTGAAGCTCTCGATTCTAAGTTTAATATAGGCGGTGACTTTAATTCAAAACATACGTTTTGGGGATCAAGATGCATATCAAACAGACTGAGACAACTTTTTAAAGCTTGTATGGAAACTAGTGCTGACTTTTTATCGACCGGAAAACCAACTTACTGGCTAAGGCCAAAACTCCAGATCTACTTGACTTTTTTATCGCAAAGGGTTTAAATAAAAACTTTACAAAGATCGAGCATTTTTTATTTATTTATTTATTTATTATAGCATATATAGCATAGCTATGATCTTCCTACTGATCACTCACCAGTCATATTGACAGTAAGCGGAAGCCTAATAATGAAGGAAAGTGCGTCATTTTTGACTAACAACAGAACGAATCGGGAAGGGTTTCGTGTACAGATTGCGAAGAGGCTATTACACTTGAAGTATCATTGCAAACTCCGTTTGAATTAGAAGATGAAGTCGACAGATTTATTAAAATCGTCCAAGATGCTGCCTGGAAAAACACTCCGCAAAATAGCAGAAATTCAATTCCTAACGAGAAAAATGTTTCAACTGAAATTAAAGAACTTATACTCAAAAAAAGAAAAGCACGTGAGAAATGGCAGCAATCCCGCGCTCCTTAACACAAAACTATTTTGAAACACCTCTCCAGTAAACTGAAAAATGCAATCAGAGATTTAAAAAACTGTGAGATTTCTACTTATCTCGAAGGTCATTCTGCAGAAAAAAGTACGTATTACTCTATGTGGAAGGCTGTTAAAGGTGTTAAAAAACGCGCAAAGTTACAATCAGCACCAATTCGAAAAAAACAATGGAGATTGGGCTAAAACAGACAAATAAAAGGCAGATATGTTTACCGATCACCTCGAGGAAATTTTCAAACCTTTTGACGGTGAGGAGCTATTGAAAGAATCCGGTGATACTCATTGGACCTCTGAAAACTTCCGATTTCGAGATGTCACATTTTAAGAACTTTAAGACGCTATAAGAAAGCAAAAAACAAAAACGATCCTGAATATGACTTGATAAATGTACCCCTTCTTAAAGAGTTACCGAGAAAACCAGTCACTAAAATCCAACAGCCAACAGCTGATTAATGTCACGTTAAGGCTTGCATACGATCCACGTCAATAGAAAGTGGCCGGTCATTATGGTCCCAAAACCAGGCAAAACTCTTAATGAAAAGAAGTCTTACAGACCAATATTTTTATTACCAATAATTTCTAAGTTATTTGAGAAATTATTACTTAAGCGCCTACTTCCAATTGTAGAAGAGAAACGGCTTATTCCGGAACACAAATTCAGTTTTAGAAATAACCACTCAACTATTGATCAAGTATACAGAATAACAAATGAAATTGAAAAATCCCTAGAGGGGAAAAAGATATGTTCAAGCGCGTTTCTTGATGTTTCCCAAGCTTTCGATAAGGTCTGGCATGACGGCTTAAGATTTAAATTAAGAAAGGTTTTTCCGAAACAAATATATTATATTCTGGAATCCTATCTGGAAAATAGACTTTTCCGAGTGAAACAAGGCACTGAATATTCAGGATTTAAAGAAATAAATGCTGGTGTTCCACAAGGAAGCGTTCTTGGCCCGGTGTAATTCGTTCTTTATACTCGACATATACCTTAAGAAGAAGACGTCAAGATAGCAACATTTGCTGTTGATACGGCCATACTTGCATCACCCAGCTCAATTGAAAGATCAACCGAAAAGCTACAGAAAACTCTTGACAAAATAACAAACTGGACGAAGAAATGGCGCATTGTTCTAAACGAGTCCAAATCAACACATGTTAACTTCACTTACAAGAATGTTAACAATCTACCCATCTTTATTAACTCGGTGCAAATACCGTATGCTAACGAAGCAAATTATCTAGGTATGATTCTTGATGCTAATCTTAAATGGAAGACACACGTTAAAAAGAAAAGAGACGAACTCGATATTAAGTTACGAGAACTAAACCGGCTAATTGGAAAATATTCCAATCTTAGTACTTATAACAAACTGCTTATCTACAAGCAAGTGCTAAAACCTGTGTGGACTTACGGAATACAACTTTGGGGTTGTGTTAAACCTTGCCATATACAAACACTGCAAACATTTCAAAATAAAGTCCTCAGAGCAATTTTTGGTGCTCCATGGTACATACGAAACAGCGATTTACTGTCGAAACTGTCAACGACGAATTTAATAAATTCCACGACTGCATCGCACGTACTTGCTCATAAGTGCGGTTACATCGTCGAATAAATTTAAAAAAATACACGACTGGTTGCGCGCGATGGCGGATGGACTCATTCGGGTCTTCTTCGATACTCTGTAAAAAAGACCAACTCCGAAAAAAATATTGCCAGAATGAAAACCACACGTCTATTAAAATAAAAAAATAATTTTTTTTTTAGAAAATTCTTTCATTTTTTTAATTTGTTTAAGAGAGTTTGAAAACTTAATGTCTATTGAGGAAAAAAAATATTGAAAATCGTTCGACCAGTTTTTTTTAAAAAGTCGTTTTTTTGAAAAACTTTTCAAAAAAATATTTAAATTTTTTTTCTAGTATGTTAAGGAAATCTGTAGTTTTCATCTGGGAATCTTCTGTGGTTAGTTTTGTTATGGATTTCTTTTATTTTTTCTAAGCACGAATCTTTGCTCAATAAATCTTCTGCTAAATAAGCGCATCTTATTAACTTGTATTTTCTCTAATAGAATTTGCAAATAAGAGAAAAACAACAATTACTAAGGAATAAATAAATATTGTAGGAAATTTTATTCTCTACAAACGTATTTACCGTAGAACATAAGCAAACAAAAGTTACGGGGTCCACGAGGTCATAAACTTAAGAAAATGTTAACTAACCATTCATTAGAATTATCTCAAAGTTTCGTGAAGTTCCGACCTTTGTCGACCTTAAACTTGTTGACTGGATTTAGAGTTGTAGGATTGTTAACTAAAGAGTCCGCCATCTAAGTTTTTTTTTTCAACTAGTGCTTATTTCGTGAATGGTAACACTTAGCTCATGTCTGATTTGACAGATAATTAGTTTTATCCTTCCGCTAAACGAATATGGTTGTGTATACGCTTGAAATATTGCGACATTACTGCCTGCGATCGACTTGGAGAAGATGCCGATTTTGCCAAAAAAAAAAAAATCTTTTCAGATGAAGCTCATTTTGATCTTGGCGGGTATGTAAACAAGCAAAATTGTCGCATTTGGGACACAGAAAACCCGCACGCATACATTGAAAAGCCGATACACCCAAAACGAGTCACTGTTTGGTGCGTATTTTGGTCCAGAGGCATAATTGGGCCATTTTTTGAAAATGAGCAAGGAGTGGCCGTTACAGTCAATGACGATCGTTATCAGGCCATGTTGAACGAATTTGTGTTCACAAAAATTGAAGAGGAGGATATTGGCAACATTTGGTTTCAACAGGACGGCGCTACGTGCCACACAGCCGAATCTACACTCGATGTTGATGAAGCATTTAAAAAAAAAAAAGTTATTTGGCGGACCCGTTACAAGTTGGATTTATCAACTGATTTTGCGTTAAAATGCACAAGGAAGGAGTAGTAAGCCAAATAGTTAACAAAGTGCCGATTTTTAGAAACTTGTTTCTTTGTTGAGGAGGGGGCGCCGGGAGTAGGTAGCGTGGCTGTACAAATTTCGTCTTTTGGTATCTACCGGGCACTGTAAACATTATATCGAAACTTCAGAACTTCCTGATTTTTGTAGGGTAAAACCACTTTATTTACTGCTCTATCACTTTAAGGATCCCGTTGCAATAACTTGTTGTGATAAGCTACATTGTTTCCGCGAATTTTCAGAAACGGTTTATGTTTTTTCACTGGTTAAAATATGAAAATTTTCCTTTTATCTTTCTATCTATTTAAAATTAAATTTCAAAATACTTTTACTGTTCGTTATAAAATTAAACCTTTATATTATTATGTGTCGCAGCTAAGAAAGTTCTCGAAAGAATGACATTTTTATTATTACAAGGTTAAAAGATGATTTGCAAAAATATAAAACATAGAAAAATTATTTGACAAGAAGTGTCATTTTGAGCTATTCTCTGAAGTGATTTTTTTGGTTAATTCACAATAATTATTTTATATTTATGGATAATAATGATGAACTATAAATAATAAATATTTTACATATGCTAATTTAATTATTTAATTAATAAATAAGTGGTGTGCCAAACATTCTCCTCCCCGGTGAACAATGTTCTCAATGTAGTATAGAGCCGGCCCTGGTAAATGCCTTCATTACAATTATTTTATTATGGGAACTCGAAATCGACTCTTGTGCTTTCTTTGGTACATGTAAAGAAAAAACTTAAGTAACATAATAATATAAGCGAAAAAAAAACAATTCCAAGGCCAAAACTAATTTTACAGTTGTGCCCTGCAATAACATTTGCATTATGTTCTCGTTGCTTAAACTCATTGAGAGAGCAACAGTTATTCATTGATAACAATCATAGTGTTCTTGTTGCTTGTTGTTTGATCTTCTTGGCCATCATTGTAAGCAGTCAATAATATTTCATTAATGACGGTTCGCGGTCGTGCGGGAGTATCGGGCATGTGCGTGTTTTTTTTTAATTAATTGGTAGTGCGGTACCAATTTAATTTATTTTTTTTTTGTTTAAGAAAATTGGTGTGCGGTGCCAATTGTGTTGATAAGTGTTTCATTAGTTAATAATAATAAATTAAATTATAAATTAATAAAAAAAATAATAAAAATGTTGTGTGGTGTTTTCTTGCTGTTGCCGCTGCTGCTATAAAGAAAACAGATTTTATAAATCTTTTTGAAGCCCTCGATTCTAAGTTTAATATAGGCGGTGACTTTAATTCAAAACATACGTTTTGGGGATCAAGATGCATATCAAACAGAGGGAGACAACTTTTTAAAGCTTGTATGGAAACTAGTGCTGACTTTTTATCGACCGGAAAACCAACTTACTGGCTAAGGCCAAAACTCCAGATCTACTTGACTTTTTTATCGCAAAGGGTTTAAATAAAAACTTTACAAAGATCGAGGATCGCTATGATCTTCCTACTGATCACTCACCAGTCATATTGACAGTAAGCGGAAGCCTAATAATGAAGGAAAGTGCGTCATTTTTGACTAACAACAGAACGAATCGGGAAGGGTTTCGTGTACAGATTGCGAAGAGGCTATTACACTTGAAGTGTAATAAGTTAAACTCCGTTTGAATTAGAAGATGAAGTCGACAGATTTATTAAAATCGTCCAAGATGCTGCCTGGAAAAACACTCCGCAAAATAGCAGAAATTCAATTCCTAACGAGAAAAATGTTTCAACTGAAATTAAAGAACTTATACTCAAAAAAAGAAAAGCACGTGAGAAATGGCAGCAATCCCGCGCTCCTTAACACAAAACTATTTTGAAACACCTCTCCAGTAAACTGAAAAATGCAATCAGAGACTTAAAAAACTGTGAGATTTCTACTTATCTCGAAAGTCATTCTGCAGAAAAAAGTACGTATTACTCTCTGTGGAAGGCTGTTAAAGGTGTTAAAAAACGCAAGTTACAATCAGCACCAATTCGAAAAAACAATGGAGATTGGGCTAAAACAGACAAATAAAAGGCAGATATGTTTACCGATCACCTCGAGGAAATTTTCAAACCTTTTGACGGTGAGGAATTATTGAATGAATCCGGTGATACTCATTGGACTTCTGAAAACTTCCGATTTCGAGATGTAACATTTTAAGAACTTTAAGACGCTATAAGAAAGCAAAAAAACAAAAAAGATCCTGGATATGACTTGATAAATGTACCCCTTCTTAAAGAGTTACCGAGAAAACCAGTCACTAAAATCCAACAGCCAACAGCTGATTAATGTCACGTTTAGGCTTGCATACGATCCACGGCAATAGAAAGTGGCCGAAGTCATTATGGTCCCAAAACCAGGCAAAACTCTTAATGAAAAGAAGTCTTACAGACCAATATTTTTATTACCAATAATTTCTAAGTTTTTTGAGAAATTATTACTTAAGCGCCTACTTCCAATTGTAGAAGAGAAACGGCTTATTCCGGAACACAAACTCAGTTTTAGAAATAACCACTCAACTATTGATCAAGTATACAGAATAACAAATGAAATTGAAAAATCCCTAGAGGGGAACAAGATATGTTCAAGCGCGTTTCTTGATGTTTCCCAAGCTTTCGATAAGGTCTGGCATGACGGCTTAAGATTTAAATTAAGAAAGGTTTTTCCGACACAAATATATTATATTCTGGAATCCTATCTGGAAAATAGACTTTTCCGAGTGAAACAAGGCACTGAATATTCAGGATTTAAAGAAATAAATGCTGGTGTTCCACAAGGAAGCGTTCTTGGCCCGGTGTTATTCGTTCTTTATACTCGACATATACCTTAAAAAGAAGACTTGCATCACCCAGCTCAATTGAAAGATCAACCGAAAAGCTACAGAAAACTCTTGACAAAATAACAAACTGGACGAAGAAATGGCGCATTGTTCTAAACGAGTCCAAATCAACACATGTTAACTTTACTTACAAGAATGTTAACAATCTACCCATCTTTATTAACTCGGTGCAAATACCGTATGCTAACGAAGCAAATTATCTAGGTATGATTCTTGATGCTAATCTTAAATGGAAGACACACGTCAAAAAGAAAAGAGACGAACTCGATATTAAGTTACGAGAACTAAACCGGCTAATTGGAAAATATTCCAATCTTAGTACTTATAACAAACTGCTTATCTACAAGCAAGTGCTAAAACCTGTGTGGACTTACGGAATACAACTTTTGGGTTGTGTTAAACCTTGCCATATACAAACACTGCAAACATTTCAAAATAAAGTCCGCAGAGCAATTTTTGGTGCTCCATGGTACATACGAAACAGCGATTTACTGTCGAAACTGTCAACGACGAACTTAATAAATTCCACGACTGGATCGCACGTACTTGCTCATAAGTGCGGTTACATCGTCGAATAAATTTAAAAAAATACACGACTGGTTACGCGCGATGGCGGATGGACTCATTCGGGTCTTCTTCGATACTCTGTAAAAAAGACCAACTCCGAAAAAAATATTGCCAGAATGAAAACCACGCGTCTATTAAAATAAAAAGATAATTTTTTTTTTAGAAAATTCTTTCATTTTTTTAATTAGTTTAAGAGAGTTTGAAAACTAAATGTCTATCGAGGAAAAAAAATATTGAAAATCGTTCGACCAGTTTTTTTAAAAAGTCGTTTTTTTGAAAAACTTTTCAAAAAAATATTTTAATTTTTTTTGTAGTATGTTTTTATAAGGAAATCTGTAGTTTTCATCTGGGAATCCTCTGTGGTTAGTTTTGTTATGGATTTCTTTTATTTTTTCTAAGCACGAATCTTTGCTCAATAAATCTTCTGCTAAATAAGCGCATTTTATTAACTTGTATTTTCTCTAATAGAATTTGCAAATAAGAGAAAAACAACAATTACTAAGGAATAAATAAATATTGTAGGAAATTTTATTCTCTACAAACGTATTTACCGTAGAACATAAGCAAACAAAAGTTACGGGGTCCACGAGGTCATAAACTTAAGAAAATGTTAACTAACCATTCATTAGAATTATCTCAAAGTTTCGTGAAGTTCCGACCTTTGTCGACCTTAAACTTGTTGACTGGATTTGGAGTTGTAGGATTGTTAACTAAAGAGTCCGCCATCTAAGGTTTTTTTTTCAACTAGTGCTTATTTCGTGAATGGTAACACTTAGCTCATGTCTGATTTGACAGATAATTAGTTTTATCCTTCCGCTAAACGAATATGGTTGTGTATACGCTTGAAATATTGCGACATTACTGCCTGCGATCGACATAGAGAAGATGCCGATTTTGCCAAAAAAAATTATCTTTTCAGATGAAGCTCATTTTGATCTTGGCGGGTATGTAAACAAGCAAAATTGTCGCATTTGGGATACAAAAAACCCGCACGCATACATTGAAAAGCCGATACACCCAAAACGAGTCACTGTTTGGTGTGTATTTTGGTCCAGAGGCATAATTGGGCCTTTTTTTGAAAATGAGCAAGGAGTGGCCGTTACAGTCAATGGCGATCGTTATCGGGCCATGTTGAACGAATTTGTGTTCACAAAAATTGAAGAGGAGGATATTGACAACATTTGGTTTCAACAGGACGGCGCTATGTGCTACACAGCCGAATCTACAGGAAGGAGTAGTAAGCCAAATACTTAACAAAGTGCCGATTTTTAGAAACTTGTTTCTGTGTTGAGGAGGGGGCGACGGGAGTAGGAAGCGTGGCTGTACAAATTTCGTCTTTTGGTATCTACCGGGCACTGTAAACATCATATCGAAACTTCAGAACTTCCCGATTTTTGTAGGGTAAAACCACTTTATTTACTGCTCTATCACTTTAAGGAACCCGTTGCAATAACGACTTGTTGTGATAAGCTACATTGTTTCCGCGAATTTTCAAAAACGGTTTATGTTTTTTCACTGGTTAAAATATGAAAATTTTCCTTTTATCTTTTCTATTTAAAATTAAACTTCAAAATACTTTTACTGTTCGTTATAAAATTAAACCTTTATATTATTATGTGTCGCAGCTAAGAAAGTTCTCGAAAGAATGACATTTTTATTATTACAAGGTTAAAAGATGATCCTTTTATCTTTTCTATTTAAAATTAAACTTCAAAATACTTTTACTGTTCGTTATAAAATTAAACTTTTATATTATTATGTGTCGCAGCTAAGAAAGTTCTCGAAAGAATGTCATTTTTATTATTACAAGGTTAAAAGATGATTTGCAAAAATATAAAACATAGAAAAATTATTTGACAAGAAGTGTCATTTTGAGCTATTCTCTGAAGTGATTTTTTTGGTTAATTCACAGTAATTATTTTATATTTATGAATAATAATGATGAACTATAAATAATAAATATTTTACATATGCTAATTTAATTATTTAATTAATAAATAAGTGGTGTGCCAAACATTCTCCTCCCCGGTGAACAATGTTCTCAATGTAGTATAGAGCCGGCCCTGGTAAATGCCTTCATTACAATTATTTTATTATGGGAACTCGAAATCGACTCTTGTGCTTTCTTTGGTACATGTAAAGAAAAAAAAAACTTAAGTAACATAATAATATAAGAGAAAAAAAAACAATTCCAAGGCCAAAACTAATTTTACAGTTGTGCCCTGCAATAACATTTGCATTATGTTCTCGTTGCTTAAACTCATTGAGAGAGCAACAGTTATTCATTGATAACAATCATAGTGTTCTTGTTGCTTGTTGTTTGATCTTCTTGGCCATCATTGTAAGCAGTCAATAATATTTCATTGATGACGGTTCGCCGTCGTGCGGGAGTATCGGGCATGTGCGTGTTTTTTTTTTAATTAATTGGTAGTGCGGTACCAATTTTATTTATTTTTTTTTTGTTTAAGAAAATTAGTGTGCGGTGCCAATTGTGTTGATAAGTGTTTCATTAGTTAATAATAACAAATTAAATTATAAATTAATAAAAAAAATAATAAAAATGTTGTGTGGTGTTTTCTTGCTGTTGCCGCTGCTGCTATAAAGAAAACTGATTTTATAAATCTTTTTGAAGCTCTCGATTCTAAGTTTAATATAGGCGGTGACTTTAATTCAAAACATACCTTTTGGGGATCAAGATGCATATCAAACAGAGGGAGACAACTTTTTAAAGCTTGTATGGAAACTAGTGCTGACTTTTTATCGACCGGAAAACCAACTTACTGGCTAAGGCCAAAACTCCAGATCTACTTGACTTTTTTATCGCAAAGGGTTTAAATAAAAACTTTACAAAGATCGAGCATAGCTATGATCTTCCTACTGATCACTCACCAGTCATATTGACAGTAAGCGGAAGCCTAATAATGAAGGAAAGTGCGTCATTTTTGACTAAAAACCGAACGAATCGGGAAGGGTTTCGTGTACAGATTGCGAAGAGGCTATTACACTTGAAGTATCATTGCAAACTCCGTTTGAATTAGAAGATGAAGTCGACAGATTTATTAAAATCGTCCAAGATGCTGCCTAGAAAAACACTCCGCAAAATAGCAGAAATTCAATTCCTAACGAGAAAAATGTTTCAACTGAAATTAAAGAACTTATACTCAAAAAAAGAAAAGCACGTGAGAAATGGCAGCAATCCCGCGCTCCTTAACACAAAACTATTTTGAAACACCTCTCCAGTAAACTGAAAAATGCAATCAGAGATTAAAAAAACTGTGAGATTTCTACTTATCTCGAAGGTCATTCTGCAGAAAAAAGTACGTATTACTCTCTGTGGAAGGCTGTTAAAGGTGTTAAAAAACGCAAAGTTACAATCAGCACCAATTCGAAAAAAACAATGGAGATTGGGCTAAAACAGACAAATAAAAGGCAGATATGTTTACCGATCACCTCGAGGAAATTTTCAAACCTTTTGACGGTGAGGAGCTATTGAAAGAATCCGGTGATACTCATTCGACCTCTGAAAACTTCCGATTTCGAGATGTCACATTTTAAGAACTTTAAGACGCTATAAGAAAGCAAAAAACAAAAACGATCCTGAATATGACTTGATAAATGTACCCCTTCTTAAAGAGTTACCGAGAAAACCAGTCACTAAAATCCAACAGCCAACAGCTGATTAATGTCACGTTTAGGCTTGCATACGATCCACGGCAATAGAAAGTGGCCGAAGTCATTATGGTCCCAAAACCAGGCAAAACTCTTTATGAAAAGAAGTCTTACAGACCAATATTTTTATTACCAATAATTTCTAAGTTATTTCATTGTATATATACTGCCTATAGTACTATCATGGGACATCAAACAATCTTGTAGAATCAGCTCGTGTGATGGCGCTAGTTGTGACCGCTAGATTTGTGAGAGAGAATTAAGAGAACGTAAGGCGGGAAGGAAAAGAAAGAGACCAGAAGATTATTAAGGGTGTTTTGTTTTGCTTAGCTGAGGTGAATTATTTTTTTTGGAATTTGCTCACGATACAAACATTTTCATTGGTTAAAATCATTTTGATGTAGCTTTTTAAGCGTTGCTAGGTAGAAATCCTTAGCAAAGGTTTTTTTTTAAGTAAACAATTAATTGTTGTTGGTAGGAATAGGCAGTTAGGAAGGTAGAAAAAACTGACAAGCATCTGAATTTTTGTTTATTTTCCTTTTTTTGTAGCTTTTGTTTACATTTTTTGAATTCTTTAGATTTACAAATTTTTGTTTACTATTTTACTACAACTTGCGTTGTTGCCATTTGCGAAAAAAATACATATACATTCTTAAAATTTAAACACAATCTTACTTTTTGTATATATATTAATTTCCTTGAAGAAACAGATTTTGGTTTTGATTTGTAAATTATGAATTTCGCTTCCCAATCCGATAGGCGTTAGGTGCAAATTAAGTGCAAATTGTGTATAGAACTTCGTTAGAAAACTCTTATTGAAAATTCATAGGTACAAGGACTTGGATTTTAATTATAATGGGTAGAAAAGGAAAAAGATGTTATTTTGTTGAGCTATGGATTCAAGTTATGGATTCTTAATAATGAAACTAATCAACAATGGCATTATTATAAAAGTAAGGACTTTGAAGTTAGTAACCAAATATGTTTGTAGGTTTTTGCATATTCATATAAGGGATGTCGATAGGTGGTTGTTGACTTTTTTTTTAATTAAATATTAAGAATTTTTATAACTAATCACAATTTCAATTTGCGATTATATGCATATAATATAGATAATTTAACGCAAGTAATGCATTCGTGCCACATACTTGCTCTTATACAATAACTTGCAAATGTCTAGTTGCAGAATAACTGGTGCTGCATACTCTTAGAGGTGGCAATTTTAAGGGATATAGAGCCCAACATTTATTCGTCAACTTAATTTTTCAATATAACGTATTGTGCAAATTCAAAAAGCCGTTTAGAGAGAGGGGAAAATAAAAAAAAAAAAATGAATACATGAAAGGTACCGTTAAAAGACCCTTCAAATATTTATTACTTTGCGTTTATAGGCACTATAATGCCAGTTATGCATTATGTAGATTAAAAATTTTGAGATAACAATCAAACATGACATTCGATGATATAGAAACATAAATGTCTGTCTGTCTGTAAGTATGTATTTTCGACTACAGTCTAAACGTTTTTGCCAATGGTCTTCAAATTTAGAACTTAAGGTTATTTTGACATTCTACAGAGGACTTTTTAATTTTTTTTAGCTCAAATATTAACAGTACCTGTCATATAACCATTAAGTAAAAGCTTATTTTTCTCGGAAACGGCTCTAAGAATTTTTATGAACAAAAATCAGTGTACTATTGTAGGTGCGGGATATGTATAGGTGTAAAAAATTCAAGATAGTAGGCTAAGAACGGTACCTCCCATAGGACCGTTTATTTAATCGACTTTCTCGTGAACTGGTAAGCCGATTAGAACCAAAATTGATATTAAAGAAGAGCAAGTACGTGCGATGCAATTGTGCAATTTATTTGTAAATAAAATAATATTTGTAATAATAATAATGAATAATACAGTTTTAAAAACCCCTCTGAGGAATGTCAAAAGAACTACACAAACCAAATTTAAAGGTTACCTCTTTAGCCGTTTAGGCTGCAAAGAGCTACACATTCAGAAGGACAGAATTATGTTTACCATTAACATTTTGTTTCTCTATCATCGTACGTAATGCCATGTTTGATATGTATGTATATTTACATATTCGATATGTTCATATATTGATATGCAAGATAATAAAGGTTTATCTTATAATTCTGCATTAAAATATTTTTGATTAAGGCATTAGCATTGTATATGTATCATGTATGTAAATAAACACATACAGTGTCAACATTTTAAAAAAGGCTCGACGATTAACAACAACAACTTCTACTACGAGCAACCCAGTAGTGCAATTCATTCATAAAAAAACACATTCCGTAGGACCAGATATTTTTTGTTTTGATATTTTAAAATTTTTGCTTACATTTTTCTAAAGCCTCTTGTTGCTATATAAAAATCCCTAGCAACGGTTTTTTTTTTAAAATACAGAATTTGTTGTTGGTAGGAATAGGCAGTTAGTCTATTGACTGCGATTTGAATTTTTGTTTATTTTGTTTTGTTTACATCTGTTTTATAGGGAATACGAGCACTTATACTAACATACATATTTTATACATTAGTACGAAAGTGGCTAGAATTCTTTAGGTTTTGAAATTTTTGTTTACTCAAGGAACGTTGCCGTTTGTAAGAAAATATACACATACAGTCTTAAAATTTAAACACAAACTTACTTCTTGCTGTGCATATTATACAAACGTCCTTGAGGAAACGGATTTTTGCTTTTAATTTTGCTTTCCATTCATAGGTACAAATTAAGTGCAATTGTTTGGAAATTGATTGTTGTAGATTTTTAGTAAACGAAGAACTTTTGTGGAAATACAATTTGTATAAGGATGAAAAAGGGAGATACTATTATTTGCGTTAATTTGTATGTCAAGTTGCATTCTATTGTAATTTAGCCTTAGTTTTGTAATATTGCAAATATTTTGTTCAATTAAGGTATATGTACCTATAAGTACATATACTTTAATAACATACGTATTACAAAATTTTTTCACCAAAATATAATGCTTACCTACAGTTAGTAGTACACTGATTTTTTTCATAAAAATTCTGGGAGCCGTTTTCGAGAAAAATAAGCTTTAACATAACGGTTATATAACAATTACCGTTAATTTTTGAGCTAAAGAAAAAATTGAAATATCTCTTTTGTAGAACGTCAAAATAACTTTATGCTCCAAATTTGAAAACGATTGGCCAAACCGTTTAGGCTGTAGTTTAATATACACCCGTATATAGATACTTGCATAAGGCAAGTTATGCATTCGTGTTTTTTCATACGTACGTATACATATAAAATAAGTACTTTCTTCTTTCTTGAACACTGTAAAGTGTATAATAAGCCATCGTTATACCTCATGTAAAGAAAGTCCATCTTTTAAAATCATGTGATGAGAAGGGAAATTTGAAGAGAGCTGCGCAGTAGAATTGCCAAATGAATTGGTTCAAGCCATAGGTAATTATATGACTTAAGCCGTTAAGGCTGCAGGTCATTATACATACAGACGGACATGCATACATTTTGTTCACTAACTTTTAAGGCTTCTCTATTATCGCCATGTCATGATTTCTAGATTAATTGTTATATCAATTTTTTGTTTATATTCACGAATCCAAAACTCGCCTCATAAAATTTGCCTTTGAAATTGTTTGTACATACGCATTTATTATATATACTTACTTTCTTGCCCATGAACACGGCAACCAAGACAAAAAAAAATTCATAATAAAAACAAACATTTCCCCAACAAAGCAACAACAAATTAATTCACCTCACTGCATGTATTTTTTTCCTTTTCCTAATAGCCCTGTCTATTTCTAACCTGCCTCTCATCTTTATTCTCTATTTTAAAAAAACATTCTCTTCAAACTCTCTTTTCAATTCTGTCAGTTAGTTCTGAATCAGCGAGATAGGGGGCGTTCACAAAATGCGTCACCATGATAGTACTATAGTTTCTATATACAATGGTTATTTGAGAAATTATTACTTAAGCGCCTACTTCCAATTGTAGAAGAGAAACGGCTTATTCCGGAACACAAATTCAGTTTTAGAAATAACCACTCAACTATTGATCAAGTATACAGAGTAACAAATGAAATTGAAAAATCCCTAGAGGGGAAAAAGATATGTTCTAGCGCGTTTCTTGATGTTTCCCAAGCTTTCGATAAGGTCTGACATGACGGCTTAAGATTTAAATTAAGAAAGGTTTTTCCGACACAAATATATTATATTCTGGAATCCTATCTGGAAAATAGACTTTTCCGAGTGAAACAAGGCACTGAATATTCAGGATTTAAAGAAATAAATACTGGTGTTCCACAAGGAAGCGTTCTTGGCCCGGTGTTATTCGTTCTT
Organism: Platycheirus rosarum; assembly: GCA_963971375.1. NCBI lineage: Eukaryota > Metazoa > Arthropoda > Insecta > Diptera > Syrphidae > Platycheirus > Platycheirus rosarum. The sequence goes on from OZ020507.1 coordinate 232,341,900, forward strand.
TATACTCGACATATACCTTAAGAAGAAGACTTGCATCACCCAGCTCAATTAAAAGATCAACCGAAAAGCTACAGAAAACTCTTGACAAAATAACAAACTGGACGAAGAAATGGCGCATTGTTCTAAACGAGTCCAAATCAACACACGTTAACTTTACTTACAAGAATGTTAACAATCTACCCATCTTTATTAACTCGGTGCAAATACCGTATGCTAACGAAGCAAATTATCTAGGTATGATTCTTGATGCTAATCTTAAATGGAAGACACACGTTAAAAAGAAAAGAGACGAACTCGATATTAAGTTACGAGAACTAAACCGGCTAATTGGAAAATATTCCAATCTTAGTACTTATAACAAACTGCTTATCTACAAGCAAGTGCTAAAACCTGTGTGGACTTATGGAATACAACTTTGGGGTTGTGTTAAACCTTGCCATATACAAACACTGCAAACATTTCAAAATAAAGTCCGCAGAGCAATTTTTGGTGTTCCATGGTACATACGAAACAGCGATTTACTGTCGAAACTGTCAACGACGAACTTAATAAATTCCACGACTGGATCGCACGTACTTGCTCATAAGTGCGGTTACATCGTCGAATAAATTTAAAAAAATACACGACTGGTTGCGCGCGATGGCGGATGGACTCATTCGGGTCTTTTTCGATACTCTGTAAAAAAAGACCAACTCCGAAAAAAATATTGCCAGAATGAAAACCACACGTCTATTAAAATAAAAAAATAATTTTTTTTTAGAAAATTCTTTCATTTTTTTAATTAATTTAAGAGAGTTTGAAAACTAAATGTCTATCGAGGAAAAAAAATATTGAAAATCGTTCGACCTTTTTTTTTTAAAAAGTCGTTTTTTTGAAAAACTTTTCAAAAAAATATTTTAATTTTTTTTGTAGTATGTTATTATAAGGAAATCTGTAGTTTTCATCTGGGAATCCTCTGTGGTTAGTTTTGTTATGGATTTCTTTTATTTTTTCTAAGCACGAATCTTTGCTCAATAAATCTTCTGCTAAATAAGCGCATTTTATTAACTTGTATTTTCTCTAATAGAATTTGCAAATAAGAGAAAAACAACAATTACTAAGGAATAAATAAATATTGTAGGAAATTTTATTCTCTACAAACGTATTTACCGTAGAACATAAGCAAACAAAAGTTACGGGGTCCACGAGGTCATAAACTTAAGAAAATGTTAACTAACCATTCATTAGAATTATCTCAAAGTTTCGTGAAGTTCCGACCTTTGTGGACCTTAAACTTGTTGACTGGATTTGGAGTTGTAGGATTGTTAACTAAAGAGTCCGCCATCTAAGGTTTTTTTTTCAACTAGTGCTTATTTCGTGAATGGTAACACTTAGCTCATGTCTGATTTGACAGATAATTAGTTTTATCCTTCCGCTAAACGAATATGGTTGTGTATACGCTTGAAATACTGCGACATTACTGCCTGCGATCGACTTAGAGAAGATGCCGATTTTGCCAAAAAAAATTATCTTTTCAGATGAAGCTCATTTTGATCTTGGCGGGTATGTAAACAAGCAAAATTGTCGCATTTGGGACACAAAAAACCCGCACGCATACATTGAAAAGCCGATACACCCAAAACGAGTCACTGTTTGGTGCGTATTTTGGTCCAGAGGCATAATTGGGCCATTTTTTGAAAATGAGCAAGGAGTGGCCGTTACAGTCAATGGCGATCGTTATCGGGCCATGTTGAACGAATTTGTGTTCACAAAAATTGAAGAGGAGGATATTGACAACATTTGGTTTCAACAGGACGGCGCTACGTGCTACACAGCCGAATCTACAGGAAGGAGTAGTAAGCCAAATACTTAACAAAGTGCCGATTTTTAGAAACTTGTTTCTTTGTTGAGGAGGGGGCGCCGGGAGTAGGAAGCGTGGCTGTACAAATTTCGTCTTTTGGTATCTACCGGGCACTGTAAACATCATATCGAAACTTCAGAACTTCCCGATTTTTGTAGGGTAAAACCACTTTATTTACTGCTCTATCACTTTAAGGAACCCGTTGCAATAACTTGTTGTGATAAGCTACATTGTTTCCGCGAATTTTCAGAAACGGTTTATGTTTTTTCACTGGTTAAAATATGAAAATTTTCCTTTTATCTTTCTATCTATTTAAAATTAAATTTCAAAATACTTTTACTGTTCGTTATAAAATTAAACCTTTATATTATATGTGTCGCAGCTAAGAAAGTTCTCGAAAGAATGACATTTTTATTATTACAAGGTTAAAAGATGATCCTTTTATCTTTTCTATTTAAAATTAAACTTCAAAATACTTTTACTGTTCGTTATAAAATTAAACCTTTATATTATTATGTGTCGGAGCTAAGAAAGTTCTCGAAAGAATGACATTTTTATTATTACAAGGTTAAAAGATGTATTGCAAAAATATAAAACATAGAAAAATTATTTGACAAGAAGTGTCATTTTGAGCTATTCTCTGAAGTGATTTTTTTGGTTAATTCACAATAATTATTTTATATTTATGAATAATAATGATGAACTATAAATAATAAATATTTTACATATGCTAATTTAATTATTTAATTAATAAATAAGTGGTGTGCCAAACATTCTCCTCCCCGGTGAACAATGTTCTCAATGTAGTATAGAGCTGGCCCTGGTAAATGCCTTCATTACAATTATTTTATTATGGGAACTCGAAATCGACTCTTGTGCTTTCTTTGGTACATGTAAAGAAAAAAAAACTTAAGTAACATAATAATATAAGAGAAAAAAAAACAATTCCAAGGCCAAAACTAATTTTACAGTTGTGCCCTGCAATAACATTTGCATTATGTTCTCGTTGCTTAAACTCATTGAGAGAGCAACAGTTATTCATTGATAACAATCATAGTGTTCTTGTTGCTTGTTGTTTGATCTTCTTGCCCATCATTGTAAGCAGTCAATAATATTTCATTGATGACGGTTCGCAGTCGTGCGGGAGTATCGGGCATGTGCGTGGTTTTGTTTTAATTAATTGGTAGTGCGGTACCAATTTTATTTATTTTTTTTTGTTTAAGAAAATTGGTGTGCGGTGCCAATTGTGTTGATAAGTGTTTCATTAGTTAATAATAACAAATTAAATTATAAATTAATAAAAAAAATAATAAAAATGTTGTGTGGTGTTTTCTTGCTGTTGCCGCTGCTGCTATAAAGAAAACTGATTTTATAAATCTTTTTGAAGCTCTCGATTCTAAGTTTAATATAGGCGGTGACTTTAATTCAAAACATACCTTTTGGGGATCAAGATGCATATCAAACAGAGGGAGACAACTTTTTAAGGCTTGTATGGAAACTAGTGCTGACTTTTTATCGACCGGGAAACCAACTTACTGGCTAAGGTCAAAACTCTAGATCTACTTGACTTTTTTATCGCAAAGGGTTTAAATAAAAACTTTACAAAGATCGAGCATAGCTATGATCTTCCTACTGATCACTCACCAGTCATATTGATAGATCGAGCATAGCTATGATCTTCCTACTGATCACTCACCAGTCATATTGATAGTAAGCGGAAGCCTAATAATGAAGGAAAGTGCGTCATTTTTGACTAACAACAGAACGAATCGGGAAGGGTTTCGTGTACAGATTGCGAAGAGGCTATTACACTTGAAGTATCATTGCAAACTCCGTTTGAATTAGAAGATGAAGTCGACAGATTTATTAAAATCGTCCAAGATGCTGCCTGGAAAAACACTCCGCAAAATAGCAGAAATTCAATACCTAACGAGAAAAATGTTTCAACTGACTTTAAAGAACTTATACTCAAAAAAAGAAAAGCACGTGAGAAATGGCAGAAATCCCACGCTCCTTAACACAAAACTATTTTGAAACACCTCTCCAGTAAACTGAAAAATGCAATCAGAGATTAAAAAAACTGTGAGATTTCTACTTATCTCGAAGGTCATTCTGCAGAAAAAAGTACGTATTACTCTCTGTGGAAGACTGTTAAAGGTGTTAAAAAACGCCAAGTTACAATCAGCACCAATTCGAAAAAAACAATGGAGATTGGGCTAAAACAGACAAATAAAAGGCAGATATGTTTACCGATCACCTCGAGGAAATTTTCAAACCTTTTCACGGTGAGGAGCTATTGAAAGAATCCGGTGATACTCATTGGACCTCTGAAAACTTCCGATTTCGAGATGTCACATTTTAAGAACTTTAAGACGCTATAAGAAAGCAAAAAACAAAAAAGATCCTGAATATGACTTGATAAATGTACCCCTTCTTAAAGAGTTACCGAGAAAACCAGTCACTAAAATCCAACAGCCAACAGCTGATTAATGTCACGTTTAGGCTTGCATACGATCCACGGCAATAGAAAGTGGCCGAAGTCATTATGGTCCCAAAACCAGGCAAAACTCTTAATGAAAAGAAGTCTTACAGACCAATATTTTTATTACCAATATTTTCTAAGTTATTTGAGAAATTATTACTTAAGCGCCTACTTCCAATTATAGAAGAGAAACGGCTTATTACGGAACACAAATTCAGTTTTAGAAATAACCACTCAACTATTGATCAAGTATACAGAATAACAAATGAAATTGAAAAATCCCTAGAGGGGAAAAAGATATGTTCAAGCGCGTTTCTTGATGTTTCCCAAGCTTTCGATAAGGTCTGGCATGACGGCTTAAGATTTAAATTAAGAAAGGTTTTTCCGAAACAAATATATTATATTCTGGAATCCTATCTGGAAAATAGACTTTTCCGAGTGAAACAAGGCACTGAATATTCAGGATTTAAAGAAATAAATGCTGGTGTTCCACAAGGAAGCGTTCTTGGCCCGGTGTAATTCGTTCTTTATACTAGACATATACCTTAAGAAGAAGACGTCAAGATAGCAACATTTGCTGTTGATACGGCCATACTTGCATCACCCAGCTCAATTGAAAGATCAACCGAAAAGCTACAGAAAACTCTTGACAAAATAATAAACTGGACGAAGAAATGGCGCATTGTTCTAAACGAGTCCAAATCAACACATGTTAACTTTACTTACAAGAATGTTAACAATCTACCCATCTTTATTAACTCGGTGCAAATACCGTATGCTAACGAAGCAAAGTATCTAGGTATGATTCTTGATACTAATCTTAAATGGAAGACACACGTTAAAAAGAAAAGAGACGAACTCGATATTAAGTTACGAGAACTAAACCGGCTAATTGGAAAATATTCCAATCTTAGTACTTATAACAAACTGCTTATCTACAAGCAAGTGCTAAAACCTGTGTGGACTTACAGAATTTTTTTTAAGAAAATTCTTTCATTTTTTTAATTAGTTTAAGAGAGTTTGTTATTATTGTTATTATTGTTATTATTATGTGTCGCAGCTAAGAAAGTTCTCGAAAGAATGACATTTTTATTATTACAAGGTTAAAAGATGATCCTTGTATCTTTTCTATTTAAAATTAAACTTCAAAATACTTTTACTGTTCGTTATAAAATGAAACCTTTATATTATTATGTGTCGCAGCTAAGAAAGTTCTCGAAAGAATGACATTTTTATTATTACAAGGTTAAAAGATGATTTTCAAAAATATAAAACATAGAAAAATTATTTGACAAGAAGTGTCATTTTGAGCTATTCTCTGAAGTGATTTTTTTGGTTAATTCACAATAATTATTTTATATTTATGAATAATAATGATGAACTATAAATAATAAATATTTTACATATGCTAATTTAATTATTTAATTAATAAATAAGTGGTGTGCCAAACATTCTCCTCCCCGGTGAACAATGTTCTCAATGTAGTATAGAGCCGGCCCTGGTAAATGCCTTCATTACAATTATTTTATTATGGGAACTCGAAATCGACTCTTGTGCTTTCTTTGGTACATCTAAAGAAAAAAAAAAACTTAAGTAACATATTAATATAAGAGAAAAAAAAACAATTGCAAGGCCAAAACTAATTTTACAGTTGTGCCCTGCAATAACATTTGCATTATGTTCTCGTTGCTTAAACTCATTGAGAGAGCAACAGTTATTCATTGATAACAATCATAGTGTTCTTGTTGCTTGTTGTTTGATCTTCTTGGCCATCATTGTAAGCAGTCAATAATATTTCATTGATGACGGTTCGCGGTCGTGCGGGAGTATCGGGCATGTGCGTGGTTTTTTTTTAATTAATTGGTAGTGCGGTACCAATTTTATTTATTTTTTTTTTGTTTAAGAAAATTGGTGTGCGGTGCCAATTGTGTTGATAAGTGTTTCAATAGTTAATAATAACAAATTAAATTATAAATTAATAAAAAAAAATAATAAATATGTTGTGTGGTGTTTTCTTGCTGTTGCCGCTGCTGCTATAAAGAAAACTGATTTTATAAATCTTTTTGAAGCTCTCGATTCTAAGTTTAATATAGGCGGTGACTTTAATTCAAAACATACCTTTTGGGGATCAAGATGCATATCAAACAGAGGGAGACAACTTTTTAAGGCTTGTATGGAAACTAGTGCTGACTTTTTATCGACCGGAAAACCAACTTACTGGCTAAGGTCAAAACTCTAGATCTACTTGACTTTTTTATCGCAAAGGGTTTAAATAAAAAGTTTACAAAGATCGAGCATAGCTATGATCATCCTACTGATCACTCACCAGTCATATTGACAGTAAGCGGAAGCCTAATAATGAAGGAAAGTGCGTCATTTTTGACTAACAACAGAACGAATCGGGAAGGGTTTCGTGTACAGATTGCGAAGAGGCTATTACACTTGAAGTATCATTGCAAACTCCGTTTGAATTAGAAGATGAAGTCGACAGATTTATTAAAATCGTCCAAGATGCTGCCTGGAAAAACACTCCGCAAAATAGCAGAAATTCAATACCTAACGAGAAAAATGTTTCAACTGACTTTAAAGAACTTATACTCAAAAAAAGAAAAGCACGTGAGAAATGGCAGCAATCCCGCGCTCCTTAACACAAAACTATTTTGAAACACCTCTCCAGTAAACTGAAAAATGCAATCAGAGACTTAAAAAACTGTGAGATTTCTACTTATCTCGAAGGCCATTCTGCAGAAAAAAGTACGTATTACTCTCTGTGGAAGGCTGTTAAAGGTGTTAAAAAACGCAAAGTTACAATCAGCACCAATTCGAAAAAAACAATGGAGATTGGGCTAAAACAGAAAAATAAAAGGCAGATATGTTTACCGATCACCTCGAGGAAATTTTCAAACCTTTTGACGGTGAGGAGCTATTGAAAGAATCCGGTGATACTCATTCGACCTCTGAAATCTTCCGATTTCGAGATGTCACATTTTAAGAACTTTAAGACGCTATAAGAAAGCAAAAAACAAAAAAGATCCTGAATATGACTTGATAAATGTACCCCTTCTTAAAGAGTTACCGAGAAAACCAGTCACTAAAATCCAACAGCCAACAGCTGATTAATGTCACGTTTAGGCTTGCATACGATCCACGGCAATAGAAAGTGGCCGAAGTCATTATGGTCCCAAAACCAGGCAAAACTCTTAATGAAAAGAAGTCTTACAGACCAATATTTTTATTACCAATATTTTCTAAGATATTTGAGAAATTATTACTTAAGCGCCTACTTCCAATTATAGAAGAGAAACGGCTTATTCCGGAACACAAATTCAGTTTTAGAAATAACCACTCAACTATTGATCAAGTATACAGAATAACAAATGAAATTGAAAAATCCCTAGAGGGGAAAAAGATATGTTCAAGCGCGTTTCTTGATGTTTCCCAAGCTTTCGATAAGGTCTGGCATGACGGCTTAAGATTTAAATTAAGAAAGGTTTTTCCGACACAAATATATTATATTCTGGAATCCTATCTGGAAAATAGACTTTTGAAAGATCAACCGAAAAGCTACAGAAAACTCTTGACAAAATAACAAACTGGACGAAGAAATGGCGCATTGTTCTAAACGAGTCCAAATCAACACATGTTAACTTTACTTACAAGAATGTTAACAATCTACCCATCTTTATTTACTCGGTGCAAATACCGTATGCTAACGAAGCAAAGTATCTAGGTATGATTCTTGATGCTAATCTTAAATGGAAGACACACGTTAAAAAGAAAAGAGACGAACTCGATATTAAGTTACGAGAACTAAACCGGCTAATTGGAAAATATTCCAATCTTAGTACTTATAACCAACTGCTTATCTACAAGCAAGTGCTAAAACCTGTGTGGACTTACGGAATTTTTTTTAGAAAATTCTTTCATTTTTTTAATTAGTTTAAGAGAGTTTGAAAACTAAATGTCTATCGAGGAAAAAAATATTGAAAATCGTTCGACAAGTTTTTTTAAAAAGTCGTTTTTTTGAAAAACTTTTCAAAAAAATATTTTATTTTTTTTGTAGTATGTTATTATAAGGAAATCTGTAGTTTTCATCTGGGAATCCTCTGTGGTTAGTTTTGTTATGGATTTCTTTTATTTTTTCTAAGCACGAATCTTTGCTCAATAAATCTTCTGCTAAATAAGCGCATTTTATTAACTTGTATTTTCTCTAATAGAATTTGCAAATAAGAGAAAAACAACAATTACTAAGGAATAAATAAATATTGTAGGAAATTTTATTCTCTACAAACGTTTTTACCGTAGAACATAAGCAAACAAAAGTTACGGGGTCCACGAGGTCATAAACTTAAGAAAATGTTAACTAACCATTCATTAGAATTATCTCAAAGTTTCGTGAAGTTCCGACCTTTGTCGACCTTAAACTTGTTGACTGGATTTAGAGTTGTAGGATTGTTAACTAAAGAGTACGCCATCTAAGGTTTTTTTTTTCAACTAGTGCTTATTTCGTGATGGTAACACTTAGCTCATGTCTGATTTGACAGATAATTAGTTTTATCCTTCCTCTAAACGAATATGGTTGTGTATACGCTTGAAATATTGCGACATTACTGCCTGCGATCGACTTAGAGAAGATGCCGATTTTGCCAAAAAAATTATCTTTTCAGATGAAGCTCATTTTGATCTTGGCGGGTATGTAAACAAGCAAAATTGTCGCATTTGGGACACAGAAAACCCGCACGCATACATTGAAAAGCCGATACACCCAAAACGAATCACTGTTTGGTGCGTATTTTGGTCCAGAGGCATAATTGGGCCATTTTTTGAAAATGAGCAAGGAGTGGCCGTTACAGTCAATGGCGATCGTTATCGGGCCATGTTGAACGAATTTGTGTTCACAAAAATTGAAGAGGAGGATATTGACAACATTTGGTTTCAACAGGACGGCGCTACGTGCTACACAGCCGAATCTACAGGAAGGAGTAGTAAGCCAAATACTTAACAAAGTGCCGATTTTTAGAAACTTGTTTCTTTGTTGAGAAGGGTGCGCCGGGAGTAGGCAGCGTGGCTGTACAAATTTCGTCTTTTGGTATCTACCGGGCACTGTAAACATTATATCGAAACTTCAGAACTTCCCGATTTTTGTAGGGTAAAACAACTTTATTTACTGCTCTATCACTTTAAGGAACCCGTTGCAATAACGACTTGTTGTGATAAGCTACATTGTTTCCGCGAATTTTCAGAAACGGTTTATGTTTTTTCACTGGTTAAAATATGAAAATTTTCCTTTTATCTTTTCTATTTAAAATTAAACTTCAAAATACTTTTACTGTTCGTTATAAAATTAAACCTTTATATTATTATGTGTCGCAGTTAAGAAAGTTCTCGAAAGAATGACCTTTTTATTATTACAAGGTTAAAAGATGATTTGCAAAAATATAAAACATAGAAAAATTATTTGACAAGAAGTGTCATTTTGAGCTATTCTCTGAAGTGATTTTTTTGGTTAATTCACAATAATTATTTTATATTTATGAATAATAATGATGAACTATAAATAATAAATATTTTACATATGCTAATTTAATTATTTAATTAATAAATAAGTGGTGTGCCAAACATTCTCCTCCCCGGTGAACAATGTTCTCAATGTAGTATAGAGCCGGCCCTGGTAAATGCCTTCATTACAATTATTTTATTATGGGAACTCGAAATCGACTCTTGTGCTTTCTTTGGTACATGTAAAGAAAAAAAAAACTTAAGTAACATAATAATATAAGAGAAAAAAAACAATTCCAAGGCCAAAACTAATTTTACAGTTGTGCCCTGCAATAACATTTGCATTATGTTCTCGTTGCTTAAACTCATTGAGGGAGCAACAGTTATTCATTGATAACAATCATAGTGTTCTTGTTGCTTGTTGTTTGATCTTCTTGGCCATCATTGTAAGCAGTCAATAATATTTCATTGATGACGGTTCGCGGTCGTGCGGGAGTATCGGGCATGTGCGTGTTTTTTTTTTAATTAATTGGTAGTGCGGTACCAATTTAATTAATTTTTTTTTTTGTTTAAGAAAATTGGTGTGCGGTGCCAATTGTGTTGATAAGTGTTTCATTAGTTAATAATAACAAATTAAATTATAAATTAATTAAAAAAATAATAAAAATGTTGTGTGGTATTTTCTTGCTGTTGCCGCTGCTGCTATAAAGAAAACAGATTTTATAAATCTTTTTGAAGCTCTCGATTCTAAGTTTATTATAGGCGGTGACTTTAATTCAAAACATACGTTTTGGGGATCAAGATGCATATCAAACAGAGGGAGACAACTTTTTAAAGCTTGTATGGAAACTAGTGCTGACTTTTTATCGACCGGAAAACCAACTTACTGGCTAAGGCCAAAACTCCAGATCTACTTGACTTTTTTATCGCAAAGGGTTTAAATAAAAACTTTACAAAGATCGAGGATAGCTATGATCTTCCTACTGATCACTCACCAGTCATATTGACAGTAAGCGGAAGCCTAATAATGAGGGAAAGTGCGTAATTTTTGACTAACAACAGAACGAATCGGGAAGGGTTTCGTGTACAGATTGCGAAGAGGCTATTACACTTGAAGTATCATTGCAAACTCCGTTTGAATTAGAAGATGAAGTCGACAGATTTATTAAAATCGTCCAAGATGCTGCCTGGAAAAACACTCCGCAAAATAGCAGAAATTCAATTCCTAACGAGAAAAATGTTTCAACTGAAATTAAAGAACTTATACTCAAAAAAAAGAAAAGCACGTGAGAAATGGCAGCAATCCTGCGCTCCTTAACACAAAACTATTTTGAAACACCTCTCCAGTAAACTGAAAAATGCAATCAGAGATTTAAAAAACTGTGAGATTTCTACTTACATATCTCGAAGGTCATTCTGCAGAAAAAAGAACGTATTACTCTCTGTGGAAGGCTGTTAAAGGTGTTAAAAAATGCAAGTTACAATCAGCACCAATTCGAAAAAAACAATGGAGATTGGGCTAAAATAGACAAATAAAAAGCAGATATGTTTACCGATCACCTCGAGGAAATTTTCAAACCTTTTGACGGTGAGGAGCTATTGAATGAATCCGGTGATACTCATTGGACCTCTGAAAACTTCCGATTTCAAGATGTCACATTTTAAGAACTTTAAGACGCTATAAGAAAGCAAAAAAACAAAAAAGATCCTGGATATGACTTGATAAATGTACCCCTTCTTAAAGAGTTACCGAGAAAACCAGTCACTAAAATCCAACAGCCAACAGCTGATTAATGTCACGTTTAGGCTTGCATACGATCCACGGCAATAGAAAGTGGCCGAAGTCATTATGGTCCCAAAACCAGGCAAAACTCTTAATGAAAAGAAGTCTTACAGACCAATATTTTTATTACCAATAATTTCTAAGTTATTTGAGAAATTATTACTTAAGCGCCTACTTCCAATTGTAGAAGAGAAACGGCTTATTCCGGAACACAAATTCTTTTTTAGAAATAACCACTCAACTATTGATCAAGTATAAAGAATAACAAATGAAATTTAAAAATCCCTAGAGGGGAAAAAGATATGTTCAAGCGCGTTTCTTGATGTTTCCCAAGCTTTCGATAAGGTCTGGCATGACGGCTTAAGATTTAAATTAAAAAAGGTTTTTCCGACACAAATATATTATATTCTGGAATCCTATCTGGAAAATAGACTTTTCCGAGTGAAACAAGGCACTGAATATTCAGGATTTAAAGAAATAAATGCTGCTGTTCCACAAGGAAGCGTTTTTGGCCCGGTGTAATTCGTACTTTATACTCGACATATACCTTAAGAAGAAGACGTCAAGATAGCAACATTTGCTGTTGATACGGCCATACTTGCATCACCCAGCTCAATTGAAAGATCAACTGAAAAGCTACAGAAAACTCTTGACAAAATAACAAACTGGACGAAGAAATGGCGCATTGTTCTAAATGAGTCCAAATCAACACATGTTAACTTTACTTACAAGAATGTTAACAATCTACCCATCTTTATTAACTCGGTGCAAATACCGTATGCTTACGAAGCAAAGTATCTAGGTATCCCGAGCTCCTTAACACAAAACTATTTTGAAACACTTCTCCAGTAAACTGAAAAATGCAATCAGAGATTTAAAAAACTGTGAGATTTCTACTTATCTCGAAGGTTATTCTGCAGAAATAAGTACGTATTACTCTCTGTGGAAGGCTGTTAAAGGTGTTAAAAAACGCAAGTTACAATCAGCACCAATTCGAAAAAAACAATGGAGGGGCTAAAACAGACAAATAAAAGGCAGATATGTTTACCGATCACCTCGAGGAAATTTTCAAACCTTTTGACGGTGAGGAGCTATTGAATGAATCCGGTGATACTCATTGGACCTCTGAAAACTTCCGATTTCGAGATGTCACATTTTAAGAACTTTAAGACGCTATAAGAAAGCAAAAAACAAAAAAGATCCTGAATATGACTTGATAAATGTACCCCTTCTTAAAGAGTTACCGAGAAAACCAGTCACTAAAATCCAACAGCCAACAGCTGATTAATGTCACGTTTAGGCTTGCATACGATCCACGTCTATAGAAAGTGGCCGGTCATTATGGTCCCAAAACCAGGCAAAACTCTTAATGAAAAGAAGTCTTACAGACCAATATTTTTATTACCAATACCGACACAAATTTATTATATTCTGGAATCCTATCTGGAAAATAGACTTTTGAAAGATCAACTGAAAAGCTACAGAAAACTCTTGACCAAATAACAAACTGGACGAAGAAATGGCGCATTGTTCTAAACGAGTCCAAATCAACACATGTTAACTTTACTTACAAGAATGTTAACAATCTACCCATCTTTATTAACTCGGTGCAAATACCGTATGCTAACGAAGCAAAGTATCTAGGTATGATTCTTGATGCTAATCTTAAATGGAAGACACACGTTAAAAAGAAAAGAGACGAACTCGATATTAAGTTACGAGAACTAAACCGGCTAATTGGAAAATATTCCAATCTTAGTACTTATAACAAACTGCTTATCTACAAGCAAGTGCTAAAACCTGTGTGGACTTACGGAATTTTTTTTAGAAAATTCTTTCATTTTTTTAATAAGTTTAAGAGAGTTTGAAAACTAAATGTCTATCAAGGAAAAAAAATATTGAAAATCGTTCGACCAGTTTTTTTAAAAAGTCGTTTTTTTTGAAAAACTCTTCAAAAAAATATTTTATTTTTTTTGTAGTATGTTATTATAAGGAAATCTGTAGTTTTCATCTGGGAATCCTCTGTGGTTAGTTTTGTTATGGATTTCTTTTATTTTTTCTAAGCACGAATCTTTGCTCAATAAATCTTCTGCTAAATAAGCGCATTTTATTAACTTGTATTTTCTCTAATAGAATTTGCAAATAAGAGAAAAACAACAATTACTAAGGAATAAATAAATATTGTAGGAAATTTTATTCTCTACAAACGTATTTACCGTAGAACATAAGCAAACAAAAGTTACGGCGTCCACGACGTCATAAACTTAAGAACATGTTAACTAACCATTCATTAGAATTATCTCAAAGTTTCGTGAAGTTCCGACCTTTGTCGACCTTAAACTTGTTGACTGGATTTAGAGTTGTAGGATTGTTAACTAAAGAGTCCGCCATCTAAGGTTTTTTTTTTTCAACTAGTGCTTATTTCGTGAATGGTAACACTTAGCTCATGTCTGATTTGACAGATAATTAGTTTTATCCTTCCGCTAAACGAATATGGTTGTATATACGCTTGAAATATTGCGACATTACTGCCTGCGATCGACTTAGAGAAGATGCCGATTTTGCCAAAAAAATTATCTTTTCAGATGAAGCTCATTTTGATCTTGGCGGGTATGTAAACAAGCAAAATTGTCGCATTTGAGACACAGAAAACCCGCACGCATACATTGAAAAGCCGATACACCCAAAACGAGTCACTGTTTGGTGCGTATTTTGGTCCAGAGGCATAATTGAGCCATTTTTTGAAAATGAGCAAGGAGTGGCCGTTACAGTCAATGGCGATCGTTATCGGGCCATGCTGAACGAATTTGTGTTCACAAAAATTGAAGAGGAGGATATTGACAACATTTGGTTTCAACAGGACGGCGCTACGTGCTACACAGCCGAATCTACAGGAAGGAGTAGTAAGCCAAATACTTAACAAAGTGCCGATTTTTAGAAACTTGTTTCTTTGTTGAGGAGGGGGCGCCGGGAGTAGGAAGCGTGGCTGTACAAATTTCGTCTTTTGGTATCTACCGGGCACTGTAAACATTATATCGAAACTTCAGAACTTCCCGATTTTTGTAGGGTAAAACCACTTTATTTACTGCTCTATCACTTTAAGGAACCCGTTGCAATAACGACTTGTTGTGATAAGCTACATTGTTTCCGCAAATTTTCAGGAACGGTTTATGTTTTTTCACTGGTTAAAATATGAAAATTTTCCTTTTATCTTTTCTATTTAAAATTAAACTTCAAAATACTTTTACTGTTCGTTATAAAATTAAACCTTTATATTATTATGTGTCGCAGCTAAGAAAGTTCTCGAAAGAATGACATTTTTATTATTACAAGGTTAAAAGATGATTTGCAATAATATAAAACATAGAAAAATTATTTGACAAGAAGTGTCATTTTGAGCTATTCTCTGAAGTGATTTTGTTGGTTAATTCACAATAATTCTTTTATATTTATGAATAATAATGATGAACTATAAATAATAAATATTTTACATATGCTAATTTAATTATTTAATTAATAAATAAGTGGTGTGCCAAACATTCTCCTCCCCGGTGAACAATGTTCTCAATGTAGTATAGAGCCGGCCCTGGTAAATGCCTTCATTACAATTATTTTATTATGGGAACTCGAAATCGACTCTTGTGCTTTCTTTGGTACATGTAAAGAAAAAAAAAACTTAAGTAACATAATAATATAAGAGAAAAAAAAAAACAATTCCAAGGCCAAAACTAATTTTACAGTTGTGCCCTGCAATAACATTTGCATTATGTTCTCGTTGCTTAAACTCATTGAGAGAGCAACAGTTATTCATTGATAACAATCATAGTGTTCTTGTTGCTTGTTGTTTGATCTTCTTGGCCATCATTGTAAGCAGTCAATAATATTTCATTGATGACGGTTCGCGGTCGTGCGGGAGTATCGGGCATGTGCGTGGTTTTGTTTTAATTAATTGGTAGTGCGGTACCAATTTTATTTATTTTTTTTTTTGTTTAAGAAAATTGGTGTGCGGTGCCAATTGTGTTGATAAGTGTTTCATTAGTTAATAATAACAAATTAAATTATAAATTAATAAAAAAAATAATAAAAATGTTGTGTGGTGTTTTCTTGCTGGTGCCGCTGCTGCTATAAAGAAAACTGATTTTATAAATCTTTTTGAAGCTCTCGATTCTAAGTTTAATATAGGCGGTGACTTTAACTCAAAACATACCTTTTGGGGATCAAGATGAATATCAAACAGAGGGAGACAACTTTTTAAGGCTTGTATGGAAACTAGTGCTGACTTTTTATCGACCGGAAAACCAACTTACTGGCTAAGGTCCAAACTCTAGATCTACTTGACTTTTTTATCGCAAAGGGTTTAAATAAAAACTTTACAAAGATCGAGCATAGCTATGATCATCCTACTGATCACACACCAGTCATATTGACAGTAAGCGGAAGCCTAATAATGAAGGAAAGTGCGTCATTTTTGACTAACAACAGAACGAATCGGGAAGGGTTTCGTGTACAGATTGCGAAGAGGCTATTACACTTGAAGTATCATTGCAAACTCCGTTTGAATTAGAAGATGAAGTCGACAGATTTATTAAAATCGTCCAAGATGCTGCCTGGAAAAACACTCCGCAAAATAGCCGAAATTCAATACCTAACGAGAAAAATGTTTCAACTGAAATTAAAGAACTTATACTCAAAAAAAGAAAAGCACGTGAGAAATGGCAGCAATCCCGCGCTCCTTAACACAAAACTATTTTGAAACACTTCTCCAGTAAACTGAAAAATGCAATCAGAGATTTAAAAAACTGTGAGATTTCTACTTATCTCGAAGGTCATTCTGCAGAACAAAGTACGTATTACTCTCTGTGGAAGGCTGTTAAAGGTGTGAAAAAACGCAAAGTTACAATCAGCACCAATTCGAAAAAAACAATGGAGATTGGGCTAAAACAGACAAATAAAAGGCAGATAGGTTTACCGATCACCTCAAGGAAATTTTCAAACCTTTTGACGGTGAGGAGCTATTGAATGAATCCGGTGATACTCATTGGACCTCTGAAAACTTCCGATTTCGAGATGTCACATTTTAAGAACTTTAAGACGCTATAAGAAAGCAAAAAAACAAAAAAGATCCTGGATATGACTTGATAAATGTACCCCTTCTAAAAGAGTTACCGAGAAAACCAGTCACTAAAATCCAACAGCCAACAGCTGATTAATGTCACGTTTAGGCTTGCATACGATCCACGGCAATAGAAAGTGGCCGGTCATTATGGTCCCAAAACCAGGCAAAACTCTTAATGAAAAGAAGTCTTACAGACCAATATTTTTATTACCAATAATTTCTATGTTATTTGAGAAATTATTACTTAAGCGCCTACTTCCAATTGTAGAAGAGAAACGGCTTATTCCGGAACACAAATTCAGTTTTAGAAATAACCACTCAACTATTGTTCAAGTATACAGAATAACAAATGAAATTGAAAAATCCCTAGAGGGGAAAAAGATATGTTCAAGCGCGTTTCTTGATGTTTCCCAAGCTTTCGATAAGGTCTGGCATGACGGCTTAAGATTTAAATTAAGAAAGGTTTTTCCGACACAAATATATTATATTCTGGAATCCTATCTGGAAAATAGACTTTTCCGAGTGAAACAAGGCACTGAATATTCAGGATTTAAAGAAATAAATGCTGGTGTTCCACAAGGAAGCGTTCTTGGCCCGGTGTAATTCGTTCTTTATACTCGACATATACCTTAAGAAGAAGACGTCAAGATAGCAACATTTGCTGTTGATACGGCCATACTTGCATCACCCAGCTCAATTGAAAGATCAACCGAAAAGCTACAGAAAACTCTTGACAAAATAACAAACTGGACGAAGAAATGGCGCATTGTTCTAAACGAGTCCAAATCAACACATGTTAACTTTACTTACAAGATAGTTAACAATCTACCCATCCTTATTAACTCGGTGCAAATACCGTATGCTAACGAAACAAAGTATCTAGGTATGATTCTTGATGCTAATCTTTTCAAAAAAATATTTTATTTTTTTTTGTAGTATGTTATTATAAGGAAATCTGTAGTTTTCATCTGGAAATCCTCTGTGGTTAGTTTTGTTATGGATTTCTTTTATTTTTTCTAAGCACGAATCTTTGCTCAATAAATCTTCTGCTAAATAAGCGAATTTTATTAACTTGTATTTTCTCTAATAGAATTTGCAAATAAGAGAAAAACAACAATTACTAAGGAATAAATAAATATTGTAGGAAATTTTATTCTCTACAAACGTATTTACCGTAGAACATAAGCAAACAAAAGTTACGGGGTCCACGAGGTCATAAACTTAAGAAAATGTTAACTAACCATTCATTATAATTATCTCAAAGTTTCGTGAAGTTCCGACCTTTGTCGACCTTAAACTTGTTGACTGGATTTAGAGTTGTAGGATTGTTAACTAAAGAGTCCGCCATCTAAGGTTTTTTTTTCAACTAGTGCTTATTTCGTGAATGGTAACACTTAGCTCATGTCTGATTTGACAGATAATTAGTTTTATCCTTCCGCTAAACGAATATGGTTGTGTATACGCTTGAAATATTGCGACATTACTGCCTGCGATCGACTTAGAGAAGATGCCGATTTTGCCAAAAAAATTATCTTTTCAGATGAAGCTCATTTTGATCTTGGCGGGTATGTAAACAAGCAAAATTGTCGCATTTGGGACACAGAAAACCCGCACGCATACATTGAAAAGCCGATACACCCAAAACGAGTCACTGTTTGGTGCGTATTTTGGTCCAGAGGCATAATTGGGCCATTTTTTGAAAATGAGCAGGGAGTGGCCGTTACAGTCAATGGCGATCGTTATCGGGCCATGTTGAACGAATTTGTGTTCACAAAAATTGAAGAGGAGGATATTGACAACATTTGGTTTCAACAGGACGGCGCTACGTGCTACACAGCCGAATCTACAGGAAGGAGTAGTAAGCCAAATAGTTGACAAAGTGCCGATTTTTAGAAACTTGTTTCTTTGTTGAGGAGGGAGCGCCGGGAGTAGGAAGCGTGGCTGTACAAATTTCGTCTTTTGGTATCTACCGGGCACTGTAAACATTATATCGAAACTTCAGAACTTCCCGATTTTTGTAGGGTAAAACCACTTTATTTACTGCTCTATCACTTTAAGGAACCCGTCGCAATAACGACTTGTTGTGATAAGCTACATTGTTTCCGCGAATTTTCAGAAACGGTTTATGTTTTTTCACTGGTTAAAATATGAAAATTTTCCTTTTATCTTTTCTATTTAAAATTAAACTTCAAAATACTTTTACTGTTCGTTATAAAATTAAACCTTTATATTATTATGTGTCGCAGCTAAGAAAGTTCTCGAAAGAATGACCTTTTTATTATTACAAGGTTAAAAGATGATTTGCAAAAATATAAAACATAGAAAAATTATTTGACAAGAAGTGTCATTTTGAGCTATTCTCTGAAGTGATTTTTTTGGTTAATTCACAATAATTATTTTATATTTATGAATAATAATGAACTATAAATAATAAATATTTTACATATGCTAATTTAATTATTTAATTAATAAATAAGTGGTGTGCCAAACATTCTCCTCCCTGGTGAACAATGTTCTCAATGTAGTATAGAGCCGGCTCTGGTAAATGCCTTCATTACAATTATTTTATTATGGGAACTCGAAATCGACTCTTTTACTTTCTTTGGTACATGTAAAGAAAAAAAAAACTTAAGTAACATAATAATATAAGAGAAAAAAACAATTCCAAGGCCAAAACTAATTTTACAGTTGTGCCCTGCAATAACATTTGCATTATGTTCTCGTTGCTTAAACTCACTGAGGGAGCAACAGTTATTCATTGATAACAATCATAGTGTTCTTGTTGCTTGTTGTTTGATCTTCTTGACCATCATTGTAAGCAGTCAATAATATTTCATTGATGACGGTTTTCGGTCGTGCGGGAGTATCGGGCATGTGCGTGTTTTCTTTTTTTAATTTATTTGTAGTGCGGTACCAATTTAATTAATTTTTTTTTTTGTTTAAGAAAATTGGTGTGCGGTGCCAATTGTGTTGATAAGTGTTTCATTAGTTAATAATAATAAATTAAATTATAAATTAATAAAAAAAATAATAAAAATGTTGTGTGGTATTTTCTTGCTGTTGCCGCTGCTGCTATAAAGAAAACAGATTTTATAAATCTTTTTGAAGCTCTCGATTCTAAGTTTAATATAGGCGGTGACTTTAATTCAAAACATACATTTTGGGGATCAAGATGCATATCAAACAGAGGGAGACAACTTTTTAAAGCTTGTATGGAAACTAGTGCTGACTTTTTATCGACCGGAAAACCAACTTACTGGCTAAGGCCAAAACTCCAGATCTACTTGACTTTTTTATCGCAAAGGGTTTAAATAAAAACTTTACAAAGATCGAGGATCGCTATGATCTTCCTACTGATCACTCACCAGTCATATTGACAGTAAGCGGAAGCCTAATAATGAAGGAAAGTGCGTAATTTTTGACTAACAACAGAACGAATCGGGAAGGGTTTCGTGTACAGATTGCGAAGAGGCTATTACACTTGAAGTATCATTGCAAACTCCGTTTGAATTAGAAGATGAAGTCGACAGATTTATTAAAATCGTCCAAGATGCTGCCTGGAAAAACACTCCGCAAAATAGCAGAAATTCAATTCCTAACGAGAAAAATGTTTCAACTGAAATTAAAGAACTTATACTCAAAAAAAAGAAAAGCACGTGAGAAATGGCAGCAATCCCGCGCTCCTTAACACAAAACTATTTTGAAACACCAGTAAACTGAAAAATGCAATCAGAGATTTAAAAAACTATGAGATTTCTACTTATCTCGAAGGTTATTCTGCAGAAAAAAGTACGTATTACTCTCTGTGGAAGGCTGTTAAAGGTGTTAAAAAACGCAAAGTTACAATCAGCACCAATTCGAAAAAAACAATGGAGATTGGGCTAAAACAGACAAATAAAAGGCAGATATGTTTACCGATCACCTCGAGGAAATTTTCAAACCTTTTGACGGTGAGGAGCTATTGAATGAATCCGGTGATACTCATTGGACCTCTGAAAACTTCCGATTTCGAGATGTCACATTTTAAGAACTTTAAGACGCTATAAGAAAGCAAAAAAAACAAAAAAGATCCTGGATAAGACTTGATAAATGTACCCCTTCTTAAAGAGTTACCGAGAAAACCAGTCACTAAAATCCAACAGCCAACAGCTGATTAATGTCACGTTTAGGCTTGCATACGATCCACGGCAATAGAAAGTGGCCGAAGTCATTATGGTCCCAAAACCAGGCAAAACTCTTAATGAAAAGAAGTCTTACAGACCAATATTTTTATTACCAATAATTTCTAAGTTATTTGAGAAATTATTACTTAAGCGCCTACTTCCAATTGTAGAAGAGAAACGGCTTATTCCGGAACACAAATTCAGTTTTAGAAATAACCACTCAACTATTGATCAAGTAACAGAATAACAAATGAAATTGAAAAATCCCTAGAGGGGAAAAAGATATGTTCAAGCGCGTTTCTTGATGTTTCCCAAGATTTCGATAAGGTCTGGCATGACGGCTTAAGATTTAAATTAAGAAAGGTTTTTCCGACACAAATATATTATATTCTGGAATTCTATCTGGAAAATAGACTTTTCCGAGTGAAACAAGGCTCTGAATATTCAGGATTTAAAGAAATAAATGCTGGTGTTCCACAAGGAAGCGTTCTTGGCCCGGTGTAATTCGTTCTTTATACTAGACATATACCTTAAGAAGAAGACGTCAAGATAGCAACATTTGCTGTTGATACGGCCATACTTGCATCACCCAGCTCAATTGAAAGATCAACCGAAAAGCTACAGAAAACTCTTGACAAAATAACAAACTGGACGAAGAAATGGCGCATTGTTCTAAACGAGTCCAAATCAACACATGTTAACTTTACTTACAAGAATGTTAACAATCTACCCATCTTTATTAACTCGGTGCAAATACCGTATGCTAACGAAGCAAAGTATCTAGGTATGATTCTTGATGCTAATCTTAAATGGAAGACACACGTTAAAAAGAAAAGAGACGAACTCGATATTAAGTTACGAGAACTAAACTGGCTAATTGGAAAATATTCCAATCTTAGTACTTATAACAAACTTCTTATCTACAAGCAAGTGCTAAAACCTGTGTGGACTTACGGAATACAACTTTGAGGTTGTGTTAAACCTTGCCATATACAGACACTGCAAACATTTCAAAATAAAGTCCTCAGAGCAATTTTTGGTGCTCCATGGTACATACGAAACAGCGATTTACTGTCGAAACTGTCAACGGCGAATTTAATAAATTCCCCGACTGGATCGCACGTACTTGCTCATAAGTGCGGTTACATCGTCGAATAAATTTAAATAAATACACGACTGGTTGCGCGCGATGGCGGATGGACTCATTCGGGTCTTCTTCGATACTCTGTAAAAAAGACCAACTCCGAAAAAAATATTGCCAGAATGAAAACCACACGTCTATTAAAATAAAAAAATAATTTTTTTTTAAGAAAATTCTTTCATTTTTTTAATTAGTTTAAGAGAGTTTGAAAACTAAATGTCTATCGAGGAAAAAAAATATTGAAAATCGTTCGACCAGTTTTTTTAAAAAGTCGTTTTTTTGAAAAACTCTTCAAAAAAATATTTTATTTTTTTGTAGTATGTTATTATAAGGAAATCTGTAGTTTTCATCTGGGAATCCTCTGTGGTTAGTTTTGTTATGGATTTCTTTTATTTTTTCTAAGCACGAATCTTTGCTCAATAAATCTTCTGCTAAATAAGCGCATTTTATTAACTTGTATTTACGTATTTACCGTAGAACATAAGCAAACAAAAGTTAAGCGTCCACGAGGTCATAAACTTAAGAAAATGTTAACTAACCATTCATTAGAATTATCTCAAAGTTTCGTGAAGTTCCGACCTTTGTCGACCTTAAACTTGTTGACTGGATTTAGAGTTGTAGGATTGTTAACTAAAGAGTCCGCCATCTAAGGTTTTTTTTTTCAACTAGTGCTTATTTCGTGAATGGTAACACTTAGCTCATGTCTGATTTGACAGATAATTAGTTTTATCCTTCCGCTAAACGAATATGGTTGTATATACGCTTGAAATATTGCGACATTACTGCCTGCGATCGACTTAGAGAAGATGCCGATTTTGCCAAAAAAATTATCTTTTCAGATGAAGCTCATTTTGATCTTGGCGGGTATGTAAACAAGCAAAATTGTCGCATTTGGGACACAGAAAACCCGCACGCATACATTGAAAAGCCGATACACCCAAAACGAGTCACTGTTTGGTGCGTTTGGGCCATTTTTTGAAAATGAGCAAGGAGTGGCCGTTACAGTCAATGGCGATCGTTATCGGGCCATGTTGAACGAATTTGTGTTCACAAAAATTGAAGAGGAGGATATTGACAACATTTGGTTTCAACAGGACGGCGCTACGTGCTACACAGCCGAATCTACAGGAAGGAGTAGTAAGCCAAATACTTAACAAAGTGCCGATTTTTAGAAACTTGTTTCTTTGTTGAGGAGGGGGCGCCGGGAGTAGGAAGCGTGGCTGTACAAATTTCGTCTTTTGGTATCTACCGGGCACTGTAAACATTATATCGAAACTTCAGAACTTCCCGATTTTTGTAGGGTAAAACCACTTTATTTACTGCTCTACCACTTTAAGGAACCCGTTGCAATAACGACTTGTTGTGATAAGCTACATTGTTTCCGCGAATTTTCAAAAACGGTTTATGTTTTTTCACTGGTTAAAATATGAAAATTTTCCTTTTATCTTTTCTATTTAAAATTAAACTTCAAAATACTTTTACTGTTCGTTATAAAATTAAACCTTTATATTATTATGTGTCGCAGCTAAGAAAGTTCTCGAAAGAATGACCTTTTTATTATTACAAGGTTAAAAGATGATTTGCAAAAATATAAAACATAGAAAAATTATTTGACAAGAAGTGTCATTTTGAGCTATTCTCTGAAGTGATTTTTTTGGTTAATTCACAATAATTATTTTATATTTATGAATAATAATGATGAACTATAAATAATAAATATTTTACATATGCTAATTTAATTATTTAATTAATAAATAAGTGGTGTGCCAAACATTCTCCTCCACGGTGAACAATGTTCCCAATGTAGTATAGAGCCGGCCCTGGTAAATGCCTTCATTACAATTATTTTATTATGGGAACTCGAAATCGACCCTTGTGCTTTCTTTGGTACATGTAAAGAAAAAAAAACTTGAGTAACATAATAATATAAGAGAAAAAAAACAATTCCAAGGCCAAAACTAATTTTACAGTTGTGCCCTGCAATAACATTTGCATTATGTTCTCGTTGCTTAAACTCATTGAGAGAGCAACAGTTATTCATTGATAACAATCATAGTGTTCTTGTTGCTTGTTGTTTGATCTTCTTGGCCATCATTGTAAGCAGTCAATAATATTTCATTGATGACGGTTCGCGGTCGTGCGGGAGTATCGGGCATGTGCGTGTTTTTTTTTAATTAATTGGTAGTGCGGTAACAATTTAATTTATTTTTTTTTTGTTTAAGAAAATTGGTGTGCGGTGCCAATTGTGTTGATAAGTGTTTCATTAGTTAATAATAATAAATTAAATTATAAATTAATAAAAAAAATAATAAAAATGTTGTGTGGTGTTTCTTGCTGTTGTCGCTGCTGCTATAAAGAAAACAGATTTTCTAAATCTTTTTGAAGCTCTCGATTCTAAGTTTAATATAGGCGGTGACTTTAATTCAAAACATACGTTTTGGGGATCAAGATGCATATCAAACAGAGGGAGACAACTTTTTAAAGCTTGTATGGAAACTAGTGCTGACTTTTTATCGACCGGAAAACCAACTTACTGGCTATGGCCAAAACTCCAGATCTACTTGACTTTTTTATCGCAAAGGGTTTAAATAAAAACTTTACAAAGATCGAGGATCGCTATGATCTTCCTACTGATCACTCACCAGTCATATTGACAGTAAGCGGAAGCCTAATAATGAAGGAAATTGCGTAATTTTTGACTAACAACAGAACGAATCGGGAAGGGTTTCGTGTACAGATTGCGAAGAGGCTATTACACATGAAGTATCATTGCAAACTCCGATTGAATTAGAAGATGAAGTCGACAGATTTATTAAAATCGTCCAAGATGCTGCCTGGAAAAACACTCCGCAAAATAGCAGAAATTCAATTCCTAACGAGAAAAATGTTTCAACTGAAATTAAAGAACTTATACTCAAAAAAAAGAAAAGCACGTGAGAAATGGCAGCAATCCCGCGCTCCTTAACACAAAACTATTTTGAAACACCAGTAAACTGAAAAATGCAATCAGAGATTTAAAAAACTATGAGATTTCTACTTATCTCGAAGGTTATTCTGCAGAAAAAAGTACGTATTACTCTCTGTGGAAGGCTGTTAAAGGTGTTAAAAAACGCAAGTTACAATCAGCACCAATTCGAAAAAAACAATGGAGATTGGGCTAAAACAGACAAATAAAAGGCAGATATGTTTACCGATCACCTCGAGGAAATTTTCAAACCTTTTGACGGTGAGGAGCTATTGAATGAGTCCGGTGATACTCATAGGACCTCTGAAAACTTCCGATTTCGAGATGTCACATTTTAAGAACTTTAAGACGCTATAAGAAAGCAAAAAAACAAAAAAGATCCTGGATATGACTTGATAAATGTACCCCTTCTTAAAGAGTTACCGAGAAAACCAGTCACTAAAATCCAACAGCCAACAGCTGATTAATGTCACGTTTAGGCTTGCATACGATCCACGGCAATAGAAAGTGGCCGAAGTCATTATAGTCCCAAAACCAGGCAAAACTCTTAATGAAAAGAAGTCTTACAGACCAATATTTTTATTACCAATAATTTCTAAGTTATTTGAGAAATTATTACTTAAGCGCCTACTTCCAATTGTAGAAGAGAAACGGCTTATTCCGGAACACAAATTCAGTTTTAGAAATAACCACTCAACTATTGATCAAGTATACAGAATAACAAATGAAATTGAAAAATCCCTAGAGGGGAAAAAGATATGTTCAAGCGCGTTTCTTGATGTTTCCCAAGCTTTCGATAAGGTCTGGCATGACGGCTTAAGATTTAAATTAAAAAAGGTTTTTCCGACACAAATATTTTATATTCTGGAATCCTATCTGGAAAATAGACTTTTCCGAGTGAAACAAGGCACTGAATATTCAGGATTTAAAGAAATTAATGCTGGTGTTCCACAAGGAAGCGTTCTTGGCCCGGTGTAATTCGTTCTTTATACTCGACATATACCTTAAGAAGAAGACGTCAAGATAGCAACATTTGCTGTTGATACGGCCATACTTGCATCACCCAGCTCAATTGAAAGATCAACCGAAAAGCTACAGAAAACTCTTGACAAAATAACAAACTGGACGAAGAAATGGCGCATTGTTCTAAACGAGTCCAAATCAACACATGTTAACTTTACTTACAAGAATGTTAACAATCTACCCATCTTTATTAACTCGGTGCAAATACCGTATGCTAACGAAGCAAAGTATCTAGGTATGATTCTTGATGCTAATCTTAAATGGAAGACACACGTTAAAAAGAAAAGAGACGAACTCGATATTAAGTTACGAGAACTAAACTGGCTAATTGGAAAATATTCCAATCTTAGTACTTATAACAAACTTCTTATCTACAAGCAAGTGCTAAAACCTGTGTGGACTTACGGAATACAACTTTGGGGTTGTGTTAAACCTTGCCATATACAGACACTGCAAACATTTCAAAATAAAGTCCTCAGAGCAATTTTTGGTGCTCCATGGTACATACGAAACAGCGATTTACTGTCGAAACTGTCAACGGCGAATTTAATAAATTCCCCGACTGGATCGCACGTACTTGCTCATAAGTGCGGTTACATCGTCGAATAAATTTAAATAAATACACGACTGGTTGCGCGCGATGGCGGATGGACTCATTCGGGTCTTCTTCGATACTCTGTAAAAAAGACCAACTCCGAAAAAAATATTGCCAGAATGAAAACCACACGTCTATTAAAATAAAAAAATAATTTTTTTTTTAAGAAAATTCTTTCATTTTTTTAATTAGTTTAAGAGTGTTTGAAAACTAAATGTCTATCGAGGAAAAAAAATATTGAAAATCGTTCGACCAGTTTTTTTAAAAAGTCGTTTTTTTTGAAAAACTCTTCAAAAAAATATTTTATTTTTTTGTAGTATGTTATTATAAGGAAATCTGTAGTTTTCATCTGGGAATCCTCTGTGGTTAGTTTTGTTATGGATTTCTTTTATTTTTTCTAAGCACGAATCTTTGCTCAATAAATCTTCTGCTAAATAAGCGCATTTTATTAACTTGTATTTACGTATTTACCGTAGAACATAGGCAAACAAAAGTTACGGCGTCCACGAGGTCATAAACTTAAGAAAATGTTAACTAACCATTCATTAGAATTATCTCAAAGTTTCGTGAAGTTCCGACCTTTGTCGACCTTAAACTTGTTGACTGGATTTAGAGTTGTAGGATTGTTAACTAAAGAGTCCGCCATCTAAGGTTTTTTTTTTCAACTAGTGCTTATTTCGTGAATGGTAACACTTAGCTCATGTCTGATTTGACAGATAATTAGTTTTATCCTTCCGCTAAACGAATATGGTTGTATATACGCTTGAAATATTGCGACATTACTGCCTGCGATCGACTTAGAGAAGATGCCGATTTTGCCAAAAAAGTTATCTTTTCAGATGAAGCTCATTTTGATCTTGGCGGGTATGTAAACAAGCAAAATTGTCGCATTTGGGACACAGAAAACCCGCACGCATACATTGAAAAGCCGATACACCCAAAACGAGTCACTGTTTGGTGCGTATTTTGGTCCAGAGGCATAATTGGGCCATTTTTTGAAAATGACCAAGGAGTGGCCGTTACAGTCAATGGCGATCGTTATCGGGCCATGTTGAACGAATTTGTGTTCACAAAAATTGAAGAGGAGGATATTGACAACATTTGGTTTCAACAGGACGGCGCTACGTGCTACACAGCCGAATCTACAGGAAGGAGTAGTAAGCCAAATACTTAACAAAGTGCCGATTTTTAGAAACTTGTTTCTTTGTTGAGGAGGGGGCGCCGGGAGTAGGAAGCGTGGCTGTACAAATTTCGTCTTTTGGTATCTACCGGGCACTGTAAACATTATATCGAAACTTCAGAACTTCCCGATTTTTGTAGGGTAAAACCACTTTATTTACCGCTCTATCACTTTAAGGAACCCGTTGCAATAACGACTTGTTGTGATAAGCTACATTGTTTCCGCGAATTTTCAAAAACGGTTTATGTTTTTTCACTGGTTAAAATATGAAAATTTTCCTTTTATCTTTTCTATTTAAAATTAAACTTCAAAATACTTTTACTGTTCGTTATAAAATTAAACCTTTATATTATTATGTGTCGCAGCTAAGAAAGTTCTCGAAAGAATGACCTTTTTATTATTACAAGGTTAAAAGATGATTTGCAAAAATATAAAACATAGAAAAATTATTTGACAAGAAGTGTCATTTTGAGCTATTCTCTGAAGTGATTTTTTTGGTTAATTCACAATAATTATTTTATATTTATGAATAATAATGATGAACTATAAATAATAAATATTTTACATATGCTAATTTAATTATTTAATTAATAAATAAGTGGTGTGCCAAACATTCTCCTCCACGGTGAACAATGTTCCCAATGTAGTATAGAGCCGGCCCTGGTAAATGCCTTCATTACAATTATTTTATTATGGGAACTCGAAATCGACCTTGTGCTTTCTTTGGTACATGTAAAGAAAAAAAAACTTGAGTAACATAATAATATAAGAGAAAAAAAACAATTCCAAGGCCAAAACTAATTTTACAGTTGTGCCCTGCAATAACATTTGCATTATGTTCTCGTTGCTTAAACTCATTGAGAGAGCAACAGTTATTCATTGATAACAATCATAGTGTTCTTGTTGCTTGTTGTTTGATCTTCTTGGCCATCATTGTAAGCAGTCAATAATATTTCATTGATGACGGTTCGCGGTCGTGCGGGAGTATCGGGCATGTGCGTGTTTTTTTTTAATTAATTGGTAGTGCGGTAACAATTTAATTTATTTTTTTTTTGTTTAAGAAAATTGGTGTGCGGTGCCAATTGTGTTGATAAGTGTTTCATTAGTTAATAATAATAAATTAAATTATAAATTAATAAAAAAAATAATAAAAATGTTGTGTGGTGTTTCTGGCTGTTGTCGCTGCTGCTATAAAGAAAACAGATTTTATAAATCTTTTTGAAGCTCTCGATTCTAAGTTTAATATAGGCGGTGACTTTAATTCAAAACATACGTTTTGGGGATCAAGATGCATATCAAACGGAGGGAGACAACTTTTTAAAGCTTGTATGGAAACTAGTGCTGACTTTTTATCGACCGGAAAACCAACTTACTGGCTATGGCCAAAACTCCAGATCTACTTGACTTTTTTATCGCAAAGGGTTTAAATAAAAACTTTACAAAGATCGAGGATCGCTATGATCTTCCTACTGATCACTCACCAGTCATATTGACAGTAAGCGGAAGCCTAATAATGAAGGAAAGTGCGTCATTTTTGACTAACAACAGAACGAATCGGGAAGGGTTTCGTGTACAGATTGCGAAGAGGCTATTACACTTGAAGTATCATTGCAAACTCCGTTTGAATTAGAAGATGAAGTCGACAGATTTATTAAAATCGTCCAAGATGCTGCCTGGAAAAACACTCCGCAAAATAGCAGAAATTCAATTCCTAACGAGAAAAATGTTTCAACTGAAATTAAAGAACTTATACTAAAAAAAAAGAAAAGCACGTGAGAAATGGCAGCAATCCCGCGCTCCTTAACACAAAACTATTTTGAAACACCTCTCCAGTAAACTGAAAAATGCAATCAGAGATTTAAAAAACTGTGAGATTTCTACTTATCTCGAAGGTTATTCTGCAGAAAAAAGTACGTATTACTCTCTGTGGAAGGCTGTTAAAGGTGTTAAAAAACGCAAGTTACAATCAGCACCAATTCGAAAAAAACAATGGAGATTGGGCTAAAACAGACAAATAAAAGGCAGATATGTTTACCGATCACCTCGAGGAAATTTTCAAACCTTTTGACGGTGAGGAGCTATAGAATGAATCCGGTGATACTCATTGGACCTCTGAAAACTTCCGATTTCGAGATGTCATATTTTAAGAACTTTAAGACGCTATAAGAAAGCAAAAAAACAAAAAAGATCCTGGATATGACTTGATAAATGTACCCCTTCTTAAAGAGTTACCGAGAAAACCAGTCACTAAAATCCAACAGCCAACAGCTGATTAATGTCACGTTTAGGCTTGCATACGATCCACGGCAATAGAAAGTGGCCGAAGTCATTATGGTCCCAAAACCAGGCAAAACTCTTAATGAAAAGAAGTCTTACAGACCAATATTTTTATTACCAATAATTTCTAAGTTATTTGAGAAATTATTACTTAAGCGCCTACTTCCAATTGTAGAAGAGAAACGGCTTATTCCGGAACACAAATTCAGTTTTAGAAATAACCACTCAACTATTGATCAAGTATACAGAATAACAAATGAAATTGAAAAATCCCTAGAGGGGAAAAAGATATGTTCAAGCGCGTTTCTTGATGTTTCCCAAGCTTTCGATAAGGTCTGGCATGACGGCTTAAGATTTAAATTAAAAAAGGTTTTTCCGACACAAATATATTATATTCTGGAATCCTATCTGGAAAATAGACTTTTCCGAGTGAAAAAAGGCACTGAATATTCAGGATTTAAAGAAATAAATGCTGGTGTTCCACAAGGAAGCGTTCTTGGCCCGGTGTTATTCGTTCTTTATACTCGACATATACCTTAAGAAGAAGACTTGCATCTACCAGCTCAATTGAAAGATCAATCGAAAAGCTACAGAAAACTCTTGACAAAATAACAAACTGGACGAAGAAATGGCGCATTGTTCTAAACGAGTCCAAATCAACACATGTTAACTTTACTTACAAGAATGTTAACAATCTACCCATCTTTATTAACTCGGTGCAAATACCGTATGCTAACGAGGGAAAGTATCTAGGTATGATTGTTGATGCTAATCTTAAATGGAAGACACACGTTAAAAAGAAAAGAGACGAACTCGATATTAAGTTACGAGAACCAAACCGGCTAATTGGAAAATATTCCAATCCTAGTACTTATAACAAACTTCTTATCTACAAGCAAGTGCTAAAACCTGTGTGGACTTACGGAATACAACTTTGGGGTTGTGTTAAGCCTTGCCGTATACAAACACTGCAAACATTTCAAAATAAAGTCCTCAGAGCAATTTTTGGTGCTCCATGGTTCATACGAAACAGCGATTTACTGTCGAAACTGTCAACGACGAATTTAATAAATTCCCCGAATGGATCGCACGCACTTGCTCATAAGTGCGGTTACATCGTCGAATAAATTTAAATAAATACACGACTGGTTGCGCGCGATGGCGGATGGACTCATTCGGGTCTTCTTCGATACTCTGTAAAAAAGACCAACTCCGAAAAAAATATTGCCAGAATGAAAACCACACGTCTATTAAAATAAAAAATAATTTTTTTTTTAAAAATTCTTTCATTTTTTTAATTAGTTTAAGAGAGTTTGAAAACTAAATGTCTATCGAGGAAAAAAAATATTGAAAATCGTTCGACCAGTTTTTTTAAAAAGTCGTTTTTTTGAAAAACTTTTCAAACAAATATTTTATTTTATTTTGTAGCATGTTATTATAAGGAAATCTGTAGTTTTCATCTGGGAATCCTCTGTGGTTAGTTTTGTTATGTATTTCTTTTATTTTTTCTAAGTACGAATCTTTGCTCAATAAATCTTCTGCTAAATAAGCGCATTTTATTAACTTGTATTTTCTTGCAAATAAGAGAAAAACAACAATTACTAAGGAATAAATAAATATTGTAGGAAATTTTATTCTCTACAAACGTATTTACCGTAGAACATAAGCAAACAAAAGTTACGGGGTCCACGAGGTCATAAACTTAAGAAAATGTTAACTAACCATTCATTAGAATTATCTCAAAGTTTCGTGAAGTTCCGACCTTTGTCGACCTTAAACTTGTTGACTGGATTTAGAGTTGTAGGATTGTTAACTAAAGAGTCCGCCATCTAAGGTTTTTTTTTCAACTAGTGCTTATTTCGTGAATGGTAACACTTAGCTCATGTCTGATTTGACAGATAATTAGTTTTATCCTTCCGCTAAACGAATATGGTTGTGTATACGCTTGAAATATTGCGACATTACTGCCTGCGATCGACTTAGAGAAGATGCCGATTTTGCCAAAAAAATTATCTTTTCAGATGAAGCTCATTTTGATCTTGGCGGGTATGTAAACAAGCAAAATTGTCGCATTTGGGACACAGAAAACCCGCACGCATACATTGAAAAGCCGATAAACCCAAAACGAGTCACTGTTTGGTGCGTATTTTGGTCCAGAGGCATAATTGGGCCATTTTTTGAAAATGAGCAGGGAGTGGCCGTTACAGTCAATGGCGATCGTTATCGGGCCATGTTGAACGAATTTGTGTTCACAAAAATTGAAGAGGAGGATATTGACAACATTTGGTTTCAACAGGACGGCGCTACGTGCTACACAGCCGAATCTACAGGAAGGAGTAGTAAGCCAAATACTTAACAAAGTGCCGATTTTTAGAAACTTGTTTCTTTGTTGAGGAGGGGGCGCCGGGAGTAGGAAGCATGGCTGTACAAATTTCGTCTTTTGGTATCTACCGGGCACTGTAAACATTATATCGAAACTTCAGAACTTCCCGATTTTTGTAGGGTAAAACCACTTTATTTACTGCTC
The DNA here is from genome assembly GCA_963971375.1 of Platycheirus rosarum. NCBI lineage: Eukaryota > Metazoa > Arthropoda > Insecta > Diptera > Syrphidae > Platycheirus > Platycheirus rosarum. Next base: position 232,374,491 of record OZ020507.1, read on the forward strand.
TATCACTTTAAGGAACCCGTTGCAATAACGACTTGTTGTGATAAGCTACATTGTTTCCGCGAATTTTTAGAAACGGTTTATGTTTTTTCACTGGTTAAAATATGAAAATTTTCCTTTTATCTTTTCTATTTAAAATTAAACTTCAAAATACTTTTACTGTTCGTTATAAAATTAAACCTTTATATTATTATGTGTCGCAGCTAAGAAAGTTCTCGAAAGAATGACCTTTTTATTATTACAAGGTTAAAAGATGATTTGCAAAAATATAAAACATAGAAAAATTATTTGACAAGAAGTGTCATTTTGAGCTATTCTCTGAAGTGATTTTTTTGGTTAATTCACAATAATTATTTTATATTTATGAATAATAATGATGAACTATAAATAATAAATATTTTACATATGCTAATTTAATTATTTAATTAATAAATAAGTGGTGTGCCAAACATTCTCCTCCCCGGTGAACAATGTTCTCAATGTAGTATAGAGCCGGCCCTGGTAAATGCCTTCATTACAATTATTTTATTATGGGAACTCGAAATCGACCCTTGTGATTTCTTTGGTACATGTAAAGAAAATAAAACTTAAGTTACATAATAATATAAGAGAAAAAAAACAATTCCAAGGCCAAAACTAATTTTACAGTTGTGCCCTGCAATAACATTTGCATTATGTTCTCGTTGCTTAAACTCATTGAGAGAGCAACAGTTATTCATTGATAACAATCATAGTGTTCTTGTTGCTTGTTGTTTGATCTTCTTGGCCATCATTGTAAGCAGTCAATAATATTTCATTGATGACGGTTCGCGGTCGTGCGGGAGTATCGGGCATGTGCGTGTTTTTTTTTAATTAATTGGTAGTGCGGTAACAATTTAATTTATTTTTTTTTTGTTTAAGAAAATTGGTGTGCGGTGCCAATTGTGTTGATAAGTGTTTCATTAGTTAATAATAATAAATTAAATTATAAATTAATAAAAAAAATAATAAAAATGTTGTGTGGTGTTTTCTTGCTGTTGCCGCTGCTGCTATAAAGAATACAGATTTTATAAATCTTTTTGAAGCTCTCGATTTTAAGTTTAATATAGGCGGTGACTTTAATTCAAAACATACGTTTTGGGGATCAAGATGCATATCAAACAGGGGGAGACAACTTTTTAAAGCTTGTATGGAAACTAGTGCTGACTTTTTATCGACCGGAAAACCAACTTACTGGCTAAGGCCAAAACTCCAGATCTACTTGACTTTTTTATCGCAAAGGGTTTAAATAAAAACTTTACAAAGATCGAGGATCGCTATGATCTTCCTACTGATCACTCACCAGTCATATTGACAGTAAGCGGAAGCCTAATAATGAAGGAAAGTGCGTAATTTTTGACTAACAACAGAACGAATCGGGAAGGGTTTCGTGTACAGATTGCGAAGAGGCTATTACACATGAAGTATCATTGCAAACTCCGTTTGAATTAGAAGATGAAGTCGACAGATTTATTAAAATCGTCCAAGATGCTGCCTGGAAAAACACTCCGCAAAATAGCAGAAATTCAATTCCTAAGGAGAAAAATGTTTCAACTGAAATTAAAGAACTTATACTCAAAAAAAAGAAAAGCACGTGAGAAATGGCAGCAATCCCGTGCTCCTTAACACAAAACTATTTTGAAACACCTCTCCAGTAAACTGAAAAAGCAAGTTACAATCAGCACCAATTCGAAAAAAACAATGGAGATTGGTCTAAAACAGACAAATAAAAGGCAGATATGTTTACCGATCACCTCGAGGAAATTTTCAAACCTTTTGACGGTGAGGAGCTATTGAATGAATCCGGTGATACTCATTGGACCTCTGAAAACTTCCGATTTCGAGATGTCACATTTTAAGAACTTTAAGACGCTATAAGAAAGCAAAAAAACAAAAAAGATCCTGGATATGACTTGATAATTGTACCCCTTCTTAAAGAGTTACCGAGAAAACCAGTCACTAAAATCCAACAGCCAACAGCTGATTAATGTCACGTTTAGGCTTGCATACGATCCACGGCAATAGAAAGTGGCCGAAGTCATTATGGTCCCAAAACCAGGCAAAACTCTTAATGAAAAGAAGTCTTACAGACCAATATTTTTATTACCAATAATTTCTAAGTTATTTGAGAAATTACTACTTAAGCGCCTACTTCCAATTGTAGAAGAGAAACGGCTTATTCCGGAACACAAATTCAGTTTTAGAAATAACCACTCAATTATTGATCAAGTATACAGAATAACAAATGAAATTGAAAAATCCCTAGAGGGGAAAAAGATATGTTCAAGCGCGTTTCTTGATGTTTCCCAAGCTTTCGATAAGGTCTGGCATGACGGCTTAAGATTTAAATTAAAAAAGGTTTTTCCGACACAAATATTTTATATTCTGGAATCTTATCTGGAAAATAGACTTTTCCGAGTGAAACAAGGCACTGAATATTCAGGATTTAAAGAAATAAATGCTGGTGTTCCACAAGGAAGCGTTCTTGGCCCGGTGTAATTCGTTCTTTATACTCGACATATACCTTAAGAAGAAGACGTCAAGATAGCAACATTTGCTGTTGATACGGCCATACTTGCATCACCCAGCTCAATTGAAAGATCAACCGAAAAGCTACAGAAAACTCTTGACAAAATAACAAACTGGACGAAGAAATGGCGCATTGTTCTAAATGAGTCCAAATCAACACATGTTAACTTTACTTACAAGAATGTTAACAATCTACCCATCTTTATTAACTCGGTGCAAATACCGTATGCTAACGAAGGAAAGTATCTAGGTATGATTCTTGATGCTAATCTTAAATGGAAGACACACGTTAAAAAGAAAAGAGACGAACTCGATATTAAGTTACGAGAACCAAACCGGCTAATTGGAAAATATTCCAATCTTAGTACTTATAACAAACTGCTTATCTACAAGCAAGTGCTAAAACCTGTGTGGACTTACGGAATACAACTTTGGGGTTGTGTTAAGCCTTGCCATATACAAACACTGCAAACATTTCAAAATAAAGTCCTCAGAGCAATTTTTGGTGTTCCATGGTACATACGAAACAGCGATTTACTGTCGAAACTGTCAACGACGAATTTAATAAATTCCCCGACTGGATCGCACGTACTTGCTCATAAGTGCGGTTACATCGTCGAATAAATTTAAATAAATACACGACTGGTTGCGCGCGATGGCGGATGGACTCATTCGGGTCTTCTTCGATACTCTGTAAAAAAGACCAACTCCGAAAAAAATATTGCCAGAATGAAAACCACACGTCTATTAAAATAAAAAATAATTTTTTTTTTTTAAATTCTTTCATTTTTTTAATTAGTTTAAGAGAGTTTGAAAACTAAATGTCTATCGAGAAAAAAAAATATTGAAAATCGTTCGACCAGTTTTTTTAAAAAGTCGTTTTTTTGAAAAATTTTTCAAACAAATATTTTATTTTTTTTTGTAGCATGTTATTATAAGGAAATCTGTAGTTTTCATCTGGGAATCCTCTGTGGTTAGTTTTGTTATGTATTTCTTTTATTTTTTCTAAGTACGAATCTTTGCTCAATAAATCTTCTGCTAAATAAGCGCATTTTATTAACTTGTATTTTCTCTAATAGAATTTGCAAATAAGAGAAAAACAACAATTACTAAGGAATAAATAAATATTGTAGGAAATTTTATTCTCTACAAACGTATTTACCGTAGAACATAAGCAAACAAAAGTTACGGGGTCCACGAGGTCATAAACTTAAGAAAATGTTAACTAACCATTCATTAGAATTATCTCAAAGTTTCGTGAAGTTCCGACCTTTGTCGACCTTAAACTTGTTGACTGGATTGAGAGTTGTAGGATTGTTAACTAAAGAGTCCGCCATCTAAGGTTTTTTTTTTTCAACTAGTGCTTATTTCGTGAATGGTAACACTTAGCTCATGTCTGATTTGACAGATAATTAGTTTTATCCTTCCGCTAAACGAATATGGTTGTGTATACGCTTGAAATATTGCGACATTACTGCCTGCGATCGACTTAAAGAAGATGCCGAATTTGCCAAAAAAATTATCTTTTCAGATGAAGCTCATTTTGATCTTGGCGGGTATGTAAACAAGCAAAATTGTCGCATTTGGGACACAGAAAACCCGCACGCATACATTGAAAAGCCGATACACCCAAAACGAGTCACTGTTTGGTGCGTATTTTGGTCCAGAGGCATAATTGGGCCATTTTTTGAAAATGAGCAAGGAGTGGCCGTTACAGTCAATGGCGATCGTTATCGGGCCATGTTGAACGAATTTGTGTTCACAAAAAATGAAGAGGAGGATATTGACAACATTTGGTTTCAATAGGACGGCGCTACGTGCTACACAGCCGAATCTACAGGAAGGAGTAGTAAGCCAAATACTTAACAAAGTGCCGATTTTTGGAAACTTGTTTCTTTGTTGAGGAGGGGGCGCCGGGAGTAGGAAGCGTGGCTGTACAAATTTCGTCTTTTGGTATCTACCGGGCACTGTAAACATTATATCGAAACTTCAGAACTTCCCGATTTTTGTAGGGTTAAACCACTTTATTTACTGCTCTATCACTTTAAGGAACCCGTTGCAATAACGACTTGTTGTGATAAGCTACATTGTTTCCGCGAATTTTTAGAAACGGTTTATGTTTTTTCACTGGTTAAAATATGAAAATTTTCCTTTTATCTTTTCTATTTAAAATTAAACTTCAAAATACTTTTACTGTTCGTTATAAAATTAAACCTTTATATTATTATGTGTCGCAGCTAAGAAAGTTCTCGAAAGAATGACCTTTTTATTATTACAAGGTTAAAAGATGATTTGCAAAAATATAAAACATAGAAAAATTATTTGACAAGAAGTGTCATTTTGAGCTATTCTCTGAAGTGATTTTTTTGGTTAATTCACAATAATTATTTTATATTTATGAATAATAATGATGAACTATAAATAATAAATATTTTACATATGCTAATTTAATTATTTAATTAATAAATAAGTGGTGTGCCAAACATTCTCCTCCACGGTGAACAATGTTCTCAATGTAGTATAGAGCCGGCCCTGGTAAATGCCTTCATTACAATTATTTTATTATGGCAACTCGAAATCGACTCTTGTGCTTTCTTAGGTACATGTAGAGAAAAAAAAAACTTAAGTAACATAATAATATAAGAGAAAAAATAAAGAACTCCAAGGCCAAAACTAATTTTACAGTTGTGCCCTGCAATAACATTTGCATTATGTTCTCGTTGCTTAAACTCATTGAGAAAGCAACAGTTATTCATTGATAACAATCATAGTGTTCTTGTTGCTTGTTGTTTGATCTTCTTGGCCATCATTGTAAGCAGTCAATAATATTTCATTGATGACGGTTCGCGGTCGTGCGGGAGTATCGGGCATGTGCGTGTTTTTTTTTAATTAATTGGTAGTGCGGTAACAATTTAATTTATTTTTTTTTTGTTTAAGAAAATTGGTGTGCGGTGCCAATTGTGTTGATAAGTGTTTCATTAGTTAATAATAATAAATTAAATTATAAATTAATAAAAAAAATAATAAAAATGTTGTGTGGTGTTTCTTGCTGTTGTCGCAGCTGCTATAAAGAAAACAGATTTTATAAATCTTTTTGAAGCTCTCGATTCTAAGTTTAATATAGGCGGTGACATTAATTCAAAACATACGTTTTGGGGATCAAGATGCATATCAAACAGAGGGAGACAACTTTTTAAAGCTTGTATGGAAACTAGTGCTGACTTTTTATCGACCGGAAAACCAACTTACTGGCTAAGGCCAAAACTCCAGATCTACTTGACTTTTTTATCGCAAAGGGTTTAAATAAAAACTTTACAAAGATCGAGGATCGCTATGATCTTCCTACTGATCACTCACCAGTCATATTGACAGTAAGCGGAAGCCTAATAATGAAGGAAAGTGCGTCATTTTTGACTAACAACAGAACGAATCGGGAAGGGTTTCGTGTACAGATTGCGAAGAGGCTATTACACTTGAAGTATCATTGCAAACTCCGTTTGAATTAGAAGATGAAGTCGACAGATTTATTAAAATCGTCCAAGATGCTGCCTGGAAAAACACTCCGCAAAATAGCAGAAATTCAATTCCTAAGGAGAAAAATGTTTCAACTGAAATTGAAGAACTTATACTCAAAAAAAAGAAAAGCACGTGAGAAATGGCAGCAATCCCGCGCTCCTTAACACAAAACTATTTTGAAACACCTCTCCAGTAAACTGAAAAATGCAATCAGAGATTTAAAAAACTGTGAGATTTCTACTTATCTCGAAGGTTATTCTGCAGAAAAAAGTACGTATTACTCTCTGTGGAAGGCTGTTAAAGGTGTTAAAAAACGCAAGTTACAATCAGCACCAATTCGAAAAAAACAATGGAGATTGGGCTAAAACAGACAAATAAAAGGCAGATATGTTTACCGATCACCTCGAGGAAATTTTCAAACCTTTTGACGGTGAGGAGCTATTGAATGAATCCGGTGATACTCATTGGACCTCTGAAAACTTCCGATTTCGAGATGTCACATTTTAAGAACTTTAAGACGCTATAAGAAAGCAAAAAAACAAAAAAGATCCTGGATATGACTTGATAAATGTACCCCTTCTTAAAGAGTTACCGAGAAAACCAGTCACTAAAATCCAACAGCCAACAGCTGATTAATGTCACGTTTAGGCTTGCATACGATCCACGGCAATAGAAAGTGGCCGAAGTCATTATGGTCCCAAAACCAGGCAAAACTCTTAATGAAAAGAAGTCTTACAGACCAATATTTTTATTACCAATAATTTCTAAATTATTTGAGAAATTATTACTTAAGCGCCTACTTCCAATTGTAGAAGAGAAACGGCTTATTCCGGAACACAAATTCAGTTTTAGAAATAACCACTCAACTATTGATCAAGTATACAGAATAACAAATGAAATTGAAAAATCCCTAGAGGGGAAAAAGATATGTTCAAGCGCGTTTCTTGATGTTTCCCAAGCTTTCGATAAGGTCTGGCATGACGGCTTAAGATTTAAATTAAAAAAGGTTTTTCCGACACAAATATTTTATATTCTGGAATCCTATCTGGAAAATAGACTTTTCCGAGTGAAACAAGGCACTGAATATTCAGGATTTAAAGAAATAAATGCTGGTGTTCCACAAGGAAGCGTTCTTGGCCCGGTGTAATTCGTTCTTTATACTCGACATATACCTTAAGAAGAAGACGTCAAGATAGCAACATTTGCTGTTGATACGGCCATACTTGCATCACCCAGCTCAATTGAAAGAACAACCGAAAAGCTACAGAAAACTCTTGACAAAATAACAAACTGGACGAAGAAATAGCGCATTGTTCTAAATGAGTCCAAATCAACACATGTTAACTTTACTTACAAGAATGTTAACAATCTACCCATCTTTATTAACTCGGTGCAAATACCGTATGCTAACGAAGGAAAGTATCTAGGTATGATTCTTGATGCTAATCTTAAATGGAAGACACACGTTAAAAAGAAAAGAGACGAACTCGATATTAAGTTACGAGAACCAAACCGGCTAATTGGAAAATATTCCAATCTTAGTACTTATAACAAACTGCTTATCTACAAGCAAGTGCTAAAACCTGTGTGGACTTACGGAATACAACTTTGGGGTTGTGTTAAGCCTTGCCATATACAAACACTGCAAACATTTCAAAATAAAGTCCTCAGAGCAATTTTTGGTGCTCCATGGTACATACGAAACAGCGATTTACTGTCGAAACTGTCAACGACGAATTTAATAAATTCCCCGACTGGATCGCACGTACTTGCTCATAAGTGCGGTTACATCGTCGAATAAATTTAAATAAATACACGACTGGTTGCGCGCGATGGCGGATGGACTCATTCGGGTCTTCTTCGATACTCTGTAAAAAAGACCAACTCCGAAAAAAATATTGCCAGAATGAAAACCACACGTCTATTAAAATAAAAAATAATTTTTTTTTTTGAAAATTCTTTCATTTTTTTAATTAGTTTAAGAGAGTTTGAAAACTAAATGTCTATCGAGGAAAAAAAATATTGAAAATCGTTCGACTAGTTTTTTTAAAAAGTCGTTTTTTTGAAAAACTTTTCAAACAAATATTTTATTTTTTTTTTGTAGCATGTTATTATAAGGAAATCTGTAGTTTTCATCTGGGAATCCTCTGTGGTTAGTTTTGTTATGTATTTCTTTTATTTTTTCTAAGTACGAATCTTTGCTCAATAAATCTTCTGCTAAATAAACGCATTTTATTAACTTGTATTTTCTCTAATAGAATTTGCAAATAAGAGAAAAACTACAATTACTAAGGAATAAATAAATATTGTAGGAAATTTTATTCTCTACAAACGTATTTACCGTAGAACATAAGCAAACAAAAGTTATGGGGTCCACGAGGTCATAAACTTAAGAAAATGTTAACTAACAATTCATTAGAATTATCTCAAAAATTATCTTTTCAGATGAAGCTCATTTTGATCTTGGCGGGTATGTAAACAAGCAAAATTGTCGCATTTGGGACACAGAAAACCCGCACGCATACATTGAAAAGCCGATACACCCAAAACGAGTCACTGTTTGGTGCGTATTTTGGTCCAGAGGCATAATTGGGCCATTTTTTGAAAATGAGCAAGGAGTGGCCGTTACAGTCAATGGCGATCGTTATCGGGCCATGTTGAACGAATTTGTGTTCACAAAAATTGAAGAGGAGGATATTGACAACGTTTGGTTTCAACAGGACGGCGCTACGTGCTACACAGCCGAATCTACAGGAAGGAGTAGTAAGCCAAATACTTAACAAAGTGCCGATTTTTAGAAACTTGTTTCTTTGTTGAGGAGGGGGCGCCGGGAGTAGGAAGCGTGGCTGTACAAATTTCGTCTTTTGGTATCTACCGGGCACTGTAAACATTATATCGAAACTTCAGAACTTCCCGATTTTTGTAGGGTAAAACCACTTTATTTACTGCTCTATCACTTTAAGGAACCCGTTGCAATAACGACTTGTTGTGATAAGCTACATTGTTTCCGCGAATGTTTAGAAACGGTTTATGTTTTTTCACTGGTTAAAATATGAAAATTTTCCTTTTATCTTTTCTATTTAAAATTAAACTTCAAAATACTTTTACTGTTCGTTATAAAATTAAACCTTTATATTATTATGTGTCGCAGCTAAGAAAGTTCTCGAAAGAATGACCTTTTTATTATTACAAGGTTAAAAGATGATTTGCAAAAATATAAAACATAGAAAAATTATTTGACAAGAAGTGTCATTTTGAGCTATTCTCTGAAGTGATTTTTTTGGTTAATTCACAATAATTATTTTATATTTATGAATAATAATGATGAACTATAAATAATAAATATTTTACATATGCTAATTTAATTATTTAATTAATAAATAAGTGGTGTGCCAAACATTCTCCTCCCCGGTGAACAATGTTCTCAATGTAGTATAGAGCCGGCCCTGGTAAATGCCTTCATTACAATTATTTTATTATGGGAACTCGAAATCGACCCTTGTGCTTTCTTTGGTACATGTAAAGAAAAAAAAACTTAAGTAACATAATAATATAAGAGAAAAAAAAACAATTCCAAGGCCAAAACTAATTTTACAGTTGTGCCCTGCAATAACATTTGCATTATGTTCTCGTTGCTTAAACTCATTGAGAGAGCAACAGTTATTCATTGATAACAATCATAGTGTTCTTGTTGCTTGTTGTTTGATCTTCTTGGCCATCATTGTAAGCAGTCAATAATATTTCATTGATGACGGTTCGCGGTCGTGCGGGAGTATCGGGCATGTGCGTGTTTTTTTTTTTTTAATTAATTGGTAGTGCGGTACCAATTTAATTTATTTTTTTTTGTTTAAGAAAATTGGTGTGCGGTGCCAATTGTGTTGATAAGTGTTTCATTAGTTAATAATAATAAATTAAATTAAAAATTAATAAAAAAAATAATAAAAATGTTGTGTGGTGTTTTCTTGCTGTTGCCGCTGCTGCTATAAAGAATACAGATTTTATAAATCTTTTTGAAGCTCTCGATTTTAAGTTTAATATAGGCGGTGACTTTAATTCAAAACATACGTTTTGGGGATCAAGATGCATATCAAACAGGGGGAGACAACTTTTTAAAGCTTGTATGGAAACTAGTGCTGACTTTTTATCGACCGGAAAACCAACTTACTGGCTAAGGCCAAAACTCCAGATCTACTTGACTTTTTTATCGCAAAGGGTTTAAATAAAAACTTTACAAAGATCGAGGATCGCTATGATCTTCCTACTGATCACTCACCAGTCATATTGACAGTAAGCGGAAGCCTAATAATGAAGGAAAGTGCGTAATTTTTGACTAACAACAGAACGAATCGGGAAGGGTTTCGTGTACAGATTGCGAAGAGGCTATTACACATGAAGTATCATTGCAAACTCCGTTTGAATTAGAAGATGAAGTCGACAGATTTATTAAAATCGTCCAAGATGCTGCCTGGAAAAACACTCCGCAAAATAGCAGAAATTCAATTCCTAACGAGAAAAATGTTTCAACTGAAATTAAAGAACTTATACTCAAAAAAAAGAAAAGCACGTGAGAAATGGCAGCAATCCCGCGCTCCTTAACACAAAACTATTTTGAAACACCTCTCCAGTAAACTGAAAAATGCAATCAGAGATTTAAAAAACTGTGAGATTTCTACTTATCTCGAAGGTTATTCTGCAGAAAAAAGTACGTATTACTCTCTGTGGAAGGCTGTTAAAGGTGTTAAAAAACGCAAGTTACAATCAGCACCAATTCGAAAAAAACAATGGAGATTGGGCTAAAACAGACAAATAAAAGGCAGATATGTTTACCGATCACCTCGAGGAAATTTTCAAACCTTTTGACGATGAGGAGCTATTGAATGAATCCGGTGATACTCATTGGACCTTTGAAAACTTCTGATTTCGAGATGTCACATTTTAAGAACTTTAAGACGCTATAAGAAAGCAAAAAAACAAAAAAGATCCTGGATATGACTTGATAAACGTACCCCTTCTTAAAGAGTTACCGAGAAAACCAGTCACTAAAATCCAACAGCCAACAGCTGATTAATGTCACGTTTAGGCTTGCATACGATCCACGGCAATAGAAAGTAGCCGAAGTCATTATGGTCCCAAAACCAGGCAAAACTCTTAATGAAAAGAAGTCTTACAGACCAATATTTTTATTACCAATAATTTCTAAGTTATTTGAGAAATTATTACTTAAGCGCCTACTTCCAATTGTAGAAGAGAAACGGCTTATTCCGGAACACAAATTCAGTTTTAGAAATAACCACTCAACTATTGATCAAGTATACAGAATAACAAATGAAATTGAAAAATCCCTAGAGGGGAAAAAGATATGTTCAAGCGCGTTTCTTGATGTTTCCCAAGCTTTCGATAAGGTCTGGCATGACGGCTTAAGATTTAAATTAAAAAAGGTTTTTCCGACACAAATTATTATATTCTGGAATCCTATCTGGAAAATAGACTTTTCCGAGTGAAACAAGGCACTGAATATTCAGGATTTAAAGAAATAAATGCTGGTGTTCCACAAGGAAGCGTTCTTGGCCCGGTGTTATTCGTTCTTTATACTCGACATATACCTTAAGAAGAAGACTTGCATCTACCAGCTCAATTGAAAGATCAACCGAAAAGCTACAGAAAACTCTTGACAAAATAACAAACTGGACGAAGAAATGGCGCATTGTTCTAAACGAGTCCAAATCAACACATGTTAACTTTACTTACAAGAATGTTAACAATCTACCCATCTTTATTAACTCGGTGCAAATAATGTATGCTAACGAAGCAAAGTATCTAGGTATGATTCTTGATGCTAATCTTAAATGGAAGACACACGTTAAAAAGAAAAGAGACGAACTCGATATTAAGTTACGAGAACTAAACCGGCTAATTGGAAAATATTCCAATCTTAGTACTTATAACAAACTGCTTATCTACAAGCAAGTGCTAAAACCTGTGTGGACTTACGGAATTTTTTTTAGAAAATTCTTTCATTTTTTTAATTAGTTTAAGAGAGTTTGAAAACTTAATGTCTATCAAGGAAAAAAAATATTGAAAATCGTTCGACCAGTTTTTTTAAAAAGTCGTTTTTTTTGAAAAACTTTTCAAAAAATATTTTTTTTTTTTTTGTAGTATGTTATTATTAGGAAATCTGTAGTTTTCATCTGGGAATCCTCTGTGGTTAGTTTTGTTATGGATTTCTTTTATTTTTTCTAAGCACGAATCTTTGCTCAATAAATCTTCTGCTAAATAAACGCATTTTATTAATTTTTATTTTCTCTAATAGAATTTGCAAATAAGAGAAAAACAACAATTACTAAGGAATACATAAATATTGTAGGAAATTTTATTCTCTACAAACGTATTTACCGTAGAACATAAGCAAACAAAAGTTATGGGGTCCACGAGGTCATAAACTTAAGAAAATGTTAACTAACAATTCATTAGAATTATCTCAAAGTTTCGTGAAGTTCCGACCTTTGTCGACCTTAAACTTGTTGACTGGATTTAGAGTTGTAGGATTGTTAACTAAAGAGTCCGCCATCTAAGTTTTTTTTTCAACTAGTGCTTATTTCGTGAATGGTAACATTTAGCTCATGTCTGATTTGACAGATAATTAGTTTTATCCTTCCGCTAAACGAATATGGTTGTGTATACGCTTGAAATATTGCGACATTACTGCCTGCGATCGACTTAAAGAAGATGCCGAATTTGCCAAAAAAATTATCTTTTCAGATGAAGCTCATTTTGATTTTGGCGGGTATGTAAACAAGCAAAATTGTCGCATTTGGGACACAGAAAACCCGCACGCATACATTGAAAAGCCGATACACCCAAAACGAGTCACTGTTTGGTGCGTATTTTGGTCCAGAGGCATAATTGGGCCATTTTTTGAAAATGAGCAAGGAGTGGCCGTTACAGTCAATGGCGATCGTTATCGGGCCATGTTGAACGAATTTTTGTTCACAAAAATTGAAGAGGAGGATATTGACAACATTTGGTTTCAACAGGACGGCGCTACGTGCTACACAGCCGAATCTACAGGAAGGAGTAGTAAGCCAAATACTTAACCAAGTGCCGATTTTTAGAAACTTGTTTCTTTGTTGAGGAGGGGGCGCCGGGAGTAGGAAGCGTGGCTGTACAAATTTCGTCTTTTGGTATCTACCGGGCACTGTAAACATTATATCGAAACTTCAGAACTTCCCGATTTTTGTAGGGTAAAACCACTTTATTTACTGCTCTATCACTTTAAGGAACCCGTTGCAATAACGACTTGTTGTGATAAGCTACATTGTTTCCGCGAATTTTTAGAAACGGTTTATGTTTTTTCACTGGTTAAAATATGAAAATTTTCCTTTTATCTTTTCTATTTAAAATTAAACTTCAAAATACTTTTACTGTTCGTTATAAAATTAAACCTTTATATTATTATGTGTCGCAGCTAAGAAAGTTCTCGAAAGAATGACCTTTTTATTATTACAAGGTTAAAAGATGATTTGCAAAAATATAAAACATAGAAAAATTATTTGACAAGAAGTGTCATTTTGAGCTATTCTCTGAAGTGATTTTTTTGGTTAATTCACAATAATTATTTTATATTTATGAATAATAATGATGAACTATAAATAATAAATATTTTACATATGCTAATTTAATTATTTAATTAATAAATAAGTGGTGTGCCAAACATTCTCCTCCACGGTGAACAATGTTCTCAATGTAGTATAGAGCCGGCCCTGGTAAATGCCTTCATTACAATTATTTTATTATGGCAACTCGAAATCGACTCTTGTGCTTTCTTAGGTACATGTAGAGAAAAAAAAACTTAAGTAACATAATAATATAAGAGAAAAAATAAACAACTCCAAGGCCAAAACTAATTTTACAGTTGTGCCCTGCAATAACATTTGCATTATGTTCTCGTTGCTTAAACTCATTGAGAGAGCAACAGTTATTCATTGATAACAATCATAGTGTTCTTGTTGCTTGTTGTTTGATCTTCTTGGCCATCATTGTAAGCAGTCAATAATATTTTATTGATGACGGTTCGCGGTCGTGCGGGAGTATCGGGCATGTGCGTGTTTTTTTTTAATTAATTGGTAGTGCGGTAACAATTTAATTTATTTTTTTTTATTTAAGAAAATTGGTGTGCGGTGCCAATTGTGTTGATAAGTGTTTCATTAGTTAATAATAATAAATTAAATTATAAATTAATAAAAAAAATAATAAAAATGTTGTGTGGTGTTTCTTGCTGTTGTCGCTGCTGCTATAAAGAAAACAGATTTTATAAATCTTTTTGAAGCTCTCGATTCTAAGTTTAATATAGGCGGTGACTTTAATTCAAAACATACGTTTTGGGGATCAAGATGCATATCAAACAGAGGGAGACAACTTTTTAAAGCTTGTATGGAAACTAGTGCTGACTTTTTATCGACCGGAAAACCAACTTACTGGCTAAGGCCAAAACTCCAGATCTACTTGACTTTTTTATCGCAAAGGGTTTAAATAAAAACTTTACAAAGATCGAGGATCGCTATGATCTTCCTACTGATCACTCACCAGTCATATTGACAGTAAGCGGAAGCCTAATAATGAAGGAAAGTGCGTCATTTTTGACTAACAACAGAACGAATCGGGAAGGGTTTCGTGTACAGATTGCGAAGAGGCTATTACACTTGAAGTATCATTGCAAACTCCGTTTGAATTAGAAGATGAAGTCGACAGATTTATTAAAATCGTCCAAGATGCTGCCTGGAAAAACACTCCGCAAAATAGCAGAAATTCAATTCCTAAGGAGAAAAATGTTTCAACTGAAATTAAAGAACTTATACTCAAAAAAAAGAAAAGCACGTGAGAAATGGCAGCAATCCCGCGCTCCTTAACACAAAACTATTTTGAAACACCTCTCCAGTAAACTGAAAAATGCAATCAGAGATTTAAAAAACTGTGAGATTTCTACTTATCTCGAAGGTTATTCTGCAGAAAAAAGTACGTATTACTCTCTGTGGAAGGCTGTTAAAGGTGTTAAAAAACGGAAGTTACAATCAGCACCAATTCGAAAAAAACAATGGAGATTGGGCTAAAACAGACAAATAAAAGGCAGATATGTTTACCGATCACCTCGAGGAAATTTTCAAACCTTTTGACAGTGAGGAGCTATTGAATGAATCCGGTGATACTCATTGGACCTCTGAAAACTTCCGATTTCGAGATGTCACATTTTAAGAACTTTAAGACGCTATAAGAAAGCAAAAAAACAAAAAAGATCCTGGATATGACTTGATAAATGTACCCCTTCTTAAAGAGTTACCGAGAAAACCAGTCACTAAAATCCAACAGCCAACAGCTGATTAATGTCACGTTTAGGCTTGCATACGATCCACGGCAATAGAAAGTGGCCGAAGTCATTATGGTCCCAAAACCAGGCAAAACTCTTAATGAAAAGAAGTCTTACAGACCAATATTTTTAGTACCAATAATTTCTAAGTTATTTGAGAAATTATTACTTAAGCGCCTACTTCCAATTGTAGAAGAGAAACGGCTTATTCCGGAACACAAATTCAGTTTTAGAAATAACCACTCAACTATTGATCAAGTATACAGAATAACAAATGAAATTGAAAAATCCCTAGAGGGGAAAAAGATATGTTCAAGCGCGTTTCTTGATGTTTCCCAAGCTTTCGATAAGGTCTGGCATGACGGCTTAAGATTTAAATTAAAAAAGGTTTTTCCGACACAAATATTTTATATTCTGGAATCCTATCTGGAAAATAGACTTTTCCGAGTGAAACAAGGCACTGAATATTCAGGATTTAAAGAAATAAATGCTGGTGTTCCACAAGGAAGCGTTCTTGGCCCGGTGTTATTCGTTCTTTATACTCGACATATACCTTAAGAAGAAGACTTGCATCTACCAGCTCAATTGAAAGATCAACCGAAAAGCTACAGAAAACTCTTGACAAAATAACAAACTGGACGAAGAAATGGCGCATTGTTCTAAACGAGTCCAAATCAACACATGTTAACTTTACTTACAAGAATGTTAACAATCTACCCATCTTTATTAACTCGGTGCAAATACCGTATGCTAACGAAGCAAAGTATCTAGGTATGATTCTTGATGCTAATCTTAAATGGAAGACACACGTTAAAAAGAAAAGAGACGAACTTGATATTAAGTTACGAGAACTAAACCGGCTAATTGGAAAATATTCCAATCTTAGTACTTATAACAAACTGCTTATCTACAAGCAAGTGCTAAAACCTGTGTGGACTTACGGAATACAACTTTGGGGTTGTGTTAAACCTTGCCATATACAAACACTGCAAACATTTCAAAATAAAGTCCTCAGAGCAATTTTTGGTCGTACATACGAAACAGCGATTTACTGTCGAAACTGTCAACGGCGAATTTAATAAATTCCCCGACTGGATCGCACGTACTTGCTCATAAGTGCGGTTACATCGTCGAATAAATTTAAATAAATACACGACTGGTTGCGCGCGATGGCGGATGGACTCATTCGGGTCTTCTTCGATACTCTGTAAAAAAGACCAACTCCGAAAAAAATATTGCCAGAATGAAAACCACACGTCTATTAAAATAAAAAAATATTTTTTTTTTTAGAAAATTCTTTCATTTTTTTAATTAGTTTAAGAGAGTTTGAAAACTAAATGTCTATCGAGGAAAAAAAATATTGAAAATCGTTCGACCAGTTTTTTTAAAAAGTCGTATTTTTGAAAAACTTTTCAAAAAAATATTTTAATTTTTTTTCTAGTATGTTATTATAAGGAAATCTGTAGTTCTCATCTGGGAATCTCCTGTGGTTAGTTTTGTTATGGATTTCTTTTATTTTTTCTAAGCACGAATCTTTGCTCAATAAATCTTCTGCTAAATAAGCGCATCTTATTAACTTGTATTTTCTCTAATAGAATTTGCAAATAAGAGAAAAACAACAATTACTAAGGAATAAATAAATATTGTAGAAAATTTTATTCTCTACAAACGTATTTACCGTAGAACATAAGCAAACAAAAGTTACGGGGTCCACGAGGTCATAAACTTAAGAAAATGTTAACTAACCATTCATTAGAATTATCTCAAAGTTTCGTGAAGTTCCGACCTTTGTCGACCTTAAACTTGTTGACTGGATTTAGAGTTGTAGGATTGTTAACTAAAGAGTCCGCCATCTAAGTTTTTTTTTTGCATATTTTGGTCCAGAGGCATAATTGGGCCATTTTTTGAAAATAAGCAAGGAGTGGCCTCAGTCAATGGCGATCGTTATCGGGCCATGTTGAACGAATTTTTGTTCACAAAAATTGAAGAGGAGGATATTAGCAACATTTGGTTTCAACAGGACGGTGCTACGTGCCACACAGCCGAATCTACACTCGATGTTGATGAAGCATTTAAAAAAAAAAAGTTATTTGGCGGACCTGTTATAAGTTGGATTATCAACTGATTTTGCGTTAAAATGCACCAGGAAGGAGTAGTAAGCCAAATAGTTAACAAAGTGCCGATTTTTAGAAACTTGTTTCTTTGTTGAGGAGGGGGCGCCGGGAGTAGGAAGCGTGGCTGTACAAATTTCGTCTTTTGGTATCTACCGGACACTGTAAACATTATATCGAAACTTCAGAACTTCCCGATTTTTGTAGCGTAAAACCACTTTATTTACTGCTCTATCACTTTAAGGAATCCGTTCCAATAACGACTTGTTGTGATAAGCTACATTGTTTCCGCGAATTTTCAGAAACGGTTTATGTTTTTTCACTGGTTAAAATATGAAAATTTTCCTTTTATCTTTTCTATTTAAAATTAAACTTCAAAATACTTTTACTGTTCGTTATAAAATTAAACCTTTATATTATTATGTGTCGCAGCTAAGAAAGTTCTCGAAAGAATGACCTTTTTATTATTACAAGGTTAAAAGATGATTTGCAAAAATATAAAACATAGAAAAATTATTTGACAAGAAGTGTCATTTTGGGCTATTCTCTGAAGTGATTTTTTTGGTTAATTCACAATAATTATTTTATATTTATGAATAATAATGATGAACTATAAATAATAAATATTTTACATATGCTAATTTAATTATTTAATTAATAAATAAGTGGTGTGCCAAACATTCTCCTCCACGGTGAACAATGTTCTCAATGTAGTATAGAGCCGGCCCTGGTAAATGCCTTCATTACAATTATTTTATTATGGGAACTCGAAATCGACTCTTGTGCTTTCTTTGGTACATGTAGAGAAAAAAAAACTTAAGTAACATAATAATATAAGAGAAAAAATAAACAACTCCAAGGCCAAAACTAATTTTACAGTTGTGCCCTGCAATAACATTTGCATTATGTTCTCATTGCTTAAACTCATTGAGAGAGCAACAGTTATTCATTGATAACAATCATAGTGTTCTTGTTGCTTGTTGTTTGATCTTCTTGGCCATCATTGTAAGCAGTCAATAATATTTCATTGATGACGGTTCGCGGTCGTGCGGGAGTATCGGGCATGTGCGTGTTTTTTTTTTTAATTAATTGGTAGTGCGGTACCAATTTTATTTTATTTTTTTTAAGAAAATTGGTGTGCGGTGCCAATTGTGTTGATAAGTGTTTCATTAGTTAATAATAATAAATTAAATTATAAATTAATAAAAAAAATAATAAAAATGTTGTGTGGTGTTTTCTTGCTGTTGCCGCTGCTGCTGCTGATGCCGGAGTTGGCTGGTGTTCCTTGTAATCTGCATAAAGCGCAGTTTGGATTTGGATGAGTGTTTTGCCTTTTTTATTAATTTTATTATTTTATTTATAATATATTTTAATTTTTTTCTTATTTTCATTTATAATATATTTTCATTTTCATTTTTTATAATTTTTAATTTCCTCTTTTGGGTTTTGTATGTGTGAGCGTGTGGTTGGGATTTTTTTTATAACGATTCGGTTTCCCGGCGAATTGTGTGTGTGTATATGTGCATATCATGTTTCATATTTTGCATATTGCAAATAATTTGCAAATGGCCGCCGAATATTATCGGTGACGTGGGGATATGTAATTTGTTCGTGTGTTGATAAAATAATAATTAATATTATTTTATATAAAAATAAACAAATTATTAATATTTAATGATGTTTTGTGAATTTTTAAATTAAAAGTGTTTAATTTTAATGTGTTGTGTAAATATGGTGTGGAATTTTGTGTTAAAGTGTTGTGTTTAGAAAAAGTGAAATGCCGACGGTGATACGATCCGACGGGATTTGAATTTTGAAATGCCGAGGGAGTTTCGCTATTTTTTTTTCGAATCAAATTATTTTGATATGTGTTGTGTTGAATTTTTAAAATAAATTATTTTTATATTGTGTGTTGTGTTGAGGTTTAAAAATTAAGTTTTATAATTTTTTCTGTTATCAATAAGAATTTCAATCTTATGTAATATTGTGTTGTGTTTATTAAGATAAATAAACTTAATTATTTTAAATATTAAAAATCAGATTTGTATTTTATTCCTTTAGGACATTTTGGTGTGTTGTTTTGTATTTTATTTTATGAATAAAATTTAAATTATTGATTTTTGCAATGTTTCATTAAATTTTATAATAATTTCATTGAAACGTTTAAAGTTTTTATTTCTTCTTCGATGTTGTTTTTTTTTCGGTTATTGTGCCTAGTAACCATTGGGATGGTGGAAGTCTTTCGTCTTTAACTAAGACCAAGCCTCCTATTTTCGGTTGAGTTTCTTTCCTGGTCCATTTAGGCCTTTGTTGTAGACGAGAAAGATACTCTCCATTCCACTTTCGCCAAAAGGAGTCGACGAACATTTGAATCCTGGTCCATCTATCTAAATAACTCACATGTTTTGGAGTTGATATGCTTCCTTGAGGTATGGACAGTAGAGATTCTCCGATCAAGAAATGTCCTGGAGTTAAGACGTCTTAATCATCTATATTCTCTGATAGAGGGCATAGAGGTCTGGAGTTCAGGCATGCTTCAATTTGCGTGAGAAGTGTGCAGAGCTCCTCGAAAGTTAACTTCTCATCTCTTATCATGCGTTTCAGGTGATGTTTCACGGATTTCAATCCTGCTTCCCAAAGACCACCAAAGTGAGGAGAAGCAGGAGGAATAAAGTTCCAGTTTCTTCCTGAGTTGGACAGAGTTCCAGCAATTTCTTGCCAATCATGTTTGGCTTGCTCTAGCATCTTGGCTAATTCTCTCTTCGCTCCAACAAAATTTGTGCCACAGTCGCTATAGATTTGAGCACAAAGACCTCGCCGGGCATTTGAAACGACGAAAAGCTGCCAAACAAGATTGTGTTGTCATATCTGAGACGGTTTCCAGATGAATAGCCTTTGAAGGTTTTAGCTCCTCTTCCTTTCCTTGCCTTTATTTCTATAGGTCCGAAATAATCTATTCCAGTGTGGGTGAATGGTCTGATGATTCTTACCCGTGGTGCTGGAAGGCTTCCCATGAGTTGCTGCAGATTAATTTGTTGGTACCTGAAACATATTGGGCATTTATGAATATATCTCCTGACGTACGGTTTCATACCCATAATCCAATAAGACATACGGATGTATGTTGTAGTTAGCTGAATTCCTCCATGTAGGGTTTTGTTGTGAGCATCTCGCATCACAAGCTCAGAAAAATGATAATTGGGTTTGAGGATGATTGGATGCTGCTGGTTGTACGGGAGTAGTGTTTTGCAGTCGACCACCAAGGCGTAAGATACCAATACCATCGCTGAAAGCGTTCAGTGAGAGCAAGGATTTTGGAGTTGTTCCTTTACTCTCGTATTCATCAAGTTCTTCGGTGAACATGATTCTTTGTTCAGTTTTGTGTACCAATAAGGCTGCACATTGCAGTTCCTCTGGTCCTAGTTCTCCAGAAATTATAGCCGTTTTTCTTCTTTTTGCAAGGCCGTTGCTTTTGAAACGAAAACAAAAAGCGATTGTCCTTATCGTTTTGGACAGTCGTGAACATCGCAATATACTTTTGTTGATCTCATCATCTGCTGCATCATTATTTGCAAAGGTACATTGCCTTTTCTCTGCCCGTTTCTCTACTTCCGTGTCGAGCATAGTCGGTTGCTCGGGAATTTCAAAATTCCACTTTTCTCGTAAGAATGAAGGTCCAATCCACCATAACTCTTGTGTTCCGAGTGTCGAGGGTGAGATGCCTCTAAATGCTAGATCAGTTGCGTTATGATCCGTGGCGATATGTTTCCATATATCACAGCTTGTCAGCCGTTGAATTTCAGAAACTCGGTTGCTGATGAATGTGGTCCATTTTGACGGTTCTGCTCTTATCCAAGCTAACGTAATCGTTGAATCAGTCCGGGCAAACATTTTGGTGTTGGGGTAATCAAAACTACCTTTAGTGTAGCTCAGCAAAGACGCAAGTAATGCAGCTCCACAAAGTTCCAGTCGCGGAAGGCTCACAGTTTTCAATGGAGCCACCTTGATTTTTGATATGAGTAGGTGCATATGGATATGGTCAGAGCTATCAACCACACGCATGAAGATTACGGCTCCATATGCCTTCTCCGACACATCGCGGAAGCCATGAAATTCCACAAATTTTTGTGTGTTTTGTGTTTTGATCCATCTTGGGATCTTTAGGTGTTGGATGTCAGGCAATTCTTTTCGAAAAGATTGTCATTCTTCTCTGATGTCTGATGGAGTCGGTTGATACCAGTCAGTTCCTTCGCGCCATAACTTCTGCATCATGATCTTCGCTTTAATCACGCATGGTGCTATCCAGCCAAGTGTATCAAAAAGTTTGGCGATTGCAGATAACATTGTCCTCTTAGTAAATTCTTCGGTGTCGTGTTGAATATTTTGAAATGACAAAGTATCGTCCTCTGGATGCCATCTCTCACAGTCTTCTTTAGGCAAGTCTTGTAGAAGATTTTTGGAGTTGGATGTCCATTTCCGTAGTTTAAGCCCAGCTGAAGCCAGCAAAGCGCGTGTTTCTTCTCGTTTTAATCGCATTTCGGCGATGGAATCACCTCCGCTGATTAAATCATCCACATACATCTCCTGCTTTACTGCTATAGATCCTTTTGGATAATTTTCAGCTTCATCCTCAGCAACTTTGTGTAAAACACGCATGGCCAAATAAGGCGCACAAGCCGTGCCGAAAGTGACAGTCTTGAGCTTGAAGACTTTGATGGGTTGATCCATTTTTTCTCTCCAAAGGATAAGCTGATAATACCGATTCGCATCTTGTACGAGAATTTGACGGTACATCTTCTCTACATGAGCTGCTTTGGTGAATCGATATATTCGAAATTTTAATATTATGTCGACAATGTTTTTTTGCAATTTAGGGCCGATTATCAGATGTTGGTTTAAAGATGTTCCATCATACGTTTTTGCAGCTGCGTCAAAGACGACTCTTAATTTTGTAGTTGTACTAGATTCCTTGAACACAGCGTGATAGGGAAGAAAGTAATGAAAAGGTGATTTTAAAATCCGGTCATCCAGATTTACCTCTTCCATGTGTTGTAAACTAAGATACTCCATTATACATTGGCTATAGCTCGCTTTCAGCTTCGGCTCCTGGTCCAATCGTCGTTCTAGAGATGAAAAGCGTCTGATTTTCCTTGCTTGATCCAAGTTCGGGATAAAATCCTCCTTTGAACGGAAGTCCAAATTCATACCGCCCATCTGGTAAACGTTTTGTTGTTTCCAAAAAATTATTTTCACAGGCGGCATTTTCTTCTGATGGCTGAATAACAAATGGAGTTTGCTCCATCTCCCAAAATTGTCGGATTCGAGTATCGAGATCGATGTTTTGGAAAAAGCTGCATCTGCTTTTCGATGTTATCTCAGGAATTTTACCTAATATAATCCACCCTAGGTGAGTGTTTTGAGCAAAAGCGGCAATTTCTTGCTCACTGCGGATTATTTGCGGCAAAATAATCTCAGGATAAACATCTGAGCCAAACAGTATATCGATTGGAGCTGGAATTAGAAGATTGGATTAGATTGGTCATTAATCGATAAAGTCCAAGCCTTTGTTTTCGACACAACTGCCTCTAACACTGGCCGTTTAAACGGAGCTTGTGTCCTTTTAGAAAATAAAATTGGCCGAGACATACTTTACCTTTATAAGGAGTTTCTAGAGCTAATAGTAATTTATTTAGGAGGAAATCCTCCAGGTGGTATTAAATTTCGGGCACCAGGAGCTTATAATTTGGCACGGTGGATGGCAAAAGGAATATATTGTCTTAAAATAATATTATTTCAGCAACAAATTAAGCTAAACGCGAAGGACAAAAAAGCTTTATCAAATATTTGCTGCTTTATTGTCAAATGCTACACTCAATCTTGGTTTTCTGCCCCGGAAGTCGTACAAGCACCATTAAACGATATCAATTTGTTAAAAAACACTTAATTCGTATAAAGAAGACGACAAGATTGTAGCTGAAACTGCGATAAATAAGTTCCTGAACCATTTGTGGTACTTAAATGAAGAGTGTGCCGCCTTTTCCTTTTTTTGACAAACGAATAAGTGTTGAAGAAAAACGAAGAATGGTTTCTAAAGTTTTTGAAGAAGATGACCAAAAAGAAGAAGAAGTTAAGAAGAATTTATTTTTGAAGCCAGCTGATGTCTTACATTTCATTACCAAAAATCTTCCCTCAGAACTAATGTCAGCTAAATCAACGAAAATGTTCGAAAGGTTTGGTTTATCTTCAGAATTTTTGCTCCTTGATTCAATAATTTGGGATGACCAATCAGACTATAAACGAGGAAAGGATATGGTGGGATCATTAAAAATTGTCAATGATACAGCTGAACGTGGACTTAAGCTAATGGAGGAGTTTAATGATAAACTCACTAAAAACGAGGATCAAAAGCAATTCCTACTGCAAGTGAGTTTGTACCTTTTTATTTTTTTTTTAATTCGCTGTTGACCAAATAATAATGTAATAATATTAATTTAAAATTTTCAATATCTTTTATTAAAATTTAAAATTTTCAGACTGTGAGAAACTATCGCCAAAAATACCCAGGATGTAGCCGAGGAAATCTTAAAACTTGTTATGAAGACTAAGCTTCATTTTGTTTTATGTTTTAAATGTTACGTAAAAATTTATTTATTTTAAAAGTATTCGTTGTTCTACAACTAGATGTTAAAATATTCATACACAAATTTATAAAAATAAAATATCAGTTATTGATTGGATTCTTACTTATTTTGTCTTATACTATAGAATTCTTAGAATTTCAAACTCATTGCGGCACGTGTTAATACAATCCGATTTTCTTGAAATTTTTTTTGTACTCGTTTTAATTGCAAAGGAACAGAAAAAAAGGTGCTCAGTAAAAAAAAACTTTTATTTTTTTTTCATATAAATAAGGACCACCCTACCCACCATAACGACTAATATCTTTTTTAACTGTTTGGATCAGGAATTGCATCATCAATCTATTTTGCTATTATTTTGAAAATTAAAATAAGAAAAATAACTGCATATCTAGAAGCCCGAATATGTAGACCGTTGAGTTTTTTTTTTTACGGCGAGAGATGAAAAAAATCTTCATAGACACCATATGCAGTTACCTATGGTAGTGTGAGATTCTTACTCACTAAAAAACACCTTCATTTGTTCATTCGACTACAACTAAAATGCCTTATCATGTAGTCTAATCTTCATTTTTATTAATCACGCTTGGCAGTGAGCTCTCCATCGAGGGGACCTGCAATACCGCATAATCAGTAGGTTATATGTATTGGTTAGCTAGGTCGAACGGTCTCGTTCTCCGAAGTCGGCGTGCAAGATTTGTCTCTTCAAAAGCCCGCTCTATGCTTCTATTATAATGGCCTTGTAAACGTGTTTTGAACTTGGTGGCAGATATTTTAATTTCGTCGTTGACATTTTCTATACACAGGTCTCTGAATAAATCGCTGATTCGTATGTACCATGGAAATCCAGCAATTGCTCTGAGAACTTTGTTTTGAAATGTTTGCAGTGTTTGTATATAGTTTGGTTTGGCACACCCCAAAGTTGTATTCCGTAAGTCCACACAGGTTTTAGCACTTGCTTGTAGATAAGCAGTTTGTTATAAGTACTTAGATTGGAATATTTTCAGTAAGCCAGTTAAGTTCTCGTTACTTAATATCGAGTTCGTCTCTTCTCTTTTTAACGTGCGTCTTCCATTTAAACTTAGCATCAAGAGTCATACTTGGATACTTTGCTTCGTTAGCATACGGTATTTGAACTGAGTTAATAAAGATGGGTTGATTGTTAATATTCTTGTAAGTAAAGTTTACATGTATTGATTTGAACTCGTTTAGAACAATGAGCCATTTCCTCGTCCAGTTTGTTATTTCATTAAGAGTTTTCTGACGCTTTTCGGTTGCTCTTTCAATTGATCTGGATGATGTAAGTAAATCTATATCATCAGCAAATGTTGCTATCGTGACGTCTTCTTCTTTTGCTATATCTGAAGTATAAAGAACGAATAACACTGGGCCAAGAACGCTTCCTTGTGGAATACTAGCATTTATTTCATTAAATCCTGAATATTCAGTACCTGGTTTCATTCGGAAAAGTCTATTTTCCAGATAGGATTCCAGAATTTAATATATTTATTTCGGAAAAACCTGTCTTAATTTAAATCTTAAGCCGTCGTGCCAGACCTTATCGAAAGCTGGGAAACATCAAGAAACGCGCTTGAACATATTTTTCTCCCTTCTAGGGATTTTTAAATTTTATTTGTTATTCTATATATACTTGATCAATAGTTTAGTGGTTATTTCTTAATCCGAATTGGTGTGCGGGAATAAGCCGTTTCCCGAGATTATTGGTAATAACGATATTGGTCTGTAAGACTCTTCATCAAGAGTTTTCCCTGGTTTTGGCCACTTTTCATTGACGTAGGGGGTTGAGGAACATTATTTTCTATTTGGGTCATTGCAATCAAAGTCTAGATCTAGACCAGAGAGAACATTAGATTCAAGGGCGCTGACATTTATGTTCCTAAAATAATGACACTGGTAGTCTTTATTTGACCTAGAGAGCCCAAAATCAAACGATCATATAAAAGCACTTTACTACAATCAGTCACAAAAAAACATCTAATAGAAGTGTGCAAGAAGCCCGAGAAAAATGAGTGGGATAAGATTGAAAGTTCTCATGCTAGATTGCTAATTAGGTCTCTACACAGTACAAAATTGGTGCTATGTCAATAAAAGAATATGGTCTATAGCCAACCTCTATTAGCCATGTCAATGCAAAGACATTCAAAAGCACAATTAGGAGGAGAAGAAAAAATGTCTTAAGTTTTTAAAGAATCCTTCACATATAGTGCGACGACGCAATCCACACGATCACTTCTATCAATTCTACACAATTGGTATCCTCTCAGAGAAAATAATTTATTGTTTATATCATTTTTGAACCATGTTTCTGACACACATACAAAATCAACATCCGACCCTTCAAACAAATTCAGAAAGTCTTCCATTTTTTTAAACATACTTTTAGCATTTATATGGTAAACTCTGAATCCTTGCTTTTGAGTAACTAAAATTCTTTATACAGTTTTGGTGATATTAACGGTTCGATCGCCATTGAAAAATTGATAATGTTAGTTACCATCATAATTGAAAAAAAGTAAGAAGCCTACTGGAATCAAAAAAATCAGTCATAATGCTCAAGAGATATTCAAAGTGAAAGAGATAATCTATTGCTGCAGATTTGCTGTAAATTAAAGAAAGTTTAAAGCATTCATAAATTGATAAAAACATTATAAAAATTATAAATATAATACAAAAAAGCGTAAAAGAATCAATAAGATATTGATGAGAAGTCAAAATAGAAAACTGAAAAGTTTAAAAAACGATAAAGAATCAAAATAATAATTAGAAAATATAATAAAAATAAAACTACATTCATTAAAAAGTTAATAAATTAAAAGGATTTAAATTTATAATAAGAAAAAAAAATAAGCGAATTCAAATTCTATTAATATAAGGCCTCACAGGTTGAAATAAGTGTTCACATCGTTATCGGCATCATAGTCATGTTTGTTGCTTCGAATTATTTTCATCTGGCAATGCTGATGATACTTCGATGTTCATTGTGTCCTCGTGCATTTGACGTTTGATAAAGATGACACTACGAAAGGTAAACACAGATGTAATTACTTTTTTCTTTTTCAACTCGAGTGCAGGATGCATTATTTCTTGATTTTTCGTTGTCAAACATTCGCGAATGTAGATTGGTTGGAATCGTGTAAATTGAGTTGTGGTTTATTGATTGTTTTTTTTCGGCAATTTTGCGTAAAAGAAGATTTCTTTCCAAAGGTGAATGGAATTTTATTTTAATAGCAGTGCTTTTCGCCCTTCCCCATGAACCCACGCGGGACATATCTTTGAGTGCCACTAAATTTAGTGATAGACACAAGTGATTACATATGTGGCTACATTACTAACCTATTGAGCTTCAAGTTTTTTTTGTTTAATTGTGTTATTTCGGATTCCATTGTGTTGTTATTGTTGTTTTCCAAACGCTTAGATTTAATATTATTTAATTCCGAATTGACGTTAGTAAAAGCTTCCTTCAAATTTGTAATTTCTGCAAGCATTCTTTCGTGATTGTTTGTTAATTAATCCTCAATTTTTTCAAGTTGCAAGTTGAAGTTTATGATTTTGGTTTTAATGCTGTTACTCTCAGTGTTCATTTTGTTCAAAATAGATGATTCAATGTTGGGAATTTTTTCAGAGAATTCAGTGAGAGTCTTCTTCTGCTTTTTGAATAGTTTTTCCATCTCCTTTATTATTTTGCTTTCATGAGATGACAGCTGTGTTTGTCACCGAAGTTTTGGGATAGATTCAAGCGGGGGAGAGGGTTTTGAAGTTCCGAATGAAGTTATTTAACAGTACATAAAACAAAATAATATATATCTATTTTTAGTAAAAATATAATATCCATATATATATTATTCTAAAGAAAATAATAAAATAGTACATAAAACAGGTGTTATCTATCTTTTTTCATTAATAATATATACATATATATATATAAATTTTAATCTTGATTTAGCGGTTTGACTAAGAAGGTCGGTAGCCGTGTTGGCTCTTGATAAATCGGTTAGCCAGTTCAGGATCAATTAGAACGGATGTCCTTAGGAAGGATATCCTAGTATTCCAATGTGTCTTAACTCGTCAAGTAATATGAGAACAGCGATGAGTAAGCTTGATTAAAATACTTTATTTGAAACGTATAACTTAGTTACTAAAACATTAGACAATTTCTTTAATAATAAGAAAGGCTTAGAGGTATTTGTCGCGACTTAACCAAAGTGTACTACGGTTTGCGTGACTGTAGCGGAGTTATAAGAATGTTCCTCTGGTAGTTTATCCAGTGGTATTTACATAGTGTGTGTACATGACTTTTTGTTATCTTCTGGAAGTGGCTACGTGATATATTGGTAGTTTTTGTGATGTTTGGTTAATCTACTGATTATGTTTTATGGTTCCTCTTGGGTCCGTATGCAAATACTCTTATCGTCTTGTGACTTTACTTGGTGTCGGATGTAAATGTGCTTATCTGGTTGGTGCCGTTATCTTTGTTTAAAGATGACCTCATCCAGTTTTGGTTGTTGTGTCGTGTGTTATTCTAGCGAGAATACTCCTTTTTGGGTAGGTTGTTGTAGTGGGATCATAACCCCTCCCGGCGAAAGATCGGGCAAACGTTGAAACTCGACGTTTGGCAGATTAATGTTTGTTGTGGTTGTTTTTGGCTTTCGTAGTCTTAATAATATAATGGTTACAATAATGATTATTATAAGCATTACAATACTGGATATGCCGTAATCCATATGTTTTTTGGGAATTGAAAAGATAATATCTTTAAGATTGTCAATATCTTTAAATTTTAGTTCACTTTTAGATAGATAGATATTTTATTTAATAGAAAATACAATTTTGTAGGTTTACATATTGTGTTTTTAGCACAGCTTGTACAGAGATTTGATAATTTGTATCTTACTACTGAAAAAAATATGATAAATGAATTTGCAGAATATAAAAAAAAAATTAATTTATTTTAAGGAAAACTATTAGTAAAAACCTCCATGTAAGAATAAAAGAAGAAAAAAAAGTAATAATAACAGTTAAGAAGCTTATATACTAATATCACAGGATTTACAGAGAGATATTAAATTCAATTCTTAAGTAAATAAATTAATAACTAGAAAAATAAATAAATAAATAAATAAATAAATAAATAAATAAACAGATTTTATATAAATAACAAATATTTGGAAAAAAAACAAAACAGATGAACATGAAAGTAACAAATAATTACATAAATAAATAAATAAAGCAAAAATAAATAAACCAATAAAAAAATAAATAAATCGAAACAAAAATAAGAAAAAAAATATAAACAAATAAATAAGTTAATAAATAAATATATGCATGAATATAAATATCAACAATATTAATAGTTACAGAAAAAGTAAATAATTTAAATAAATTAACATATATTACGTACATTTCAATAATTTATAAGAGTGTTGATCTTAAGCTCATAGAGGCCGGACGTCGTCGGACAAAAGTTAATTATTATTATTGATTATTGCGCATTGTTATCGCGAGTGTTAAAAAAATAATATTACACACTCGTTTGAGAAATTGGCAAAACCCCCTCGCGTGCGCTGTAAAGAAAATAATAATATCCACTCGCGTCGTTGGAAGACGATAAGATGCCCAATCGCGCTGTGGAAGAAAAAAAATAATACACACTTGCATAACAAATCAAATTATCCTCTTATCTGTCCCAACCCTTTGTGCTTAGCTTAACTGCCTCTTTCTTATCTACTGTAGGCATCGTATTCTTGCGGTAAATGGATGAGGGCATCTGAGTTTGTCCTATTGTGCTGAATATTTAAATAGATTTTTTGTATGCAAGCTGTCTTATGGGCATAACACCTAAGACAGTTTGTTTATTACAGAGATTAATTTGGATTTTCACTGCATGGTTCGACTTAGTCAAAATTGTGTTTTGTGTGTAAGTATTTTTAAATGGTAAGTGATTTTTGTGTCGTGTATTCCAATGTTCGTGGTATAAGAAAGAATTTCTTTCACCTGTACGTCTACACTGTTTAACACAGGCCAGCTGTTTTGGCATTAAGTGAAACCCAGGTTGGAGTAAATACTGATTTATCACAATTTGCTCTACATGGGTATAGCTTGGTGCCATTAATCTTTTCCCATCATGGTCTCGTGGTCTATGTTAGGAATGATATTGCTTGCCAGAGCCTTCCCCAATATGGGCAATGTTCCAAGACGGACTTTAACTTCTTGTGGCTCAAATTCACTATCCGCAAGCATGTCATTCATTATTGTTTTATTTACAGGAGTCCAAATCTCGACAGCAATTCGACTTGTAACGAGTTTGATGCGCTGTCTGATTCTATCTCGAAAATTGTTTCCCTTTGTCCTCGCATTGAAATCGTTATTGCGGGCGATTTCAATGTACACAATTCCAATTGGCTCCGCTATTCTGGTCAGACAACACCCGAATGAAGGTATGTCGAGCTCTTTGCCGGGTTACATCACCTTACCCAACTGATCGATGTGCCAACACGTATACCGGATGTTGCTGGGCAAGCCGCCCATACTCTTGACTTGTTTCTTACTTCTTTCCCTAATAAATATACCATTAGTGTAACTTCTCCATTTGGCACTTCAGACCATTGTGTCATTTCAGCTAATTTCTCATCCTCCACCCATCCAGTTAAAGAAAAACTTCCCACCAGGACCGTTTGGCAATACGAGAAAGCCAACTGGGACGGCCTGAATATTTTTTTCCGAAACTTTTATTGGTCACTATGCTTCCTCGATAGTGACATTGATGCCAGTGCTGAAATGATCACAAATGTGATTCTTCTAGGGATGCGTCCTTTTATTCCTAACAGAGTAAAAAGCATCAAACCTAAAGAAAAGTTTTGGTTTAATTCTGAGTGTAAATAAGCTATCAGGCTCAAAGAAGTAAGTTTCCGTTCTTACAAAGCCAACTCTACAGAGGAAAATCGGAAAAAGCACAAACAAGCAAGAAACACATGCAACTCCGTTATTGAAAGAACCAAATTTTTGCATGACCAAAAATTACGACAAAAAATTCTGCAGTGTCCCAAAGGCAATACAAATTTTTGGTCATTTGTAAAAAATATTAAAAACTCCTCAACATCTTCGGTTCCAACGCTCATCGATAGTAACAAACCAATTGTTTACTCTTCAGAGAAGGCAAACTTGCTCGCCGCCCATTTCGCTGCCAGCTCCACGCTTCGGCATAGCAACGTTGGCCCTCCTGTACTTGAGAATGTAAATTTTTCCATGGGACAGATTTTTTTCCGCACTCGTACAGTAGCAAGAGTTCTCAAACATCTCGATATACACAAATCCGCTGGCCCGGATGGTATACCCCCGATTCTTCTGTAGAGGTGTTCTTTCACACTGGTAAGGCCACAGCGTAAGCTTTTCCATCGCTCCTACTCTTCTGGAATCTTTCCTAGAAGATGGAAAACAGCATTTGTCCAGCCTGTGCCTAAGAAAGGTGACCCATCCTCCCCCTTCTCCTACCAACCCATAGCACTGACATCCCTTCTTTCTAAGGTCATGGAAACACTGATTAACCGTCAGCTTAAGGAATATCTCGAAGATCGTAAGCTTCTCCAAGCTTAACCGTCAGTACGGTTTCCGCAGCAACCGTTCCACTGGTGATCTGATGGCATATCTCACCGAACAGTGGAACAAATCTTTACATCGCTTTGGTGAAAGTAAGATTATTGCTCTTGATATCTCCAAGGCATTTGATAGAGTTTGGCATGAAGCTCTCTTATCGAAAATGCGTGCTTTTGGGATCGATAATACTCTTGTTCGTTGGATTAGAAGCTATCTTCCGTTCAATACTTGTACTGGACGGATTCAAGTCTGATTCCCATAATATAAATGCTGGTGTGCCCCAGGGCTCTGTTCTGTCTCCGACTCTTTTCCTCATTTTTATAAATGATCTTCTGTCTGTTACTTCTAATCCACTTAACTGTTTTGCTGACGACTCTAC
Source organism: Platycheirus rosarum (assembly GCA_963971375.1). NCBI lineage: Eukaryota > Metazoa > Arthropoda > Insecta > Diptera > Syrphidae > Platycheirus > Platycheirus rosarum. The sequence goes on from OZ020507.1 coordinate 232,406,651, forward strand.
CCTCAGCTTTTCATATTCGTTCGATAATTCACTTCCTTCGCCTTCGGACGTACAAATGCAACGGTGCCGTATGTCAAGCTCATTAAACTCTGATTTATACAGCATTGTCAAATGGGGTAATAGGAATCGTGAGGAGTTTAATGCTTCGAAAACTCAATGATGTCTTCTGTCGTTAAAGCTTAACATACCCCTAACGCCATTGTCCATGAATGGCACTTACATCGAAGAAACCAAAAAGCTCAACGACGACCTCCGTTGGAACGACCATATATTTGAAATCGCTAAGAATGCTGCTAAGTGCTTAGGTTTTCTGTATCGGTGTAAGAAGTATTTTTCCCCATCTGATCTGGCTACAATTTATAAAACATTTATACGCCCTAAAGTCGAGTATAACTCCCACCTGTGGGTAGGTGCTTCACAAACATCGCTTCACCTGCTTGATAGAATACAAAATAGAGCGTTAAGATTGATAGGAAATAGAACGCAATGTTTCATGTCTTTCCTTATTTTATCGTTTCTTTTATAAAAAATGTTCACTTGAGGTAGCCAGCTGCATTCCTCCCCTTAAAAGTTTCGCCCGTAATACTCGTCTTGCTAGGAATGCCCATCAGTTCACCCTTGAGCCCAATTTCGGACGTACCGTGAAATATAGAGATTCTTTTTTTAGCCGTACAACACGACTTTGGAATGGTTTACCCGGCGAGATTTTCCCTTGCCATTTCAATATGCAAACATTCAAAACCAATGTTAATCGACACCTCCTATCTCTCCCCTCCCTATCTTCCTAATGCCCGCGCAGTGTGTTACATTAAAAGGGAAACAAATAGTCCCTTGTGCGCGCGTTAATTATAAAAAAAAAAATTTATAAACAAAGAGACCTTATTAAAGGATTTTTAGATAAATTACATTTTTCATTAAGAATTTGGCGTGGCAAAATCGCATCGTCACCTCCTCGCGGTGCCCGCTGGATATCCAACTAACGACGAGCGTTGGATCCATTCGATCCACGAGCTGAGTCACCTGAGTTATCTTTTCAGGAACTAGGAGCAAAAGAACAGAAATATCGCTCTGAATGCACCAGCTCACAATTAAATCCAAGAGCGTCTGACACATATTGTGCGGCACACTGGTCAGCGTCTGTACCCTGTGGGGCGGCTGAATATAAACTATAGATAGAAGTAACTGACCTATTTACGGTACGTAAACAAAGTTAAAAAAATTATGGCAATGAACAAAACGACTAGATTAAATACCCCAGGTGGCAATCCAGTTAAACTGGTAAATCCACTCTCTTTAGAGGTCGGTCCTATGGATTCTGGGGAGGACCAATTATTGCTTATAAATATTGAGAGACGGAGTTCAAAGATGCAAAGAACTCCCCCAAACAAATTTACTTCAGGGGTTACATCACATCAGACAACCCCAAACAATACTATCGATGTTAAACACATCAGCGAAAAAGGGACCAAGAAAAATGAAGAGATCGACATTACAGATCAACAGAGTTCCATCGAAGGCAAAGAGATAGACCAATCAAAATCAAAGAACTACTTTGAAGAATGGCAAATTGAAGTAGCGGCAAGAAAACAACTTGAAGTTCTTGTTCAAGGTCTTCAGCTGCAAGTGAAAAAACTCGAAGAGAAAGTTTCCTTACTTGACAAGAAAGATTCAGAGTCCACGCTTCAGTTAAGTCCAAAATATATTGAGCGTGAATATCAAACTGATGAAGAAGAGCTCTTGTTTGAAATTGAGAAAAAGAAAAATAAGCGTATCACAAAGAAACGTAAACTAAACGGGAGTCCTGAGATTTGTTTAAGAAATCAGAAAAACTCTAAAATCGAAAATAATAAAGAATTGTTTACAGAAGCTAAAGGCAGTAAAAAAATTACACCACCACCAATTATGATCTCAGGATTTCCAATTTTTGGAGATCTTAAGAAAATAATAGAAAAATGTACTAAAAAAGCTTGCAAATACACATCGTATAACAAAGACAACTGGAAAGTCACAGTTGAAGAAGCCGACGAGTATAGATCTGTCACTGAAGAACTGAGTAAACACCAAATTCAATGGCACTCATATGAGAACAAAGCTACAAGGCCAATAAAAGTAGTAGCCAGAGGTCTTCATTCCTCGTGCTCTCCCGAGGAAGTAGTGGAAGATCTTGTACAAAAAGGCTTCCAAGCCCTTGATGCAGTCAATCTATTTAAGAATGAGACAATTAAAAACTCCTCTGGAGAATCGATGACAAGTAAGAGGTTACTACCTTTATTCATGCTAACTTTTGACAGTAAGCAAAGTGTCGAGGAGATTTATAAAGTAAGATCAATCTTGGGCATAGCTGTTAAAATTGAACCACTCCGAAAATCTAAAGTTGTTCCGCAGTGCAAACGTTGTCAAGCTTATGGTCATACCCAAAAATACTGCAACCGCGAGTTTGCTTGTGTAAAGTGCGAAGGAAAACATGCAACTAAAAATTGTCCGATGAGCAAAGATCAGAAAGCAAAATGTGTGAACTGCCATGTTAATCACCCGGCAAGCTATAGAGGCTGCCCAGTTGCCAAAAAATTCCAAGAGTTCAGAAGCAAAAATACATCTGCTAGAGACAAACCCAGAAACACAGTAAATACCGATTTAACTGCTGAAAACAATACTAAGAATGAACCGCCTAAAAAAGCTGTTCAAAGTAAAAGCGATGAAAATAAATCCTATTCTCAGATTCCAAAAAATGTGCGGAAGAATGAAGAGACTTCCATAAAAGAAATGCTACACCTCATTCTCCAAAGAATTGATAAACAGGATTTGAATATCAAACAGTTAAGTGAAAAAGTCGCTCTTAAAAAACAATGATGGACAGAACACTTAAAATCGCTACATGGAATGCAAACGGTCTTTTACAACACTTATCCGAATTAAAAATCTTTTTAGATCTAGAACATATAGATACTTGCCTGGTGTCCGAAACTCACTTCTCCTATGGGCAAAATCTAGATAATGTAATAGAAAACTATTCATGTTACCACGCTCCACATCCAGCTGACAAGGCAAGAGGTGGATCGGCAATTCTTATAAAAGAAAGCTTAAAACATTATGAAGAAACCAAGCTTACTAATGAAAATATGCAAGTAACAATTTTTAGTATTGGTATGAAAAAGAAAGAGTTTAAGATAGCAGCTATATACTGCCCACCAAGGCGCTCCCCGATAGAAGATGACTATACAGATCTATTAAATCTTCTTGGGCATAACTTTCTTGTTGGTGGAGACTTCAATGCGAAACACACCCATTGGGGTTCAAGACTTATATCAACAAAAGGCAAAAGACTTTTCCAAGCAGGCCGTAAATACAATTGCGAATTCTATTCCTCCAGGTCGCCTACTTACTGGCCTTCCGATACTAACAAAATACCAGACCTTATTGACTTTTTCGTAGCTAAAGGAATCAAACGAAATCACATTAGTGTCGAAGGTAATTATGACTTGTCATCAGATCATACTCCAGTGATTCTATCACTAAGTGAATCGGAAGTAATAGAAAAAAGTAATCCAAAGCTTGTAAATAAGAAAACAAACTGGAGTGATTTTAGAGAAAGGCTTTTAAGTTTTATAAATTTAAGATCTCCAATGGATACAATCGAGCAAATTGACCATGAAGTGGAACAATTTATTGCTGATGTGCAACAGGCCGCTGAAGAAAGTACTCCAACATTTTCTAATAGAAGACAAAATGAAATAAAATATCCTTTAGAGATAAGAGAGTTGATAATAGAGAAAAGAAGAGCTCGAAGAAAATGGCAAAATACTAGATTTCCAGAAGATAAAACAACGTTTAACCGTATAAGCAACAATCTAAAAAAACAAATTTATAAATTCAAAAATGATTCACTCAGTACATTCCTAAAGAATTTAACGACTGATGCTTCAACCGATTTTTCGCTATGGAAAGCAGCCAATCGCCTGAAAAGACCGCAGTTACTAAACTCGCCCTTGAAATCTCAAGATGGGAAATGGATCGGTAACCCAAAAGAAAAAGCTAACCTTTTCGCGGAGCATCTTGCGAATGTTTTTAAGCCATATCCAACAAACGCGGCTGAAAATAGCTTACAGTTTGTTGATAAGATAGATGAAAGTGAAATACCAATTGTAAGCTTAAAAGAAATAAAAAGTATGTGTTTACATCAACTATCAAATAAAAAATCACCAGGTTACGATCTAATTACTGCCCAGGTTATGAAAGAAATGCCTTTGAAAGCCTTCATAAAACTCCAATATATAATAAATGCATGCCTTAAGCAACGGTATGTCCCACACCATTGGAAAATTGCTGAAGTTATTGTCATACCCAAGCAAGGTAAGCCACCTACAGAAGTGACGTCTTACAGACCAATATCGCTTATACCAATTATGGCAAAAGTTTTTGAAAAACTGCTTCTGAAGAGACTAAGCAAAATTATAGAAGAAAGAAGGTTAATCCCAAATCATCAGTTTGGCTTTAGAAATAAACATTCCACGATAGACCAAGTTCATAGAATAACGGATGTAATAGAAAAAGCATTAGAAGAAAAACAAGTATGTTCAGCTATTTTCTTAGATGTTGCTCAAGCCTTTGACAAGGTTTGGCATGAGGGACTTGAGTACAAACTGCAAAGGGATCTTCCCAGACAGTACTATGAAATATTAAAATCGTACATCTCAGACCGATTGTTTAGAGTAAGGTACGATCAGGAATATTCGGAATTGAAGAAAATAGAAGCCGGTGTACCACAAGGAAGTGTCCTAGGTCCTACCCTGTATTTACTATACACAAGGGATATCCCAGTTGGTAATCACACCATAATGGCTACTTTTGCAGATGATACCGCAATTTTGGTACCCGACAAATGTGTCTCTAAGGCAGCAGTAAAACTACAAAATGCCGTCGACACAGTCAGAGATTGGACCGAAAAATGGCGTATCAAACTAAATGAAACAAAATCTTCACATATAAACTTTACAAATAAAAAGATAAACAATATTCCAATATTCATTAATAATCAAGCTGTACCTTACGCCAATACGGCCAAATACCTTGGAATGACTTTGGATGCAAAGCTAAAGTGGAAAGAGCACATCAAAAAGAAAAGAGAAGAACTAAACTTGAAATATAGGAAAATGTACTGGTTACTTGGTAACAACTCTGATTTATCAACCCAAAACAAAATAATGCTGTATAATCAAGTACTAAAGCCTGTTTGGACCTATGGTATCCAATTATGGGGCTGTACAAAGAAAACAAATACCGAAATCATCCAAAAATTCCAAAACAAAGTCCTTCGTAGAATAGTTAATGCACCTTGGTACATAAGAAATAGCGATCTACATCGTGACTTACAAATAGAAACGGTTACAGAAGTTGTTAAAAAATACGCTGTATCGCATAATCAGAAACTGCAAAGTCATACCAATTCCGAAATGGTGTCCGTCTTGAATACCAGAAACCATGTTCGGAGATTAAGAAGAACCAAGCCTCATGAGCTTATAGTCTAAAAAAACATGGGAAAGTATTAAAAGTTTAAACTTCCCCCAAAGTGATTTTACAAAGTTAAGAAAGAAAAATCTGATGTCGATCTCTCAAGATTGTTCCTGATAAAGAGGTGGTTTTAGTGGTTAAGAGTCCCACACTACTTGGTGTCGAATACTGCCAAGTGTCTTTTGAAGATTTCCTCCTGTCAAAAAAAAAAAAAAAAAAAAAAAAAAAAAAATTAAGAATTTCAACTTTTTTGCAATGGGAAGTACATCAGCTTTTTTATGAAGCTCGAGAGTAGAATAAAACCACGGAAGATTTAAAATCGTTTTTAATACTTTGTTTTGCGAAATTTTTAGTTTTTTATGTGCATCTGAGCACAAGAACCCCATACTGGTGACGCGTACAGTATCATGGCTTGAAATATTACTTTAAATATGATAATTTTGTTTTCATTATTAAGTAATGATTTTCGATTTATTAGGGGATAAAGCATTTTAGTAGCAATTTTTATTTTCGTGTTAATGTTTGAAATGTGATTTCTAAAAGTCAGAGTTTTGTCTAAAGTTACTCCAAGATACTTAACTGTATCGACCCACTTGATTTCAGTGTTTTCGAGCTCTAAATTTTTGCTGGGCAAAAAGCAATTGTTTCTTTTTCTCATGAAAAAAATAGATTGGGTTTTGTCAGCGTTAATTTTAATTTTCCAATGTTTATAATGTTCAAAAATAATATTAAGCGCTCTCTGTAGTTTAATTTCTATGACACCACCTAGTTCATGTGATGAAAAAATTGGTGTCATCTGCATACATGGCCATTCACAATCTGGTATATCAGGAAGATCGGCAATGAAAAAATTATATAACAGGGGAGCAAGAACCGATCCTTTTTAATTTTAATTTTGTGATTACATGATCTGGAATTGGCATTATGTTATAATTTTCTTCATAAAGCTTATGATTATATTTTTGATTATTTATGGTTATTTAACAGTTTTCTAATTCTAATATATAATTTCCTTTTAGGGAGTAATTAAGACTATTACAGTTATGTTTAATTTCCTGGTACTTCAGATTCTTAATAATAGTTAATTGATTTATTTCAAGGATTATATTTACTTTTGTATAGTCTTCTGTGGTACAATTTATTGTAGTATCTTGTTTCATAATGTTATTATGATTAGTTGCAAATCTCTTAAAATTTTAGTATATTTATAAAGGTTTGTATCCTTTTTGTAGTACATGAGTGTCTGATAGTTTTACAATTTTATTGTTTTTTTGGGAAAGTTTGTATTTCTAATTCATTATATAGTTCCTCAGAATATTTTGGTATGTTTATTATAATTATTATATTATTATTATAAATTTGTTTGTAGGTTGCTAAAGTTAATTTTCTTTCTTTCATTTTTTCTATGTTTAATTTATAATCAAAGATTTCTTTTCAGTAATTATGTCTTTTGTTAGCATTTTTCTACAAGTCGTTGTAACTTTACTAAGTTTCTGTTTAGTTCTAATTCTAAACGTATACTATTTATTTCGTCTATAACGGTTTTGTAAGTGTTTAGCGATTTTTTACTCTGTTTGAATATATCTTGTATTTGTTTAAATTGTTCGTTAAATTGGTTGTTTATTGTTATTTGTTTATGACTATTCTGTACTTATTCTTTAGTATTGTCTTCTAAAGCGTCTAGTTTGCTTTCTATAGTTTGTCTATCGTTGTCATCTAATGTTCCAAAAACTACTTTAAATGCTGTTCCTATTATGTTGATCCATCCTCTTTTATGTATTATATGATGGGGAACTATGGTTTCTATTTTTATCTTTAGAGTTCTAACGTCTTCTCTAATGAGGTCATTAGGTTTAGTTATTTGTGTTACTTGTCCTTCTAATTGTGATATTAGTTTCTGACAGTGGGTTAAATTTATTACGTGTAATAATATCTCATAATCTGGAATTAATTTGATTGGCTTAGATTGGAGTACTACTATTTCTTGTTCTATTCTATCTATTTTTATGTTTTGGCTACTTATTAATGGTAAAGTTAAGAGTATAACCATTAGTTCTGTCATTTTTAGTAAATTTCTTTTTCCTCCTAAATTGGTCTTTGTGTAAGATTTGTTCTCTGACATGTGGTTTTATTATTATCTTCTTGTCTGTATGTTTTATTATTTTAACCTTTATATGTTTTGTTTTTAATTTATCAAATTTTTCTGGGTTATTTATTTTTGTATAAATAGGGCTAATTTCTAAATCCTTACGATTCTTATTTCTTTTTTCTAATATTTTTTCTTTTCTCTCCTCAATTCTTTTAAATATTATTTCATTGGATATTTTACCTTAGTGGATATCCATGGGTTTTTCCTTGGTAGTTAAATGTATAGTCCTATTATATACGCCTATGGCTTTGTTTGCTAGTTCTAGCAATCTTTCTGTTTTTCCTTAGATCCTTATATGCGCGTTCAGGGTACTATGTAGTCGTTCGATACCTGAGTTTCCTGTGTGTCTGTAAGGGGTAGAAAAATGTATGTTTATTTTTCTTTCTCTTAGATAGTTGGTAATTGAATATGTTTGAAATGTTGGATCGTTATCCATAGTTATTACTTTTGGTGTCTTTAGATACGTGAACATTTTTTCGAGGGCATTTATCAAATCTTTTTGATTTTTTGTCTTTAACTTCTCTATGGAAGCGAACTTGCAAAATTTATCGATGCATGTTAGATATTTTTCGTTTCTTGAAGGTATCCAAATGTCTATGTGATAATGTTCGTGAGGTCGCGTAGGGGTCTCTGTTTTCTCGAATGGTAGTTTTAAGGGGTTTCTTTCTATCTTTAAATTACATATCTCACAGTTGTTTATTATCTTTGTAAAATCTGTTTTAAGGTTCGGGTAATATATTTCTCTTTTTAGTTCTAAGTTTAATTTTTCTATACCTACGTGGTTTAGTTCTAAATGTTTTTTATTAATTAGATCTTCGATCTCTGTTTGTTCTTTAATATCTTTTAGGATTATTTTGCTCCTGAATAGTTTTGTTTTCTTATTTTGGTTTTGTTTCCAATAGTTTTGGAATTCTAGGAATGTTTTTTCATCTTCTACATAGATAGCGTTTTGTTTCTTGTGAAATATTTCTACTAGTATTTGTTAAAAGTCCTCCCTATTATAATTAGGTTTTTCCAAGTGGATTTTCCTATTTCCTTTATAGAATGTTATTTTGTTTTCTTCGTTATTTCGTGTTTTTACTATTATTTGATAATTTAAGGCTTTTGCGGTAATAAAGATTAGATTTTCACTACTTGATTCGTTGAAGTGTTTAGTTGAGACTAGCTTGAATGTATTAATTTCGGGTATTTTTAATCTAGAGAGTGCGTCTGCTACTTTGTTTTCTTTTCCTTGTAAGTGTTCTATATGAAAATCGAATTCTTCTAACTTTATTTTCCATCTTTGTAGTTTGGAATTGGATTCTTTTAAGTTATGTAACAATATTAATGGTCTATAATCGGTTAATATTTTTAATCTTCTACCGTATAGGTAATGTCTGAATTGTTTGGATGCCCAAACTATGGCTAATAGTTTCTTTTCAATAGTGCTATAATTACATTCATGGCTATTAAGAGTTCTTGATGCGAAACTAAGTGGTCCATGTGATTGGCTTAATACAGCGCCTATATCGTAATTGGATGCGTCTGTTGTCAGTACAAAGGGTTTACTAAGATCTGGGTGTCTGTTTAGTAGGTTATCTGACATAGCTTTTTTTAATTTTTCAAATGATTCTTTATATTCTTGATCGTTCAGATCTATTTTTGTGTTTTTCTTTAAGAATTTTGTCATAGGTTTAATGATTTTTGCGTAATCTAATATAAACTTCCTATAATATCCTGTTAGTCCTAGAAAGGATTGTATTTCCTCAATACTTTTTGGTATTGGGAATTTTTGTATTGTTTGTATTTTGTTAGGATTTGGTTTTATTCCTTCAGGTGTTATTATATGTACTAGAAATTCACTTTCTTTCTTTAAAAAGTCACATTTACTTAATGATACTTTTAGGTTAACTTCTCTTAGTGTTGAGAATATTTTATTTAATGAATCTATGTGTTCTTGTAATGACGTGGAAAAAAACTATTACGTCATCTAAATATACGTATCATGACTTTCCTATGTAATTTTTTAGAATTTCGTTCATCATTCTATGGAACGTTGCAGGGGCATTTTTTAGTCCAAATGCATCCTTAACCATTCATAATGTCCTGTTAAAGTAGAAAAGTCTGTTTTTTCTCTATCTTGTGGGGCTATTTCTATTTGGTGAAATCTTTTTGTTAGATCTAGAGTTGTAAAATAGTTTGCTTTTCCTAATTTGTCTAATATGTCGTCAATTAGTGGTATGGGGAATTTGTCTTCTTTCGTTATATTATTAAGTTTCCTATAATCTATGACTATCCTCCATTCTTTATTTCCTTCCTTGTCCTCTTTTTTGGGTACTACCCATATTGGGGCATTGTAAGGAGAAGTGCTTGGTTGTATTATTTTTTGTTCTAATAGTTCTGATATCTGTTTGTCTACTTCTTTCTTGTGTATTTCTGGGTATCTATAAATTCTTGTGAAGATTGGGTCTTCGTTTTGTGTAGGTATTTTATGTTTTACGTGGTTGGTAAACGTTAAGTCGTTTCCTTCTCTGTAAAATACGTTTCTATATTTTTTTAACAATTTTTTTAATTCTTTACTTTCCTCGATATTTAAGTGGCTGAGTCGTAAACTAACCAAATTTTCTTAGTTACTAATACATTAGACAATTTCTTTAATAATAAGAAAGGCTTAGAGGTATTTGTCGCGACTGAACCAAAGTGTAGCACGATGTGCGTGACTGTAGCGGAGTTATAAGAATGTTCCTCTGGTAGTTTATCTAGTGATATTTATACTGTGTGTGTACATGACTGCTTGTTATCTTCTGGAAGTGGCGTACGTGATATATTGGTAGTTTTTGTGATGTTTGGTTAATCTACTGATTATGTTTTATGTTTCCTCCCGGGTCCGTATGCAAATACTCTTATCGTCTTGTGACTTTCCTTGGTGTTGGATGTAAATGTGCTTATCTGGTTGGTGCCCTTATCTTTGTATAAAGATGACCTGATCCAGTTTTGGGTGTTGTGTTGTGTGTTTTTCTAGCGAGAATACTCGTCTTTGGGTAGGTTGTTGTAATGGGATCATAATTTATATATCCATTTGTTTTTAACTTCATAAATGAATTTTTTTACGTGACAACGACTTATAAATCGATGACACACATACGAAATAACATGACTCATGCTGATAAGACTCGTGCTGATGTCATGCTAACGTCATGCTGATGTTAACCGTGATACTGTGGTTCTTTTAACCAAAATCGATCTCAAGCACCAGGCGAACAATTCAAAAAGGCAGAGTTTTTTTTTAAAGTAGAAAGAAGATGTAGATATTAGTGTGTTTGTGTGGATTTAACGAGAGGGTTTGTAGGTGTGAGTAAACTATATAAAATAATAAAATAGGAGAAATAAAAAACGTCAACTTTTTGTGAAATCGCAGCTTCATTTGTGATTCGACCTTGATCGCAAACGTATTCTGAGCCCCAGGCGAACATGAAAAGGAACAGGAGCAAATTCCCAAAATAATTCCACTCAAATTAAAAAAATGGGGAGTTTTGTTAAAGTAGAAAGTAGATGTAGTTATTGGGTTGTGTGTGTGCGAGTTTAACGAGAGGCTTAGTGGCTGTAAGTTAACGGGCTGTATGTTGGTGTTGATGCCATCAATGTTTTCTTATGACGTTATCACGTAAAATTATAGTCCGCAAACCGCCTTTACAGACAACCAACTCTTTTTTTTATATTAATCATTTTCAAAATTTTTGGTCGAGACTGTTGACGTCAAAGAGTCATGATTTTTTCGAAGTTCTCCTTGTTATTTTCTTTCCGTGAGTCTCGCACTTCTACACTTTCGACTTTTTTCTTGACTAGCTTGACTATTGATCATCTTAGAGCGCCTTAAGGGTCTTACAGTACCATTTTCATACTCTTCTCTTGATCGTTTGTTATTTGTGTTGAATATAAACTCGGTTGTAAGTCGAATGAATACTAATTTTATTTCACTACATTACTACTATATATATACAATTTGGTTGTCTTATCTTCTATTCTTAATGTCTATGTTCTTATCTATCTATTCTTACTTATGTAATTTATCTGTAGATAACCGTCAGTGTATGCTTAGGGTAATCTGTCTTATCTTTATTTCACATACACATTGGGTTATCTATAGATTTGTTATGTTCATGTTTGAACATTCTGCGGGCCAACAGAAAGGGCTAAAATTCTTTTCCTGAATATTATGCCTCGTACAATATAGATTACTAAAATAATAACCAAAATGCAACTTAATATAAATCCGCTGTGACCGCTTATGTGGTGAAGGTCCAAGCCCTTAAGGTGAATGTTTTCCCTCTTGAACCTTTCCAAGTCTCGTTGAATTTTGAGTAGTTCATTCTTGTTGTTTATTATAGTTGCCTGTATAGGTTTGATTCTTTCCTCTGCAACTTCGTCCAGTGCCTTCGTCCATATCGTCTGTTCCTCGAAATGGCTGATGGTTTCAGACTTAACTTGTTGCGGTGAAGTAAGGAAACCTCCGTTGTATCTAACCGTGCATTGTGGCCTTAATGTTAGAAGCCCTTGTGCTGGAAGCTTAACCAATTTGTGCTCAGAATTTCCACAGCTTATATGAATAGCCGTGGTCGTAAATTGTTTAAACAACCATGTATTTGGTTTAGTCAACTGAATCCATTTGTCTTGCTGACCAACTCGTTCAAAATGACAGCTTGCTGTTTTTGCTTTCTTTATTGGTGATATCTCACATGATCCATCTGCTGCAGTTTTCCATGGCCAATTACCATGGCAAATATAGTGCGTTTCTTCGTTTTTTAGACAGAGATTTAGTTGTGCCTGACTCATTAGATTGTATGCGTCTAACTGGAAGTTGAAGACAAGTATTTCGGTGTATATTTTTGGCGTCACAATAATATCTCCCTGACGTATTGGCACGTCAATTACCCGAAAAACGTCCGATGCTTCTGAGTGAAGTTGTGGAATCTCCGCGTCTATTACTAAACGCCGGCCAAGTATGAATCCCCTCGCTTTCATTTGGCGAAATGTTTCTTTCAATCCATTTTTTGTACCATCACCAGGTAAACGAAACTTCCCTAAGATTTTATTCCGAATCTTGTGAATCTCTTCTTGTAGTTGGGATGGTTTTAATAACAACGGATTTATATGGTGATTATTAACATCAATGAGTATGCTTATAACTGCCAATGCACATCATTACATTCACTTAACATTGCATCAAGTTGCATTGCTGCTAACTGAAATATCATTCCTGCTTTGTATGCATTATGAGCTTGAAGTGTCGTATTGCGTATTTCATTAATTTGACCATTAATTCTTACAAATTGGTCGTTTACTTCGTCTGTCGTTTTCTTTAAGACATTAACTGTAGCATTTACCAGTGATGTTTGCCTCTTGTTTAAGCCATCCAGTTCATGCTGGTTGTCCAAAAGATTTTTCATGTTTTCTTCTAAGGATTCTCTGTCATCACTGTCCATGATACCGAATAATATGTGGTAAAGTGAACCAACAAATTCAAGTGGAGCTCTTTTTACCCTGTTGGTTATTATTAATAGTTTGTTTTTTTCAGCCAGTACTTCATATCTTCTCTTTAAGTTTGCTGTTATTAAACTGCACTGCTCGCTGAAGTAGAACATTTTGGAACACTTGTCTTGAAGTTTAGTTATGTAGCTTGAAATATTATTGGTTTCTTCAATATATGAGTCTAAGTCGTAGTAAACTACAAGTCTCCATTTTGATGCCACGACATCCATTTTTCCGATTGGGTCTAAGTAAATTCCCACATTTTCGTCTAAGTTTTTAATTGTCATATCAGGTGTTGTGCTCATATTGGTTGCTGAACTCTTTGCTCGTCCAAATGCAATTAATACTAATAACATCAACGTCCAAATTTTAATTCCATTCATTTGTATGTTTTTTGATCCATTATATCCTTTTAAACGGGTGAGCTGGCATGTGCTTCTTTAACGATTAAACTGGCTAGTTTACATTTATCCAGTATTATTGGGTGTTTCTGGTTCAACGGCAACCTTGCATACTTAAGCCTTCCACCCACTCTTAAGATTCCTTCATCATCTTGGTAAGGTTTCATTTGAATTATTTTGCTGCTCAAAGGAATATCCTTTTTGTTTTCAATTTTTTGTAATTCATTGCAAAATTGAATTTTTTGCTGTTGTTTGATGATTAAAATTCTCGCCTGTGACAGTTCGGATTCAGTTATTGATCCTGGCGTTATTTGTTTGTATCGAAACCACCGAATAAAACGAAGCACATATGCAACACTTTTCTCAATTTTGTTGATGTTCGATAATCGTTCGATTAAATTCGATACAAAATGTTTCTTGCATTGTAATGTTGACATCGTTTTTAGATCTGTTGATGGTGCCAGGTGTTGCTGTTGCGGCCAATGATGTTTTGAGTGTTTCAGCCACTGCGGACCTGTCCACCATAGTTCGTGTGCAGCAATTTTTGAAGGGCATATGCCACGTGATGCAACATCGGCTGGGTTGTCTTTCGAATTTAAATGCAGCCATTCGATTTTATCCATTAGACTCTTGATGTCAGCTACTCTGCTTCGTATAAACTTTTCTTTGCTCTTGTTGTTTTTTATCCACCACAAAGTAATAGTGGAATCACTCCACCCATAGTATTTTGTATCATTTGAGAAATATTTTTTTATCTTGTTGAGTAGCCTTGCAAGTAGTAGAGCTGCACATAACTCTAATTTGGGAAGAGTTTTTTTATTTTTGATGGGTGCCACCTTGGTTTTGGCTGTTAGTATTTTAATTGTCATATTTGTTTTAACATATATGACAGCTGCATATGCTTTTTCTGAAGCATCCGCAAATCCATGTATTTCTATTGGACCTGCTTCGTCATTAAATATCCATCGTGGGATTTTAATTAATTTGATTTCTTGTAAGTTTTGTTGAAAGGTCATCCATTCTGCCTTCATGATTTCATCAAGTTCATCATCCCAGTCATAGTTTGATTGCCAAAATCTTTGTATGAATATTTTTGCTCTTATCGTGACTGGAGCAAGCCATCCAATAGGATCGAATATTTTTGCAATATTTGATAACACATTTCTTTTGGTTTTTGAAATGCTCAATTTAGATGAATCTATAACAAATCGGAACTCGTCTTGATCTGGATTCCAGTGAAGTCCCAATGTTTTCATAGTGTCGCCTTCTTTGACATTAATTATTTTTTGCTCATCATTCGACATTATGCCAGTCAGCAAATTTTGATTGTTTGAAGACCATTTTCGTAATTGAAAACCAGCATTTGAAAGATTTTCACTCACTGCTCTTATTATGTATCTGCATTCGTCTTCGTTGTTGGCACCTGTCATTAAGTCGTCAACGTAAAATTCTTCTCTTATTATTTCTTTTATTCTTATGTATTTGTCTTTACATTGGTTTGCGACTTCTTGCAACGTTCGGACTGCTAAGAATGGAGCTGCTGCTGTTCCATACGTAACTGTTGTCAGTTTATATTCCCTTATTTTGTCTTTTGGTTGTTCTCTCCAAAATATTCTATGATATTCTTGATGTTCTTCAGCTATGTTGATCTGCCTGTACATTTTCTCGATGTCTGCCGTAACTACAAATTTCCATTGCCTCCATTTGATGATGATGTCAAAGATATTGTTTTGTAGTCTAGGGCCAATCATCATTGCGTCATTAAGGCTGTATCCGTTGGACGTCTTCGCTGAGGCATCGAATACAACTCTTGTTTTTGTTGTTAGGCTTGTATCTTTCACAACTGCATGGTGCGGTAGATAGTATTTGCCCATATTTTCGTGTTGTTTGTCTACCTTGACCATGTGGCCCAGGTTTTCGTATTCTCGCATAAACTGTATGTAGTCGATTTTTATTTTGTTATTAATCTTTTTCTCAAACTGTAAGAATCTAGCTAAAGCTTGTTTTCTAGATTCTCCAAGCTCTATATCTGTTCTTAGTGGCAACATAACTACATATCTGCCATTCGTATCTCTTTTTGTTGTTTCTGCAAATGCTTGCATGCAGATGTCGTTTTCTGATATTTCATTATCTTTTTCTATTTCTTCTATCTCCCAGAACCTCTCCATCGATGAAGTTACCGCTGACATGATTTTGCCACATTGTCGTTTCTCGTGTAGTGAGCCGGAAACTACCCACCCGAAAATCGTATTTTGTCCCACGATGCCATTGTGCTTCCTTACTCCTTCTTCAATTAACTTTGGATATAAGTCACTTCCGATGATAATGTCAATACGATCTTTTGTATTCAGGTTTGGATCTGCCAGAGTATAGTTTTCCCACTCATTTTTATTAAATTCAAATGATTTGTCAGGTAGTGGTTTTATAAGGGTGGGTAATACCAAAAACTCTGCTTGCATTTTGTTGTTGCTCATAAATCTTGGTCTTATCTCTAAATACACTCTTGATTTTGATGTACCCACTGCTGCATCTGAGAGTCCAGTTAATTCTGTACTTATTCTTTTCCTTGGCAAGGAGAGGATCTGCGCTGCTTCCTCAGATATCATTGATATTTGAGAACCTTGATCAATCAATGCCCGAAATAGACATGTTTCACCATTTGACGATGTGGCTGATATCTGTGCTGTAGCTAATATTACCATTGGACTCTCTATCTTCGTTACCATCAGGGATGATAATGATTTTTCTTTTTTATTGTTGTTGTCTGAGGGGCTCAATTTTTTGTATTGATTTCCCTCGACCCTTTTCTTCGTTTGGTAGTTTTCGTTGTGTAGTAGAGTGTTATGTGATTTATTACACTTCTTACATTTTATTTGAGAGAAGCATTTGGTTTCTGCACTGTGTTTAAGACATATACTGCATATTTGCTTATTGTGTACATATGCTAATCGATTGGGAATCTCGGTGTTTAAAAATTTCTCACAATAATAAATTCGATGACCATTCTGCATGCAGAAATCACAGTTCCACTCTCTTCTGTCTGATTGAGAATTTCCACTTTGTTTTTTGTATTCTTTGTTTCGAGTCGTTGTTTGTTGTTGAGATTCAAGGGTTTGAAATAATTGCTCAAGGAAGTCCATAACATCCTCCAGTTTTTGTATTTGGCTTGGTTTTTTGATGTGTTGCTCATATAATTGTAAGCCCTCCTTGTCAAATTTTCGAAGGAGTAGGTGAGCAAATATTTCATCGTTTTCATTGTTATGTTTGCCTATTGTCGATGTGATGATGTAAATACATTCTTTGCTGCGTCGTGAAGCTTTTTAACATTAGAAGGTGATGTAGCGTTCATCATTGGCATGTCCAGCAAGTAATTCAATTGTGTGGAGAAGTTTATTCTTTTATTTTCGTACCTTCTGACGAGAGTCTTCCATGCTTCATTATAGTTTGCCGAAGATCCTTGTATGAGGCTAGCAATAGAAGTTCGAGCTTCGCCGGTTTTACACGATCGCAAGTGATTTAATTTCACAGAATCTGGCACATTATTCTTATTGTGACCCAAATCTATGAATAGGTCGGAAAATATCTTCCACTCTTCAATTTTTCCATCGAATTTAGGCAGTTCAATTTTTGGACTTTGTGTTAATACATTTGCATATGGATCAGATTTTATGCTTTCATGTTTTTCTTCCAACTTGAAAAGAAGTAATTTCAGATCTTCTTCCAACTCG
The DNA here is from genome assembly GCA_963971375.1 of Platycheirus rosarum. Lineage (NCBI taxonomy): Eukaryota > Metazoa > Arthropoda > Insecta > Diptera > Syrphidae > Platycheirus > Platycheirus rosarum. The sequence continues at coordinate 232,423,945 of OZ020507.1, forward strand.
ATTATATAATTTTCTTCTCTGAATTCCTCTTCTTGTATTGGATTCATCTTAGACAGCTCAACTTGCAGTCGGTCATTCCACCGTTTCAATTTTCCAATCCATATGTTTTTTGTATGAGGATGGGAAATTGCCTCTAATTTCGCCTCGTCTATTGTTTTTTTTAAACTTTCCATTATTGTAAGTAATTTCGTTAAATCTATTTGAGTTTCATGATTTGTTATTGTTTTCATCATGAATTCATTCATTTGTTTTTGCTGCAAGTCTAGTCCAGTGGCTAGCTGCTGATTAACAGTTTTTATTTCTGCTATTTTGCTAGCTAACATTGCTTCGCTTGTGCCTTGTTCTACACTGTCCAGATCTTTGTTTTTCAGCAAATTTTGAATTTTCTGAAAGTAGTTCTCTGCTCCTTTCATCCATTGTTCCTTAAAATAGGGAACATCAATAACACCAAGCTTATGAAGTAGCTTGTCATTTTCCTTGAATGCTTGAAGCTTCTTTTCAGCATAGACAAGAATTTCTTGATTTTTGCTGCGTGTTGTTACACCTTCTCCATCTTTTAATAACTTTTCAAGGTTTTTTAATATTTCAACTTGTTTTTCAATTACTTTTAAATGCTCTGATGACATTGTTGAATTTTTTTTTTTTTTTACTTGTTATGATTTTTCACTGAATATGATTTTTTTACTTGTCAGTATTTGTAGCTCTGACAATGCTAATTTTCACTTTATAATTTTTTTTTTTTTTTTTTAGGTACTTGTCAGTATTTGTAGCTCTGACAACGCTAATTTTACTTTATCAGTATTTGTAGCTCTGATAACGCTAAATTTCGCTTGTTCGTTTATTAAAAATCTCTTACCACTGGTGGGGGAAAATTTTTAATACACGGTTCGAAGGACCAAATGTTGAATATAAACTCGGTTGTAAGTCGAATGAATACTAATTTTATTTCACTACATTACTACTATATATATACAATTTGGTTGTCTTATCTTGTATTCTTAACGTCTATGTTCTTATCTATCTATTCTTACTTATGTAATTTATCTGTAGATAACCGTCAGTGTATGCTTAGGGTAATCTGTCTTATCTTTATTTCACATACACATTGGGTTATCTATAGATTTGTTATGTTCATGTTTGAACAATTTGTTTGGAAATCAGTGTTATTTTGATTAACATTTTCATTTTCATTTTCAATTTTAATTTTTGTTTCATTACAAATATTTTTTTTAAATGTTTTTTAAAAAGAATCTGCTAAAAAGCTCTATAATTTAAACTAGAGTATCTTAACTGATTTTCATGTACAAATATAATCGTTAGCTTTTATTAAATATGTTAATCTGCTTAAAACTTTTTCAACTTTAGCAGGAATCCATCGTACAAAATTTTTAAAATCGCTTCTATACATAACAAACTCTCCTACACTAAATTTGTTTCTTCTATTAAGTTTTAAACTTTTTGAATTTATATCATTTTTTAAGATTTCCTTAGAATTATTATTAATACAAATTTTTTTATTATAATCCAAATTTGTTTTAACTTTAGTATTTAAAATATCAAAATAAAATTAAGGTTTATAAGAAAATATTAATTCTGAAGGAGTCTTGGACGTTGAAGTTGTAGGCGAATTCATGTATGTGAACAAATAATTTTTAATATTTTCTTGGCAAGACGTTTCCTTTTCGAGACAAATTTTTTTTTTTAACCTTTTTTTACATTTTGTACAGCACGTTCAGCAAGTCCGTTTGACTGAGGGTGGTAAGGAGGTGAATGAGTTAGTTTAATTTTAAATTTAGAACAGTAATTTTGAAATTTAAAGGAACCAAAAGGTTGTCCATTATCACACACGATTTCTTCCGGAAAACCAAAAATAACAAAAAATTCTTCGAGTTGTGATATCGTATTTTCAGCTGTTGTATTTTTCATAAATTTGATTTCGCAATATTTGCTATAAGAATCGACAATAATAAGAAAACTTTTTCCGGGAAAATAAAAAAAATCTATATGTACGCGTTCTTAAGGCGAATTAGTCTGCGGCCACTTGGTTGTCACTATTATCCCTTTCAACTTTTTGAGTCTTTTGACAAATCTCACAAGATTTTGAAAAGTTTTCAATATCTTTATCAAAATAATCCATCACACATAGGAACGGGCAATCATCTTCATACGCTCTATGTCTGTATGATTCGTATGTAAAATTTTCAAACATGAGTTGACTAAACACTTTGGTAGGATAATGCGATTTCCTTTATAAATACAACCATTATCGGTGGAAAGTGTATTTTTAATTTTGAAATATGGTGAACAAAACTGTGGAAATTGTTTTAGCCACCCACTCATTAAAAACGAATAAACACTATTTAGAGTTTCGTCATGCACTATATGCTCTTTAATAAGTGCAGGCTGTAGAAAAAAATCTTTTTCAGACGAAAAGAAATTAATGCCAACTGTCTCTACATCTGTACTTTCTTCGATTGGCAAACGAGAGAGACCATCGGCGTTTGACATGAGCGAACCACGTTTATATGAGATTGTATAATCGTACATGGACAGTATAACTGCCCAACGCTGAAGACGGGAAGCAGCTACAGGGTGAGTTCCCTTTTTTGGATTAAAAATCTCGCGGAGGGCTTGGTGGTCAGTATAAATGACAAATTTTTGACCATATAAATAACTATGGAACTTTTTGACTGCGAACACGATCGCTAAAGCCTCTCTGTGGAGCTGAGAGTAGTGGTTTTCAGACTCAGACAAAGTACTGGAGGCGAAAATGACAGGCTTTTCGACCCCATTGACCATATGTGACAGCACAGCTCCTACACCATATGGACTGGCATCAGTGGCTACAATTATTTCTTTCGACGGGTCAAAAAGTTCAAGAATGTTGTTTGTTAAAAGCAATGTTTTGTAATTTTGGAAGGCATTTTATGCCTCAGCACTCCAACTAAATTCAACATGCTTGCGAAGCAAATTATACAAAGGTTTTAGCTTTGACTGCTGTAGACAAATGAGGTATAAATTTACCATAATAGTTTATAAGACCTAAAAATGACTGTAACTGAGTTACATATTGAGGTGCTGGTGCCTTAGAAATAGCTTTGACCTTATCATCTTTTCGAATAATACCTCGGACAGAAATATTATGACCCAGATACGCGACTGACTCTTCCAAAAATTTACATTTATCGATGTTTATGCGAATATTATGTTCGTCCAATTTCCCTAGCACTTCAAATAACGTTTTTTTACACTCATCCTCTTAAGTTCCCCCGATTAGGATGTCATCTATATAACAAAACACGTTTTTAAAACCAAGAAGCACTCGATAAATTACGGATTGAAATATCGCTGGACCACTCGCGACACCTAAAGGCAATCGAAGAGAACGATATAAACCTTTTAAAGTGTTAATGACTAACAAAATCTTGACAAGCTGGATCGATGGCAAGCTGTTTGTATGCACCCGTAAGGTCAATTACGCAAATAACCGAACAATTTGCTAAATTTGCATAAATATCTTGCGGATTAGGCAAAGGATAAAATGCGGTTTCTATAAATGGGTTTATTGTCACCTTGAAATCCACGCAAAGACGATTATCCCCGATTGGTTTAGGGACAACAACCACTGGACTCGCCCAACGACTATATTCGACCGGCTCTATTACTTTGTCATTACACATTTTAATCAACTCGGCTTCGACTTTCTCGCGTAGTTTATATGGAACATTATACGCGGTGTGAAATATTGGACTCAAATTTTCTTTTAAAACAACGCTAGCTGTGAACCCGACAATTGGTCTTGCTAAATTTTTATCTAAAATACCCGGATATTTTTGTTTTATTTCAGTGACCACCTTAAATTTAATATTACTTACAACTTGAATACTTCTTTCAAAACAAAATTGTTGTCTCCAATTAGGAAATAGGGAATCTAACCACGTCCGACCAAGTAGAGGCTTCTTTGGCCATTGACCTTTGATTACAATTAACTTTAACCTGAAACTTCCATCTCCAAAACTGACTTCAGCATTCATACTTCCTAGTTCGTTTATAATGCTACCTGTAACAGAACAAAGATTATTATCAGAATTATTTAATTTTTCTTTAGGGAATCTTAAAATAAACTCAGCTTCTCTAATAATTGATGCCGTGGCACCGGTGTCGATTTCCATTGTGACAGGTTGACCATTTATAAAAAGTTCACACTGGAATGGTCCCTGTGCACATGTTGTTGATGACTCGGTGGTGTTTATGTTCATCGCTGGAACTTCGGTGTCACTTGTGTTGACAGCATTTACTTGATTTCATTCCCAACATTCCCATTTTTTTGCTGGGCACGTGTATGGGTTATGAAATCTTCCGCAACGATAACATGAAGGCAGACTGGACTCGAAATGACGATTGGACTTATTTGACTGATTTGACTGAGCTGCTGGTGCATGCGATTTATTTTCCTTGCTGCACTTTGATTACTTTGACGATTCAAATAGTTATTTCGTTGTTGATGATAAATTGCTTGTTGTGGCACAGCATGCAATGACTTTGACGTTTTTTGTGACAATTCCATATTTAATTCTTTTTCGCAGTATTTGTCGAACGAAAGAGAATCGTTATTTAGGACCACTTGTTGAATTTTTTCATCGCGAAGACCACCTTCTTGGCTCACCTTCCTCCTGTTTAGCTTTGTAAAATGCATACCTTTCAGCTCGTTTATTTTTCTTTGGTGAAAAATGATTCCGCAGAAATGACATCAAGGTGGAAAAATCCTTTGTGCTTGGAAGATCAGGCATTGTGAGAGACATCAAGACTTCGTAAATTTCAGCTCCAGCAATGGTGTTGAAAAGTGGAGTCTTAGCTTCTTCTTGACGATCTTTGACAATGAAGAATTGTTGGATTCTGTCTTCGTAAGCTTGCACCTGGCACAAATGGCTCGATGTGACCTACCAATCGATTGGACATTTTTACTTTTTTTTTTTATTTACTTTTTTTGCACGACTTTTTAAACTTTATCCTCGTCGCCAGATCTGTTATATTCCCCACTCACAAAACTATTTTACCGTTTTTCTTTAATTCCTTTATTTGATATATATTTATATTAAGATTAGGTGTACTACATTTGGCGGACAATTCTCGACTGACTCTAAAAAAACAGTTTATCTCACATACATATGTATACTTAAACATATGATCATACGATATCATTTTCTTGGAAGAGAGAAATGTGGAATGTCAATCATAGGGTAAACATACATATGTAACAAATAGATTCGCTTCCAGAAGACGAAATTAAAAACGAGTTTCTTGAGAGTTCTGCAATTCCGGCTGAAAAACACGTGACTATGCTGATCACAAGGTTTATCATATTCATCATAAGTTTTGTATACTTTATGGGGGGTATTTTCAGAGTTGATTATTCCAACATTCGTGGGCTCAGGAAAAATTTCTGTGCTGCATACGTTTATACTTCATTAAACAAGCCAGCTGTTTTGGCATTAAGTGAAACCCAAGTAGGAGAAAACTCTGATCACTCGGAATTTAACCTTCATGGGTATAACTTAGTGCCATTATTCTTTGCCTATCACGGAATCGCCGTATATATTAGGAATGATGTCGCATACCAACTTCTACCACAATATGGTCTGTGTTCAAATACAGATTTTAACTTCATGTGGTTAAAATTCACGGTAAATAAGCGCATTATACATACTTGTTTTATCTATAGAAGCCCTAATTTGGATAGAGTGTCAACTTCCAACGAATTTGATGCTTTGTCAGACTCTATTCAAAGTATTGTTGCCCATTATCCTCACACTGAAATCATTATTACGGGTGATTTCAATGTACACAATTCAAGTTGGCTTCGCTATTCTGGCCAGACAACACCCGAAGGAAGGTATGTTGAAATCTTTGCTGAGTTAAATCAACTAACTCAGCTTGTTGATGAGCCAACGCGAATTCCTGACATTACAGGCCAAGCCGCCAACACACTAGACTTGTTTTTACCTCCGATCCTGATAAACACAAAATTCGTGTTTTTTCGCCTCTAGGCACATCAGACCATTGTGTCATTTCTGCAAATCTCTCGTGCCAACAAAACTCAGTTGAAGAGAAACCCCCTAGGAGAACCGTTTGGCAATACGAGAAAGCCAACTGGGACGGTCTCAATAATTTCTTCAGGATCTTCAACTGGTCGCTCTGCTTCCTCGGTAGTGACATAGACTCCAGCGCAGTTATGGTAACAAATGTTATCCTCTTAGGTATGCGAAATTTTGTCCCGAATAGGTCAAAAAGTATCAAACCTAAAGATAACTCATGGTTTGATTCGAGCTGTTAAGAGATTATCAGGTTGAAAGAGGTAAGTTTCCGATGTTATAAAGCCAACAAAACCGAGGAAAACCGGAAAAAGTTTCAGCAAGCTAGAAAGGCCTGTAATGTTCTCATTCGCAAGACTAAATTTGTACATGAAAACAAAATCCGGCAAAAAATACTGCAATGTCCCAAAGGCAGTAAAAATTTTTGGTCATTTGTTAAAAACGTAAAGAACTCCTCGTCATCATCGGTTCCTACGCTTGTCTTCAATGATACTCCTGTTGTCAGTTCTCAAGAAAAAGCAGATCTGCTTGCAGCCCAATTCGCTGCTAACTCAACGCTGCCAGCAGGTGTTTGTACTCCTCCTGTACTCGAGAGCGTAAATGACTTCATGGGACCTATCTTCTTTCGCACTCGTACAGTCGCAAGAGTATTAAAAGATCTTAACATAAACAAATCCGCTGGCCCGGATATAATCCCCGCTATTGTTCTGAAGAGGTGTTCTTCAACGCTGGCAAAACCATTGCGTAAGCTTTTCCATCAATCCTATTCCTCTGGTCTCTTTCCGAGTGAATGGGAAACAGCATTTGTCCAGCCAATCCCTAAGAAAGGCGAATCTTCTTCTCCCTCAAACTATCGACCAATTGCACTTACGTCCCTTCTTTCCAAGGTCATGGAAACGTTGATTAATTTTCAGCTTAAGAAATATCTTGAGGACCGAAAGCTTCTTAATGACCGGCAGTACGGCTTTCGTAGCATTAGGTCAACTGGTGATTTGATGGGATATCTCACCGAAAAGTGGAACCAATCTCTCCATCGTTTTGGGGAAAGCAAAATTATTGCACTTGATATTTCTAAGGCATTTGATAGAGTTTGGCATCAAGCTCTTTTATCGAAAATGCGTGCATTTAGACTCGACAAATCTCTTCTTCGTTGGATTAGTAATTACCTTTCGAAACGCTCAATACAAGTTGTATTGGACGGATTCAAGTCTGATTCTCACAAAATAAACGCTGGCGTGCCCCAGGGCTCTGTTTTGTCTCCGATTCTCTTCTAATCCTATCAATTGTTTCGCTGACGACAGTACTTTCAGCTTCTCATATTCGTTTCCAGATTCACATCCTCGTTCTTCGGATGTGGTACTGCAACCGCAGCGTATGAAAAGTTCATTAAATTCTGATCTTGACAGCATTGTACAATGGGGAATAAGAAACCGCGTAGAATTTAATGCTTCGAAAACACAATGTTGTCTTTTGTCGTTAAAGCGAAATATACCCCTAATGCCACTATCCATGAGTGGCACTTGCATAGAGGAAACCAACCACCTCTCAGTTCTCGGTATGTGCATTACAGACCACCTTCTGTGGAATGACCACATATTTGACGTTGCCAAAAATGCCGCGAGATGTTTAGGTTTCCATCGAAGATGCAAGAAGTTCTTTACCCCGTCTGATCTGGCTACAGTATATAAAGCATATATTCGCCCTAAACTTGAGTATAACTCCCACATTTGGGCAGGTGCTGGTGTAACCCACTTGAGTTTTCTAGATAGAATACAAAAAAGAGCTTTAAAAATGATAGGCGATCGAACAATAACAGAAACATTTACATCTCCGGAGCACAGACGTAATGTTTCCTGCTTTTCATTATTCTATCGCTACTTCCATAAACAATGCTCTAGTGAAATAGCCAGTTGCATTCCTCCCCTGAAACGCTTTAACCGTAATACTCGCACTGCAAGGAATGCCCATCATTATACCCTTGAGCCCAACTTCGGACGTACTGTCAAGTACAGGGATTCTTTCTTTAGTCGTACCACGCGAATGTGGAATGCCTTGCCAGACTCTGTTTTTCCCTCCCACTTTGAAGTGCAGAACTTTAAAACAAATGTGCATCGTTACCTCCTTTCACATCCTTCCCTATTTTCCTAAAGCCCTCGCTGTGTTTAATTAACATTATAAGGGTAGTCAAAATCCCTTTAGTGCGGGCTAATTATAAAAAAAAAAAAAAAAATCTATGGCGAAGGCAGATCTATATGAATAAAAATAAACTCAAGCAATACATTTTGGGGACCCTGTCTCGTCAGAATTCCGACTTTGCTACTCAGGATGAAAAAGACGCAGAAGCGTAAGCTTTTCTGATGCGTGGTTTGGAATCAGGCCAGCTAAAATACCTGTCTGAATGTAGAACGTCTGCACAAATGTGGTATAGATTAAGGACGGTGCACGCGGAGAAAAGCGATCAATCTGTACAGGTGCTTTTGTATAGGTTCATCAAATGTAGGATGGAAGAAGATGGAAGCATGGCTGACTTCGTGGCTAGGGTTACGTCTCTTGCTCAGGGCTTAAAAGACATGGACCGAGAGCAGAAGGAACAAGTTGTTATAGCAAACATTTTAGGTAGCTTAACATCGAAATTCGACAATGTGACAACTGCATGGTATGCTGTGCCACGGACAGCTCAAACAACCGACAAGCTCACTGACCATTTGGTTAATGAAGAGGCTCTTCTTAAGTCAAGGTCAAATGGAAGTATACGTGCTAGTTCATCAGAAGCTGCATACATGGCAAGTAGTAAGTGGAAGCAACCAACCAGAAATGAGGGCAACTATAAAAACACAGATAGTATTTCAAATCGCAAAGGTAAATACAATTTTTGTTCCAAAGAAGGTCATTGGGCTAGGGAGTGCCTCAAGAAGCAACGAGGTCAGCAGGGGAGAAACAATGCTCAGTCGTTTATGGTTGAATCAAGGCAAGGGCTAAATCATCTTCGTCATTTTTTACCGATAGAGCAGAGCTGTTTACGTTGGAAACATAGAGAGCTACTAACAAAACGAGACGGAGCTACAGACCACATGTTTTTTCAGAGGGAGTGGTTTAAAAATTTCGTCTCATTTGATAACAAAAAATTTCACGTACGAGTTGGTGATGGTTTCTCGTTGAATGCGGAAGGTATGGGTGATGTAGAAGTACTAATACCTCATGAAGAGTCATCTTCAACTATCAAAAACGTACTTTATGTACCACAATTGGATAAGAATTTTATATCTGTGCTTAAGGCAACCGAGAGAGGTTTTAGGGTCATCTTTGAGGAAGGTGCCAACCAAGTGACATTTGTGAAGAACGGACAGCTGGCTGTTGATGGTTTCAGAGATCGCAAGCTTTATAAAATGAATCTAAAGTCAATCAAGAAAAAGGAAGTAAATTCCTTGTCTTCTGAATCTTCTATGATGCTGTGGCACGAGCGTTTTGGACATGTAAGCTTCAACATGCTAAGCAAGATATATAGAAATAACGTCGTTGAAGGTTTAAACATTAAACATAACACAGAGAAGAATCCGTTCTGCGAGGGATGTGCATATGGAAAATTATATTGTTTAAGTTTTCCAAAAGAAGGTGCAAGTCGGTCTACGATTCCTGGTGAAACTTTGAATGCTGATTTATGTAGAAAAATGAGTGTTCTTTCTATTGGTGGAGCTAACTATTTCATGCTCTTGAAGAATGACTGTTCCAAATTCTGTTTTGTTTTCTTCTTAAAGAACAAATCTGATGTTTTAGTGAACCTGATGCAATTTTATACCGAAGTTTAAGCAAATGGACATCATATCAAGAGATTGCGAACTGACGGAGGCCTAGAATTCTGTAAGGGAATCAAGCATGAGTTGTCAACACCCAGAGCTCCAAAACCATAATGGATTTATAGAGCGACAAAACAGGACAATTGTGGAGAGTGCTAAGGCAATGTTGCATGCTCGAAATTTGCCACAATATCTTTGGAGCGAAGCTACTAATACCTTTGTTTATTTAAGGAACACAACGGAATCACGGATTTTAAATGGTTTCACTCCTTATTGGAAATGGTATGGAGTTAAACCTTCGATGGCACATCTCAGAGTTTTTGGAAGTGACTGCTACGTTCATATCCCAAAAGAACAGTGGACAAAACGGGAGACGAATGCTATCAAATGTCAGACGGTTGGTTATAGTGAAGGTAACAAGGCATACAGATTGTATGATGCAGCAGGCAGAAGGATTTTTATAAGACGAGATGTAATTTTCAACGAGCTCTCTACAAAGCCTCATGTCGTTGTTGAAAAAGTGCCAAGTTGAACAAAAACCTACCTGGAAGTCCAGAGTGATGACGAACGTCCATTGGGTACAGAAGATGTAAAAAAAGTTGACGCAAACAAACAAAAGTGGAAAAATCCTAGGTTACCAATTCAAAGGGATCCATATCCAAAGCGAAATGTAAAGGTTTTGGACACAGAAATAACGATGGCTGAGTTGTGTGCGGTGCAGTTAGGTCCATTATGATCTCGAGGAAGCCATGGAGGATGAAGATTCAGAAAAATGGTTGCAGGCAATTAACGATGAGCTGGAAGTACTTGAAAAGAACAAGACTTGAGGTATGGTTTCTAGACCAATTGATAAAAACGTCATCATGAATCGTTGGTTTTGCAAGAAAAAGTATAAGTCTGATAGGATAACGATAAATACAAGGCTCATTTGGTAGCAAGCTGCTTCTCACAAAAGCGAGGGGTGTATTATGAAGAAACTTTTGCTCCTGTCGTTAGATATGAATCGGTAGGATGTCTCTTAGCAATTGCAACTGCTTTTGATCTCCAGATCTAGATTTGCCGTGAATACTGCCTTTTCACACGGAGACATAGAGAATGACATTTAAATGGAACAGCCTTATGGTTTTGCAGAGGACGATCGAGTATGTCTGATGAAAAGAAGTCCATAGGGACTAAACCAAGCTTCACGCCAGTGGAACAAGACCACTACTTAGGGGGCGCAACAGTTCAGGACGAACCTGGGACTCAACCAACATGCCTCTTCAGCCAACTCGATCTTTCGCTAGCTGCCTCCAGTTTCGCACTCCAAGTTGGTTGAGGTCGTCACTTCAGCGCGCCACCTAAGGCGAGGTCTTCCTTGTGTCTACCCTCTGGAATGGAACCGAAGATCCTGCTAGCCGGAGCATTGCTCTCCATTCACTCTACATGAACCTAGTCATCTTAAACGTGATATGCGTATTTTTTGACCACGTCAATGTCGCTGTACAGCTCGTATAGTTCTTGGTTGAACCTTCTCTTCCAAAGCCAGTTAACGCAGGTAGGGCCAAAAATCTTCCGAAGAATCTTACGCTCGAAACGACTAAGGATATCTTCATCCGCTTTAGATAGAGTCTATGCCTCGGCACCATAGAGCAGGACTGGGATGATTAAGGTCTTATACAGAGTCTCCTTTGTCTTTCGAGAGAGGGCTTTGCTACTCAATTGCCTTCCTTGCCCATAGGAACAGCGATTAGCAAGAGTAATTCTTCGCTTTATTTCTGACGAGATGCTGTTGTCAGATGTTATAGCGGATCCGAGGTAAACAAAGTCCCTAATTACCTCAAAGTAATACCTGTCTATTGTGATTTTTTGTCCCATCCGCCAGTGTTGCATGTCCCTTTTTGTGGACAGCAGGCACTTGGTTTCGGCCTCATTGACAGCTAGTCCTTCGGCTTCAATGCTAGCAAACGCCCCAGTGACAGCTCGCCGAGTTCTGCCAATGATGTCTATGTTATCAGGGTTTGCTAGCAATTGCATAGACTTGAAAAAAATTGTGCCACTAAAATTAACTTGCGAGTTTCTTATAATTTGTTCAAGTATTAAATTGAAGAAATCGCACGATAGCGCATCACCTTGTCGCAATTCTTCTTTGACATCAAAGCTTCAGTGAGGTCAGTACCAACCTTGACGGAGCAGCGAGAGTTCTCCATCGTCATCCTGCACAGTCAGACGAGTTTTGTGGGGATGCCAAAACCAGGCATGGCTCTGTATAGCTCGTCTCTATAAATGCTATCGTACGTGGCCTTAAAATCGATAAAGAGGTGATGGGTTTTGATTTGGAATTCTTGGGTTGTTTCCAAGATTGCCGTAGCGTAAACATTTGATCGATTGTGGACTTTTCTGGTCTGAAACCACACTGTACTTATCACCGACTGTGACTCTAATACGAGGTTTCCATTTCTATCTCTACAGGCTTCTGTGCGGTTTTTTCCCTTGGCGCGTTCTTTTTACCTGTTGGTATAACTTCCGCACCTTGTTCCTGGAATAGCATCTCTCAATATCTTCGATCGCGCCCTTCTCATGCTCTCTCTTTTTCTTTTGGAGAAGCCGGTGTTCTTTCCGTCTTTTCTGCTTGTAGAGCTCACGAGCAGCTCTCGTCCTTCTTTGCAGCGCCGCTTTGTATGCCTCTTGTTTGGCTGCATGGGCCTGTCTGCATTCGTCATCGAACCAGAGGTTTCATGGTGGTGGTCTGGTGAAACCTAGCACATTAGTTGCGGCATCTCTGATGGCTTGTTGGCAGTGTTGCCACTGGTCTTCGGCACTTGATGCTGGCGGTACTGGATTTCTTGTGAGGTTACGGAATATTCAATCGGCAAAGGTTCTGGTAGTTTCTTGCGATTGCAGCTTTCCGACGTCATATTTCCTTACAGTTTGTGGTGTTCGGGTTATTCGCATTCTTACCTTGGCTGCAACAAGTTAGTGATCCGAATCGATGTTAGCTGCTCGGAAGGTGCGAACATCCAAGATACTGGAGGTCTTGCATCGATCACAACGGGATCAATCTGGTTGACGGTTTTTTTGATCTGGGTGTCGCGAAGTCCCTTTGTGTATATCGAGATAAGGAAACCGAATGGTTGCAATGGTGATGTTATGTGCTGCTAGGAAGTCCATTAGCCTAAGTCCGTTTTCGCCTAGTACGATCTTAACGTCGTACTTAGCGCATTGCTCATAAGTTTTGTCGGGCAGCTCATAGAAGTGATCCTCGGGGCGTCATCTTTGTCCTCTGTGGGGCATGAACGCATATTAGGCTAATGTTGGCGAATTCAGCTTTGATACGGATTGTCACAAGTCGCTCACTTACGTTGCCTAAGTCTGCCGTTTATGACGAATCCGCACCCAAATAAACGCTGTGGTCTTCTTGCACAATCACCGTAGTACATGTCATATTTTTTCATCCTCCTTTTGCCCGGCCCATCCCATCGCAATTCCTAGATGGTAGTAATGCCTGCTCTGTAGCAGTCTAGGGCCTCCGCTAGTTGTTCGGCTGCACGTGGTCTGTTAAGAGTTCTAATATTCCACGTGCAGATCCGAAGGTCGTTGTCCTTAATTCGTTTTTTCCGGGTCGTCAACAGTTAATCCGTCCTTTTCCGAGGCTATTGGTCGTTTGGCAACTTTTTTTTCCATAGCAGGGTTGTTAACCTCACGCCCAACCCCCAACCTGGAGGGCCAGGATGGATTGTTGGATTCCTTGGACAAAAGAAACCGAAGAATCCGGAGTCAGTAACCCGCTTCGGGGATATGAGCGCTGCGATTGGCCCATTAAGGGCTCATCCCCACCATCCCTATTTCAATGCCCTGACTTGTATTGAATTGTCCCAGTGACCTTGTCTTCAAATACGTTTAAGTAGCTCATTAGGGCATCTGCTTCGTTGACGGTTGACGCCACTGTTGGTCGTCGGTTGGGCTCATCCGCCTTCATCTATTTTTTCTGTGTTCAACACTCGTGCTTATAAGTTTAGCATGAGAGGGGAGGTAAAACAAGCACAATTGATGTGTATGAGATAGTTACAACTGTGTGCATCACCTGGTTGACGCCTTTCAGCGCCTACACCATTCATTCAGCACCCAACCTCCAGTGGAACAAGAAGGTGGTGCAATTTTTATTGGAGTTTGGATTAAAACAGTTCTACAAAGTCTCTAGTCATTTTTACTTTGCATTATATGTGGACGATGGACTTGTCTGCGGTGATAACAGGGCTGCTATTCGAGAGCTTTTGAGGCAGTTAGATAACAAGTTCAAGATAACACACAAAGAAGCGGAGTGTTTTGTTGGCATGACCATCGAAAGGGGCAGAGAAAAACGTAAAATCAAAATACTCCTATGTGCTTATGCGAAGAGGGTACTTGAGCGCTTTAATCACAGCGAAAGTATACCTGTCTTAATTCCTGCCGATCCATGTATGAAATTTACAAAAACAGGTAATGATTGGGATGGTACAGATACTAAATTATTTCCTTATCGAGAAGCTATCGGTTCTTTGATGTGTTTAATGATTCCTACCAGGTCGGAATTAGTTTGCATCATTGGAGTTTTTAGTCGCTACATGGAGGACCCAAAATAAATGCATTGGCAAGGGATTAAACGAGTTCTTAAATATTTAAATGGAACTTTGTCACATGGAATAACTTATGGCGTGAGCACGAACGAGACAACGCTGACCGTCTATTCTGATGCTGACTCGCTACCGTATGTCTTAGACGAACCTTAACAGACTTCAGGTGCATACAGACAAAACCAACACCGATGTTTTGCGATAATCAGAAGGCGATAACAATAGTCAAAAATTCAGAATCATCGAAGAGAATTAAACACATTGATACACAGTTCTTCTAAACTTGCGATCAACAAAACAGTGGAGAGATAAATGTGCAGTTAATTTCTGCAGATAACCATCTGAAGACCCGTTGACGAAACCGTTGGCCAAAGAGAAATTTTGCAGAATGAGAGATCTTTATGGGATTTGCTGAATTTATTTTTATTGAATTAATTGATTTTATTATTATTATTATTTAAAAAAAACGAGAGGGAGTGTTGAAATAATCGTTTTTTGTTTGTTCTTACTGTACAATATCAAACTCATTTTGTTCTGTACTTTCATTTTGACATATCTCACATGTTTTTTTACTTATACATTTTTGAAACTATCATTTTGTAAGCTTCCTCACTATCATCACTTGTAATTAAGATTTTACCCGAACAGTAATAAAACAAAAATCTTATTTGATTAAAATCTCAATTTATAGGAACTTATAGTTTACTATAGGAAGAAACAATTATTCCTATTCCTTTTTTTCGTCAAATCATTTTACATGAATTTTGCGAGTAATCACATTGTATTAACTTGTTTTAAATATTACAAATATTGACAACTTTTGGTGTCGATCTTAAGCTCATAGAGGCCGGACGTCGGGTGGAGGTGCGCGCACAAATAATTAAAACAAAAGTCAAAAAAAAAATTATTGCGCATAGTTATCGCGAGTGTTTTAAAAAAAAATAATATTACACACTCGTTTGAGAAATTGGCAAAACCCCCTCTCGTGTACTGTAAGGAAAATATCAATATCCACTCGCGTCGTCGGAAGAAAGATAAGATGCCCATTCGCGCTGTGGAAGAAAAAAAAATAAAAAATAATATACACTTGCATAACAAATCAAATTATCCTTTAATCTGTCCGAGACCTTTGTGCTTCTTAACTGCCTCTTAGAGCTGTTTCATTTGTGATTGATTCGGTCTTTATGACCCGTTCATTAAAAAATATTGATGATTGCAATCATGTTAAGAGAATCATATCAATCATTCAATACTTTTCAAATGAACGTCCCAAAACCATCGGAACACGAAAATGGAACTGAATCATTGCAACACACAGGCAGAAAAGATTCAGACATTCAATAATGATTGAATTGAAATTAATGAACAAAACTAAAGTGAAACTGAACTGATATTCAATCAAGAATCAAGGCAAAACACAGAGACTAGAGAGAGAGAGAGAGAGACATACTTGAACATTAAATATTATGTTTCCATTTCTGCATTTCGATTCATTTTCAATAGTGAACATCAACACCATTTTATTATGGTTTGTTTAGACTAAGTAAAAAATATATAGAATGTACGAAATTAGAACAATCTTCGAACGTTGGATATTTAAGAATTATTTTTTATTTTATTCTCATACATCTTTTTCAAACTAGTATCTATATTTCGTTCGAAAATAAAAAAAACTCAAGTTATCAATTACTATGAAGCAAAATTGTAGAACTAATGCATTAAAACTTGATTAGTGTCACATTAGGTTTAAATTTGCATGAAAATGTGGGCACTTTAATTTGTGTGAAAAGTCTCGAACTAATTTTTTTTTATAATTTTGCACCTTTGTATACTTGTACTTCTTGTACTTATTTCAGTAATTTAAAAAATCATTTTTCTAAAATCGGAGAGTGAGATTTTATTCGGTGGAAATATTTATTCTTTTAATAATTATTTTACCAAAAAACAGTTTTTGAATTGTGTACTTTTTGGAAACAGCTCATTGGATATCTATCAAAGTTAATATTAAAAAAAACACCTAGGTAGCAAAAAAAACTCAAACAATTTTTTTTCTATACATAATAAGTTTTTTTTAATTTTAATTAATTAATACTTTAATGTCACCTCTTTATTATTATAAACTCTAGAAACTGTATACCGAAATCTGAAAAAAAATTGTGTGTGATTATAGGGTCT
The DNA here is from genome assembly GCA_963971375.1 of Platycheirus rosarum. Taxonomy (NCBI): domain Eukaryota; kingdom Metazoa; phylum Arthropoda; class Insecta; order Diptera; family Syrphidae; genus Platycheirus; species Platycheirus rosarum. Next base: position 232,440,598 of record OZ020507.1, read on the forward strand.
ATAAGGCAAGTTTAGGATTCCTGAATATAAAAAAATGAGATAACAAACAATCAAACATGACATTTCGATGATAGAGATACCATCGTCGTCGTCGTATCCCGATTGTGATATTTTGTTAGTTTCTCAAGTAAATTAGTGGAAGTAAAGGAACTCGATGAATTATTTCATTGAGATGTTGTGTCCTTTTTACAAAAGTAAACTGCTCATCTGTTTTATTAATGATAATGATCACATCTTTCTCATTGCCACTACACAATATTCGTTAATCAATTTCTTTGAATGTTCATATTGATGTATCGATATAAAATTTTCTATCGAAACCAATTTTTTATACCTATAACTTGTTTTCTGTTTGCTTACAATTCCGTTTAGACTGTCAAAACGATAGTTGTCAAAAAGCGCTCACACAACAACAAAAAAAAACTTGTTTCATGTTCGTTTTTTCAAGAAAAATTTTTGTATATACATTCTATATAGTACTCTCATGGTGGTCTTTTTTCGTCTGGCCATATTCCTGGTTGATTCGGAACTATCGCAACTAACTCTAAATAGTGGAGACGAGAACATTTCCCGATATTTTACCAGTATTTCACACGCTTTTGTTATTTGTTTTTATTCTATATCCACATCAATTGGCGATTTCAGCGCGCCTCATTGCGACTTGATGCAGAACTAAAAAATTATGCTCCATGATAGTACTATATACAAAGGAAAAATCTGAAATCTGGGATCAAATCTGAAAATTAAAAGCGAATTCGACACAAGATTAATATACAATGCCGAAATCCGAGATTTCATTTTGGTAGGAACATAGTACAATCAAAAATCAAAATGTAACCGTACCATTAGTAGAGATATTAAGATTGTCATTGTATATACATTGCCTATAGTACTATCATGAGACGAGAAAAAATCTTTTTCCCTAGAGCCGCTTGGAGTGCTAGTGTAGGACATTTTATTTGAGTGAGAGAGAATTAAGAGCATGTTTTTTAGTGTTATGCTTCGTGCTTAGTTTCCTGCGCATGTGCAATGTGACAATGTGAGGCAAGAAAAAACCGAAGGAGAACATGAAATAATTCAGTATCTTGTTTTGTTCATTGTAACTATATATGTGTATAAACTGCTGGCAGTTTTGAAGTTAATATATAATGGTTTCGCTTAGCTGAGGCTTAGTTTTTTGTAAGGATTTATACAAGATCCAACATTTTCATTGTTTACGTTTTTTTATATGGAATATGTAATATGAGAACTGGTTCTTACATAAGTATTTATACATGCGTACGTCATTGACGAGACTTTTGATTTGAGTTTTTTAGGATTTTCAAGTTTTGTATGAGCACTACCTACATACATATTTGTCATATTTGTACATATATACATCATTGACCAGACTTTTGATTCGAATTCTTTAGGATTTTCAATTTTTTTACTATTCTATTATGAAGGTTGTCGTCTTCAAATAGTGTACACATTCATTCTTGAAATTTAAACACAAACTTACTTGTTGCTGTATTTATACAAAGATACAAAGGCCCTTGCAATGGATGGATTTTTGTTTTGAATTTTACTTTCCATTCAGATAGGTACCAACATATACATATAGGTACATAGATATGTATGTGTAGGTATCTATCTGAATGAACTATGTGCAGAAATTCAATCAAAAATTGTTTGTAAATTGATTTATATTATTATTGATTGATTATATATTATTGATTTATAGTAACAAAGATCTTTTGTTTGTTTGAGGTTTATATAATAGGAACTAGTTGACCCACCCAGCTTAGCTCGCGGGAAAGAAATTTATAGTTAAACCAAAGTATTTCTTTGTACTAATCTTCTATAGAATTGCTAAAAATACCACGGGTTTTTTACATTTGTAACACCTAATTGTTTAATTTTTACTTGCAATTATTATAGGTAGGTACTAAGTACAAGTTATGCATCATGCAGAAAAAAAAATTTGAGATAACAATCAAATACCTATAACATTGCGATGATAGAGAAACATATTTGGCAAAATTCTGTCCGTCTACTAAACGGTTTGGCCAGTTGTCTTTAAATTTGGAATATAAGTTTATTTTGACATTCGACATAGGATTTTTTTAATTTCTTTTTTAGCTGATACTTGCGATATAACCGTCAAGTAAAAGCTTATTTTTGTCAACAACAGCTCCAAGAATTTTGTATGTAAGAAATCAATGTGCATTCAATTATGGTTAAAAAAAATATGACGGTGGGCTAAAACTGGCACCACCCATAGGAGTTTTTTTTTGGCATCGACTTTTCTGAGAACTGGTTAGGTAACCGATTACAACCAAAATTGATATTAAGGAAAATGTAAGTAGCTTAAGTAATCTTACACTAAAATATATTTATATAGGTATATTTAAAAATACCGGCAACATTTAAAATAATGTGCTATACCTTTTTTAAAGCAAAAAGTCTGTTCAATCATATTATTTTTTAAATAAAGAATTTCAGAAAAAAATAAATATATAAAAGGCACGACTGGTTTGCACGTACTTGCTTGTGTGCTAATTTGTTTATTTAGGGGCAGGTGTAAGCTTTTGTTTTCTCGATTGAAATTTTTTCATTCAGTAGTAATCGAATAGTTTTTTACTTGCGATTTATAGGGACTATAAGGCAAGTTATGCATTCGTAAAAAAAAATCTAACAATCAAACATGACATTACGATGATAGAGAAGTCAAAAAAGTGGGTACGGAAATTCCGTCCGACAGTTTTTGGAATTGGCATTCGAGCTCCAAAACTAACGGTACCTGCCATATAACTTTTAATGAAAAACTTATTTTTCTCGAAAACGGCTCCTACGATTTTGATAAAACTTTTAGAATGATGTTTTCTATGCAAAATCTATCTTTAAGTTTAAATGGATTTTTGAGAAAAAGTTTTATAACGGTACCTCCCATATGACCGGTTTTTTCAAATTAGACTTTCTCGTTAACTAATCGACGGATTTTGATAAAATTTTCAAAATATGTAGTTTTTTATGATTTAAATAATATTGCTTATTAAAATTTTCAAAAACATTTTTTTCTTAATTTTTAATTTTTTTTTTAAACTTATTTTGTTTTTTGAATATTTTGACAAAGATTTTTTTAATTTTTTCTCCTAGTATAAACTATAGATTTCTTTAAATTGACATACTCAAAAAAAATGTATATATATGTTTTCGAAAGTTTTTTCAAAAAACTGGTCGAACGATTTTGAAATGAAAAATTTATAAAATAGAAAACAGCAACAGAAATAAGATGGCTTACAACATTTTTTCCAAAAAACGTTATGAATAGTTTTTTTTGATTTCATTAAAAAATTATTTGTTTAATATTTGTTTTATATTGCTCGATTGAGCCCTAGCCACTAGTCTAATGAAAGCAAATTTTGTTATTTATATTATTATTTATTTATCGTTATTTATTTTAAAGCATTCTATGATCGTAACAGCATACAGCATACAGAATAAATAATAAGGACGCCTATGATAAACACATAAACATGCAAAAACAACTAACAAATAAAAAAAATACTCGATTACCTACTGAATGCAAAAATTTCAATCAAGAAAACAACTCAACTCAACGGTCATATGGTACTTCCTTTACTTTTAGGCCTACAATTTAAATTTCAATGTCCCCTCTGGGGAATGCGAAAATAATCACACACACCAAGTTTAAAGATAATCGCCATTTAGGCTGCAGCTCGTTATACATACCTACTGACAGACAGACAGTCATTTTTTGTCGATCACTTTTTTAAACTTCTCTATGATCGTTATGTCATGTTTCATTGTTATCTAATTTTTTTTTATATTCACAAATTCTAAACTTGCCTTAGTCCCTATAATCGCAAGTAAAAATTGAAAAAACTCCTGTGTAAAATGTCAAAATAACCTTAAGTTCTAAATTTGAAGACGATTGGCTCATCGGTTTAGGCTATAGTCCAAAATACATCCGTACAGACAGACCTACAGACAGACGGACAGAACTTTGCCAGCAACTCAAATATGTTTCTCTATCATCGTAATGTAATGTTTGATTATTATCACAATTTTTTTATGTTCACGAATCCTAAACTTGACTCATAGTCCCTATAATCACAAAGCTACTTGTGCATAAAATTCAACATCAACGATAACGAAGCCAATGAAATGAAAATTCAAAAAATAAAATCATTGTCGATCCTCTTCGTTGTTCACCGTCACCGAGAACAGGATATACACAATACACATACACATGTGCTTATTAAGTTTTCCTTTTTAGTATCTCCCTCACCCTCGCTCACACCATCTACCACACCGACAACCGACCGATCGACCTGAATTTAGCTGAACATTTTATCAAAGATAATATAACAAGTATCCCTACGTAAATACACACATTATGTAGGTATGTATGTAGGTACATACCTAAATATCTACCTACCCTCGAATGTTTTATATGAAAAAAATATAAAACTCAAAATAAACTTATCAACCAGCTTAAACATATACCCACCCCCCAGACACCATTCATTTACAAAAGTCGTTTTTCTTCTTTTTTGTCAATCCTTTTAACTAGCCATCTCGTCGCCCTGCTTGTGTGAAGCAATCCAGTTGTGCAAAAAAAACTATACTCGCATCATTGTATATATGTAAACTGCTAACTGCAAAGAGTAAAGTACATGTTCACAGAGTTTCTCTTAGAATTCTCTTTGTTCGACTCGTTCGCCTCTTTCAATTTACCAAGTTAATTTTCCCTAGAGCCGCTTGGAACGCCACCGTCCACCGGTCGTCATGATAGTACTATAGCAGTCTATATACAATGATTATGTTCAAATAATTCTTAATTTGGACTTTGTAAATAAGAGAATCAGACTTCAGATTTGGTTTTTATTTAAAAACAATTCCATAAGATAATTGAAATTGGTTTGGATATGTCAGCAAAGATGCTTTTTAACTTATACGACAATGACAGGGTTTGTCTGGCCAGTGTTTTAATATTCATGTTGTTTTATATCTTTTCTTATAACGGGTCCGCCAAATAACTTCTTTTTTTTTTTTTTTTTGAAAACGCTTCATCTACATTGAGTGTAGCTTCGGCTTTGTCGCACGTAGCGCCGTCCTGTTGAAACCAAATGTTGCCAATATCCGATAACGATCGCCATTGACTGTAACGGCCATTCCTTGCTCATTTTCAAAAAATGGCCCAATTATGCCTCTGGACCAAAATCCGCACCAAACAGTGACTCGTTTTGGGTGTATCGGCTTTTCAATGTATGCGTGCGGGTTTTCTGTGCCCCAAATGCGACAATTTTGCTTGTTTACATACCCGCCAAGATCAAAATGAGCTTCATCTGAAAAGATGATTTTTTTTGGCAAAATCGGCATCTTCTCTAAGTCGATAGCAGGCAGTAATGTCGCACTAGTTGAACAAAAAACGTTAGATGGCGGACCCTTTACTAGTTTCAGTTATATTATAGGTGTAGAATAGGAGACGAGTAGTGGCTATATAGAGGATTTTATATTAGAATCACTCATGTTGAACCTATCCACGGTAAAGTATCGGTTCAGAAATTGTTTCGAAGATACTTTCTTCACTTGCATGTAAATGGTTTCATTTGTCTTTATTTTCTTTTCTTAACTTTGTTAAACACGATAAGCAAGCGTAGGAAAAGAAGGAATGTCAAGTGTATTCATTTTAATTTAATATGATTGATACGTATGTCACTAAATATAAATAGAAATAAATATATTAAAAAAAAAAACAAAACAACATAACATAACAAACAAAGGAAATGACTAATAGTTATTGAACAAATTGCAGCGTAGTGTAAGAAACAAATAAATTAATATACATACATATGTACATAGGAACGATTTTAAAAATTAAATATTAATACAAAAAATGTTGCCGACAAATCAAAAACGAAAAAAACGAATAACAAATTGTAATTCAAGAAGAGCCTTGTGCCGCTTTTGTGGGCTTTAAACTACTTCGCCTACTCTCAACAGTGAGGCCAGCCTTTGAAAATACTCTTTCGCAGGGAACACTTGTTGCCGTTATACAGAGCCTTTGAAGGACAAGTTTGTATAGCCTTGGGTACACATATTTACGATCATTCCACCATTTTAAGGGATCATCACTCCGTCTAATGAGAGGTTCACTTATATACTTATCAATTTCAACAATGGTGGCTGCATGTTGGTTGGGGTTTGCAATTATGGTGTCTACATGGGAATCGAAGTCTCCCCAGATCAGCGAATGGACGTCTTCTTGCCTTGGTATCGGTTCTTTGGATTCTGATGTTTTAATAGGTGGGCCCGTGTCGTCTGGATGGCATTGGACCTGGAGTGAGTAGTCAAACTGTTGGACTTTAAATCCATGTTTTTTGAACCCTGAGTCCAATGAAGTTGCCTCTGCTACCTTTTCATCCAGAAGATGTTCCAAGTTCTTAAATCGGCTACTGATGGAATTTGTATGTGCCATTAAAATCTGGTCTACTTCGATTATCTGGCCATTTTTTTGCACTTTTATTTTGTGCAGGTGTGTTCTTATCGCCTTGACCATCAGCATTGTTTTCGAAATGGGGACATTTTTTTCAGCTGACATTTCTTCCGTGATGGCATGAAAGATTTTAAATATATCAGCTACCTTTGCTAGCAATGTCCATTCCTGACTCGACAAGCAATTAAGCTCTACATTTTCTATTGCTAGAAAAGTTTGAACGGCGGGTTTCACTTTAATAATTCTACTTACCATGTCGAAAGTTGAATTCCACCGTGTGATACAAGACTGCTTAACCTTCAACTCAGGAATGTTAAGCTCTTTTTGCATACTTGCAAACTTTAAAGTTGCTTTGGAGCTTCTTTTGAAAAAGGCAACTATATTTTTAACTTTTGTCAGCTGACTGTCAAGGATACTCAACCCTTCGCCAACAACCAAATTCAGTGTATGTGCAAAGCATGGAAAATGACTCCAATTGTTGAACTTTACAGCACCATCAATATTATGAGCGTTATCCGTCACAACGCAAGACACTTTATCTGCCAGACCCCTATTTTCAAGCTCAGATTTGAGCAAACTACTTAGGTTTCTGATGGTGTGGCTCTCATCATGGGGAATACATCCTAAGAGGCAAGATTTTAAAGTTAAAGAATCGATTGCCTCTTCGATAAAGTGGACCGTCATTCCTATGTTACTTTGTTGGGTCATTGAGGTCCAACCGTCTGTTGTGACGCATACAGCTTGAACTGTGTCTAACAATTTTTTGACCTTCTCTGTTGTCTGGTTAAACAAACGGGGGATTAAGGAATTTGACCCCGTTTTTCTTGTCGGCATGTTGTAATTTGGACAGAGCATATTAACAAACTTTTTGAATTCCTTGTCTTCCACCATCGAAAAGGGATAGTATTCTTTAACAATGGTTTTGGCCAACTGTTCATCTAATTGTTTTGACATTGACACTGAAATTGTTTTTTTTTTAATAAAGGAAGACATCGATTTCTGTCGTGTAAATGGATGATTTGTTGCAGTTGCAGATATTGTTATGGGGTTATTGTTTGAAGTTGTATTAGTGGAATTTATTTGTTGGCTGTTGCTTTGTGTTGTGGAAGTTTTTGCAGTTGAAGTTGAAGGAAGGTTTTCTCGAAAAAAAGAGGTTACTCGAAATGTTGATGTACTGGGGCCATCTGTTTCTGGCCTTTTTCTTGATGCAATCGGGTCGGGAAAATATCTTGCTTTTTCCATGGCTACACCAACGTGCTTACTTTTTAAATGCCTTATTAAATTTCCAGTTGCACCACCGCTAAAACTTAAATTTTTTTGACAATAACTACATTTAGCCTTGCCATTAGATGCCAGTGAAGATTGCATCCAAACTGAACTACGTTTTTGGCCCAAATCCATCGTCTTAAAACATTTACAAATTTATGCAGGTGCAGAAAGAGTTTTTACTAAACTTACCAAAAATAAATCATCTCAATCTGGAAAGAGAAATACTATAAACTTTTGTTTATAGTAACATGGAACATGCAGAAAATAGTTAAAGATCAGGCAATCGCAGTACAAACAAAGTCCGTTGAGTTTGAGTTAATTCAAACATCGGGAAATAAAAAAAAGTTGAAAATGCAATGGTTCAAAAAATTGTTCAATTCAAATTTCAAAATGTTTCAGTTAGAAACAGAAAGATTTTTGATTGAATGAATGATTGATTGAAAAGACCGAATCTTTCAAATGACCCATATTTGATTGATTCGATCTTTTGAAATGAACGATTGACCCAGGTCTACTGCCTCTTTTTTATCTACTGTTAGCATCATAGGACCATCTGATGCTTGCTAAGACAGTTTGTTTATTACAGAAATTAATTTGGATTTTCACTGCATGGTTCGACTTAGTCAGAATTGTGTTTTGTGTGAAAATATTTTTAAATGGTAAGTGATTTTTGTGTCGTGTATTCTAATAATCGTGGTATAAGAAAGAATTTCTTTCACGTGTACGTCTACACTGTTCAATACAGGTTTTGGCATTAAGTGAAACCCAGGTTGGAGTAAATACTGATTTATCACAATTTGCTCTACATGGGTATAGCTTAGTGCCATTACTTTTTTCCCATCATGGTCTCGTAGTCTATGTTAGGAATGATATTGCTTGCCAGAGCCTTCCCCAATATGGGCAATGTTCCAACACGGACTTTAACTTCTTATGGCTCAAATTCACTGTCCGCAAGCATGTCATTCATTATTGTTTACATTACAGGAGTCCAAATCTTGACAGTAATTCGACTTGTAACGAGTTTGATGCACTGTCTGATTCCATCTCGAAAATTGTTTCCCTTTGTCCTCGCACTGAAATCGTTATTGCGGGCGATTTCAATGTACACAATTCCAACTGGCTCCGCTATTCTGGTCAGACAACACCCGAAGGAAGGTATGTCGAGCTCTTTGCCAAGTTACATCACCTTACCCAACTGATCGATGTGCCAACGCGTATACCGGATGTTGCTGGGCAAGCCACCCATACTCTTGACTTATTTCTTACTTCTCACCCTGATAAATATACCATTAGTGTAACTTCTCCATTTGGCACTTCAGACCATTGTGTCATTTCAGCTAATTTCTCATCCTCCACCCATCCAGTTGAAGAAAAACTTCCCACCAGAACCGTTTGGCAATACGAGAAAGCCAACTGGGACTGCCTGCAAATTTTGTTCAGAAACTGGTCACTATGCCTCCTCGATAGTGACATTGATGCCAGTGCTGAAATGATCACAAATGTGATTCTTCTAGGGACGCGTGCTTTTTTTCCTAACAGAGTAAAAAGCATCAAACCTAAAGAAAAGTCTTGGTTTAATTCTGAGTGTAAAGAAGCTATCAGGCTCAAAGAAGTAAGTTTCCGATCTTACAAAGGAAAATCTTACAGAGGAAAATCGGAAAAAGCACAAACAAGCAAGGAACTCATGCAACTCCGTTATAGAAAGAACCAAATTTTTGCATGACCAAAAATTACGGCAAAAAATTCTGCAGTGTCCCAAAGGCAGTAAAATTTTTTGGTCATTTGTAAAAAATATAAAAAACTCCTCGACATCTTCGGTTCCAACGCTCATCGACAATAACAAACCAATTGTTTACTCTTCAGAGAAGGCAAACTAGCTCGCCGCCCATTTCGCCGCCAGCTCCACGCTGCCGCATAGCAACATTGCCATTCCTGTACTTGAGAATGTAAATTTTTCCATGGGACAAATTTTTTTCCGCACTCGTACAGTAGCAAGAGTTCTCAAAGATCTCGATATACACAAATCCGCTGGCCCGGATGGTATACCCCCGATTCTTCTGAAGAGGTGTTCTTCCACACTGGCAAAGCCACTGCGTAAGCTTTTCCATCGCTCCTACTCTTCTGGAGTCTTTCCTAAAAGATGGAAAACAGCATTTGTCCAGCCTGTCCCTAAGAAAGGTGACCCATCCTCCCCCTCCTCCTACCGACCCATAGCACTGACATCCCTTCTTTCTAAGGTCATGGAAACACTGATTAACCGTCAGCTTAAGGAATATCTCGAAGATCGTAAGCTTCTCCATGACCGTCAGTATGGCTTCCGCAGCAACCGTTCCACTGGTGATCTGATGGCATATCTCACCGAACAGTGGAACAAATCTTTACATCGCTTTGGTGAAAGTAAGATTATTGCTCTTGATATCTCCAAGGCATTTGATAGAGTTTGGCATGAAGCTCTCTTTTCGAAAATGCGTGCTTTTGGGATCAATAATCCTCTTGTTCGTTGGATTAGAAGCTATCTTCTGGATCTTTCAATACAAGTTGTATTGGACGGATTCAATTCGGATTCTCACAAAATAAATGCTGGTGTGCCCCAGGGCTCTGTTCTGTCTCCGACAATTTTCCTCATTTTTATAAATGATCTTCTGTCTGTTACTTCTAATCCACTTAACTGCTGACGACTCTACCCTCAGCTTTTCATATTCGTTCGATAATTCACGTCCTTCGCCTTCGGACGTACAATTGCATATACAGCATTTTTAAATGGGGTAAAAGGAATCGTGTGGAGTTTAATGCTTCGAAAACTCAATGCTGTCTTCTGTCGTTAAAGCTAAACATACCCCCAATGCCATTGTCCATGAATGGCACTTACATCGAAGAAACCGAAAAGCTCTCAGTACTCGGTATGTGTGTCAACGACGACCTCCGTTGGAACGACCATATATTTGAAATCGCTAATAATGCTGCTAGGTGCTTAGGTTTTCTGTATCGGTGTAAGAAGTATTTTTCCCCATCTGATCTGGCTACAATCTATAAAGCGTTTGTACGCCCTTAACTCGAGTATAACTCCCACCTCTGGGCAGGTTCTTCGCAAACATCGCTCCACCTGCTTGATAGGACACAAAATCGAGCGTTAAGATTGATAGGAAATAGAACTGCCACTGAAACAACTGCGCCTCTCGAACACCGACGCAATGTTTCATGTCTTTCCCTATTTTATCGTTTCTTTTATAAAAAATGTTCTCTCGAAGTAGCGGGCTCATTCCTTCCCTTAAAAGTTTTTCGTAATACTCGTCTCGCAAGGAATGCCCATCAGTTCACCCTTGAGCACAATTTCGGACGCACCGTAAAATATAGGGATTCTTTTTTTAGCCGAACAACACGAATTTGGAATAGTTTACCCTTGCCATTTTGCTCTGCAAACATTCAATACTAATGTTGATCGACACCTCCTATCTCTCCCCTCCCTATCTTCCTAATGCCCGCGCAGTGTGATCTACATTAAAAGCGAAAGAAATAGTCCCTTGTGCGCGCGTTAATTATATATATAAAAAAAAAAAAAAAAAAAAAAAGAAGCTATACTGATGACGATCAATCCTCACACTGACACTGGATTAGCAGTGATGAAGATCATGAAGATATCGACGACGATCAAAATTATGAAAATAATTAAATACTATGGTTCGAAACAAATAAAAATATGTACAATATATGTTTTTTAAATTTGTATAGAATTATCAAAAAAAATTGTTCTATATATTTTCTATAGTAAATTATAAGTTCCTATAAATTGTGATTTTAATCAAATTAGATTTTTGTTTTATTACTTTATTGACTTTTTAAATTTTGACACTTTCCGGAATAATATTTTGAAATTATTATATTTAAAAATCATAATTTAGAAATGATTCGATAAATCCAAGATGCACACAATACAGAATATAAACGACCGATGATTTGCAGTGAAAGTCCAGAATAGGCCGAACGCGCTATTTCACTCGCACCTGCTTGCATTTATATACCTCGCTCTCGCATCTACGTTTGACTTTTAATGTGTCTGACATGATGTAATAACCATCGAAACTGTCTGATAACTGAGAAAACCTCTGTTGATAGCTCCCTTAGTAACATATGACGTACATAAGTACAAAATAAATTAATTAATTAATTATACTGAAGATGTGGCTTATATTGTTCCAAATAAAACTTATAAAATTTGAAATTTATACTTTAACGTATTTGAGGATCCATTTTATACACCTTAACTACCTGTTAACTTTTAAGGCTACCGTTATCCAAACTACATAATCGGGGATCGTTCATAGCTGTTTAAGGGACATACACCAACAACCTTTCAGGATTTATAAAATAACGTGCGTCTGCGTCGCTGGCTCTTGATCTGTTAGTGTTATTTGTTATCACTTCGCGGAAGTTCTTAGTATTTGAACATAAATGTTTCAATAGTTAAATCTAATAAGGGAAAATATAAATTATGTGTTGATAGATATATGTTTTATTTTGAAAAATTAAATAAATGCAAACATTATAATCGGGCATATGCATAAGATCTGAATCAATTTTTTTTTTTTTTTAAATAAGCAACTTTTATTTTTTAACAGACATAATTTTGAGGAGCAGAATTTTAAGAGCAGAAAAAATTGAAAAAAACAGAGTTTTGAAAAACAGAGTATTCGTTTTAAAAACAGAATTTTGAAAAGCAGTATTTTGAAGCCAAAATTTCGACCCGATCCCTAGCCATAAACTCAAATTTGTTTTAATGATGCAAAATTTCAAGTAAAATTTTTACTGATGATGGAAACGGTACAAAAAATGGCCCACAAACACTGGAAGGAAATGTTCCATTGGTCAAATGATAATCAGCTGTTCACAAAAACAAATTTTGATCAGTAAAATAAGTTAATGCTTTTTATCAAATGATTCAGTTTTTCGGGCTTATTTGTTGTCAGAAATATTATTTCAAGTGATTTGTCATCGATTCGTATAAGTTTCATGTTTTAAATCTCTCTAACACATGAAAATATCCAAATGAAAAAGTTTAATGGATGGTTTTTACTGATCGCTATAACTGACCCCTAAGAAAAATAACCATTTCCGGAAAAAAATGTTGTTGTGAGTTTATTATAGATTAATTGATTGAAGACGAAAAATAGTATTTACACAATTGATTAAACAGGACAATTTTATATCTCAAAGTAATATTTCATGTCCAGAACGTACTTTAAACATATCTACCCAATTATTCTAAACTCTGGTCAATTTATATTTTCAGTACAGACCTTATGGAAGAGAGCTCGAATCGAGCATATCGTGCTCATGGAGAATGCATTCTCTCAGTGAAATAGGCTAGGATGTCCTCCTCACTTCAGCGCACCGTGTTTAAGCAAATCCACGTACAAAGAAAGTTAAAAAAACGACCGCGAAATTTGCTTTCCCTTATAAATTTACATGGATTGGTGTGCAACAACATCAAGCGCACCATAGTCTTTTATTAAGATGGCTGTTCATGGAAAAGAATTCATTCTCGCAGTCAAAGATACTTTGTCTTATATTAGCCGTGTTTTATTGGGAAATTTATCCGTAGCAAAGCAAAATTTTACACACACTACAAATACAACAACCAGCTGCCGAAAAAAGTTGAATTTGGCTGCGGCCTGCGTGTTCGACACAACAAGATATAATTCACAATAGACATGATATAAGACTTGTATCATGCTACAGATACTATATTTCCATAGATATTCACGCAGAGCAAAATAAAATTACCAATTTTCATTTATGCTACATTGTTTGAGAAGGTTGCAAGGTTGCAATTGGGCGTGTTGGAATCTATAGATACGCATTTAATTGTTGGGATCCGAATACCACTGCAACCATTGTTGATGCTCGATCCTGTTTTTAGATGTATTTTGTGTGTAAATATTTTTTAGACTCACTAGCCGACGGTCTTTTGTGAATGATCGTTTTATGTTGCATTGTTTCAGAAGTTTGAAAGGTTTCACTGGTACATAAGACAACAGGCGGCTGCCTATGCGCGGCTGCCTATGCGTTCTTTTGGAAAGCTGCCCATAGCTTTCCCAAAAAAACGTGGCTATAATTTATTATTCACTGCAATATTAAATAAATTGCACGACTGAATGCACGTTCTTGCTCTTATGTGCGGTCACAGCGTTGAATAAAATTTTGATAAATATAAGAAATTTAAAGTTCTTATTCGATTTTTGTATCTTTTGATTGTTTGGAAAAAGTACGTAAAAGAGTCTTCAGCGGATAAATTTAAACGCCATTTTATTTCTATAAAAAAAGTGAAACCGAGGGATTTCTTTTTCAAAATCGCAGGAACGGTGTTTAAATAAACCGGTTAAAAATAAAATAATTAAAAAATGCAAACCTTAGCATAAAAATACCCTCCATTTATAAACAAAATTAAGAAAAAACTCACTTATGCGTTTGCAAAACATGGATTTTTCAAACAACATTTTTTTTTTTAATTATTAAAAATACCAAAAAAAAGTTTACGAAAATATTTTAAATTGAAATTACTTAGGCTACCTACATCTCCCTGAATATCAATTTTGATTGTATTCGGTTAACCATTTCACGAGAAAGTCGAATAAAGAAAAAACGGTCCTATGGAAGGTATCGTTTTTCACCCATCATTAAAATTTTTGTTGACCAAAATATAACGCTTATTTTAAAAAAACACACTTAATGTTTTTCATACAAAAATTTAGTGCCGTTTTTGAGAAAAATAAGCTTTTACATAACGGTATAATGACAGGTACCGTTAGTTTAGGACCTAGGACGTAAAATTATATAAAGGCTCTCTTATTTGCCTGGACTATAATATAGCGTTGCAGCTGATTTTATTATATAAAATATAGCTTATACCTACGAAAGTACTATTATCGTTGGAGCCGTTTTCGAGAGAAAAATAACCTTTTTCTTAATGTTTATATCTTATATGGTATGTTATCCTAAAATAAAATTTCAAAAGAACCACACAAGGCAAATTTGAACGTAATCAAATCACTTTAGTCGTTTACGTTACAGATCGTTATACAGACAGATGGGTACAGACAGATATTTTTTGTCACTAACTTTTTTTGACTTCTCTATGATCTCATGTCGTTCTGATTGTTATCTCAATGTTTTTTTATATTCAGGAATCCTAAACGTGCCTTAAAGTACAAGTAACAAAATCCAAAAACTACACAAAAACATTAATACATAAATAAATAAACACTTTTTAAAAACAGAATTTTGAAAAACAGAATTTTTAACGCACACAATTTTGAAATACAGAATTTTTAAAAACAAAGTTTTGGTCATGCAGAACTTTGCACAGGCAGAATTATGCAAAACAGAATTATGACCCATACCGAATTTCGAACCCAACCCAACTTTTTTTCCAAGGAAATATGTAAGAAAAAGCATAAACAAATATGAGAGAAATCGATCACAGCGAAAACGACTCTACAAACACCGAAAACATAATGAAGCAACACAATGATAAAAAGAAAAGAAAAATGCCCAAAAAATCAATGAAAAAATTACCCTCGACTCATAGGGAAAAATATTTGTCTTCTCAACTTTTCCGATTTGCTACCTCTTTTGCACTTATGTGAGTCGTGACTTAACGTGAATTCTTCGATCCTAGTTAGGGCAGTAGAGAGAAACAATTCGAATTTCGAAGAGGAAACAGGAAACAGCTGTCCTGTGTCACACGGGTAGGATGTTCGAAGAATCTCTTTGACGTTTTTTGTCCTCTTGTTTTTTTCAATTCTTTATCACTTTATCATATTATATATCTTTATCAAATGAGTGGAAATAAAGTACAAAGTAAATTTTTGTGGACTAAAGGAATTACTTTGGAGCCTTTATGTTCTTATGAATCCAGCAAAAATGAGTATGTGGTTAAATACAGTGATTACATATATATATAATAAAATATTATAAGGAGGAACATCTGTCGTACGTTCCATCCTATAAGTATTAGCTGGTAGGCATTGTCAAAAGAAGGCAGATGATTTCTCTCCTTATAATATTGTTACTTTATGTTCAAGGCAAATGATAATGGAAAAGAAAATGAGAGAGAACTGTCAAACTCATTTCATGAAACTGAATTCATCGTGTAATAGCGCTTGCGAAAGAGAATGAATTAACAAAAAAGAATTCGAACAATTCTTCTAATAGCAGACTTAAAGCATTTTTTCTGTAGGTATTATAGATTTTTTCGTTTTTTGACTTAATAAATCGGGCATTGTTAATTGCAATAGCATCCGAATGTGCTCAAGAAACTTGTTAAACATTTATAGCAACTTAATTGGAATTTGTTAGGTTATATGTACCCTTTCTTTAATTTACAAAAGAAAAAAGATCTAATATTGCTTCTGTCGAATGACGTAGAAATCAGGAATGCGTTCATTCTTACTGGGTAGTATGGAAAGGCACTTTACTGAGTAAGAATGTGAATATTTTGTTGGTAACCGAAAGAAAGAAAGAAAGAAATAATTTCAAGTAAATTGAATTTTCAAGAACAAAGTTGTGCATTTTTTCATGATTTCTTAATTTCTAGAAACAATGACGTTCTTGAGAATATAAGATCTAATGAAAAATATGCTTTGTATCAATTATGAAGAAATTAAAGATTTTTGGTACTTAAGTAAATATTTTTATAGTTTTATTTTTTTTTATGTTTGGTGCAAGCATAAAGTTTAAATAATGTAATTTACTTAAAAAAAATTATCTAAATTATTTATTTTATTCCAATCAACTGTGCCTTACTAAAATTATTAACTTAAAAAAAATCATGAAATGCTTCTTTTTGTCCTAGTTTTGTACTCTTTTTTTGTATCCAAATTTATCCGAATAAGGATCCCGGACAAGTTTAATTTATTACTACCTTCATCAAAAACCATCTGGCAAACCTGATGTAGATACAAAATTCATATACCTACAGGTATTTTTAACTTCAAATTTTAGGACTGTCAAATAATAAGATTCTTTTTTCCTCCAGACTAAACTACCAAGGTATACTCTATAGCACCCGATTTTAAGCCCCAGCGATAGGCCAAACGTTGGAAATATCACAGACTGGTTAATGTTCACCCCACCTCATATTGCACCCTTGGGATTCAAGTCAGAAATTAAAAAAACACCAGATGAAATTTTTATGTCCACCTGTACTTGTGATTAAATAAAGGAATAGCCTAGCTATGCTTACCGTACAGTAAATAAATTTACCAACTGTTCCTCGTCAGCCTCGTTTGTCCTTTCCACATCCCTTGTACAATTTAAGTCAGTCAGTTGCATCTATAAATTTGAACGGATGTATTTTTCCCTTTTGTCCAAGCTGATTTCTTTATTTGCTTTTGTTGATGTTTTTGCTTTTGCTTCAGTCTTAATTTTTTTTTAGCTGGCAATTTTTATGATTTCATTATTTTCTTTTGGGCCACCTCCGTCTTTCTCAATTTGGCCTCTTTTATCCTGTTGGTTGCGGCTTCTTTGTCCTTTGGGGGTTTTATGGATATATGTATAATTTAGAAGGTGATTCGTAATATATTCAGCGTAAAAAATTAAGCAAAATTAAATAAAGTCTCCTGACAGGCAAAACTTGCTTGGTAGTACCTGATCTAAAAAAAAAAATTGTGTTTTATTTCAGAATATTTTTTTTGTATGTGCGTACGTATTTCTAAATGATGTATCACTCCTATCATTATAACAGGACCAACTCTATATAGTATGTCTCTAGTATAGTATAGTTCAGCCCTTAGGTATAAGACATAGAATAAGGAAAATACGTATATACCTACATATTTAGATATTTTAGTTTATGATGGGCTTGTATGCCGATGGAATCTAAGTATGTGTAGATACAATTATTATTTTTCTATATTTATATAGATATTAATATCTTGTGCAATAATCCCCAGAGCATTAGTCTTATTCTTTATGAAGAGATGGTTTTTGGAAAATACTCTTCGGTTAGGTAGGTATGCTTGCTTATCTAATAGTAAATTTGAGTTCAACGCTAAGTAGTTAGGTAATTTAATTATATTTCGCACTGAACTATTAAGACGTTACACAACTTCTTTTCAGTTTGCTTGAGAAGTTCATAAGACGTTTCTGGAGAAATAAACATAATTTTGAAAAGCGAAGGATCTACGAACTTTTAACTTAATTTGAATTCCTACCTAACGGCCTCACACTAAGATTAAAATGGTTTACTCAATAGTTTGGCATAAACATAAGCAATATCTTTTCTTTTAAGGCGTAGGTACATATATGTGGGAGCTTTAAGTTTGTACATTAGTAACTTACATACAGGGAACTTTAAATATATTTTTAAATTTTTCAAAGGTACGATGAATTCTTTTAAAGTAATTTCATTGTATATAAACTGCTTAGTGCTATCTTGGCGACTTGTGGACCATGGCGCTCCAAGCGGCTCTTGGAGTAAATAACTCGGTAAGTTGAAAGAGACGAACAAATAGAAGAGAAACTCTTAAGTTAAATTGAATGTTGATGTTGAAGACATGTTTTGTTTACCTACATTCTATGGTCAGATGAAAGATGCTTGGTTTTTTTTTGGTTGCGGTTGCGGTGCTGTGCTTTGTTCATAAGGAAGTAAGTAAGTATAAATATAGGTAGGTAGTTTATATAAATTAAATTATTTTTTACTAATTTTATTAAAAAAAATTATTTTGGCAGAGGTTCTGCCTTCTTTGAAATTCAAAATACAATGGACAATTTTTCTTAATTCTTAAAGCTTAAATACTAATGAACTGCTGACCAAACAGTTTGATGGCGTGGCTGTGAAGATGATGAAATTCCAGATTCCATTGTGGGGGATGTTTGCTGTGACTCATAGGGTAACTATACTATACAGAGGGAAATCTACTGCCTTCTTTTGACAATGCCTTCAAGCTGGTCAAATAAGTATTGGTGTAGAATTGTCAAAAAAATTTACTCCGATTGAGAGTGTAGTAGTGCTGAACTGTCAAATAATTGCCGCCATTGAGATTGTAGTAGTCAAATAATTGACCTCTTCTTTTGAGTTTCCTTTTCTTTTACACCACGAAATTGGGCGTGTTGGAAGATACTTGATGATAAGAAGCGCCATCCCGAAATTTGACGTCATCAGTGACCCAAACTGACTAAATCAAATTACCATTTTTGGAAAGAATCCGAAGTGTTAGTGGACTTAAAATGTATATTAAATCAATCAGATAAGACATTGGACCAAACCTGCATCAATTAAACTTACTTTTTCCGTTTTTTTTTCTAAAACGGAAATTATTTTTTTCAACAAGGGTCACTGATGACGTAAAAAATACGAAAGTCGTTATCTTGTTTTCTTGTATCATGAGGAGACACTAGCAAGTTACTCGAATGCAAATTGTTATTCTTTATTATTTTTTTCCCTGCCTTTTACATATTGTGTGCTTGAAAACTCTATATAAACGTTTAAAACTGTTTAACAATATTCAAGAGTTTCAACCATTTTTCCTGATACCTAAACTGATGATAGTGTATTGATTGTTCCATGAATGGATTTAAACAAGCATTCGGTCAGAAGAACAAGATTGCAAGATTGTATTATACAAAGTAGCGATAAAAGTGTACTTTTTAAAGATAAATTATATTTCTTCACACCCTATTATACTCGAATACATAGGAGTAAAAGCCTAGTTAAACAGAGCGCGTTCTGACGCAGCGATGTAATATACAGTATAACATACCCCAAGTCACATAGACCGCATTTTCAACGCCGCGTCAAGTTCCACACGGCGTCAAATTTTTTGATTATTTACAAATTATTTTTTTTTTGACGTCGCGTCGCGTTACTTCTTCGTTAAACAGAACGCATTTTTAACGCGACGTACATATTTTTTTTAATATTTTGTGCCTGGTGAATTAAGTTGTTCTTAATTTGTTGTAGAAATTTATAAACTACTCATTTTTTACTTGTTTTGTGTCATTTAATATTGTACTCTTTAAATGAAGAAAAAAAAACCTATAAATCGCATTTAGTAAAAAAGTGAAAATCAAGATTCAAATATTAACTCGCTACGGATATCTCTCTGTCTGACGTTCTCTAACGCCATGTTTAGAATGCCGTTGTAAAATAATCTCAACACAGCATAAAATAATCTCAACAAATTATTAATCCTACAAACTTAAAAAGAAAAAACAACGCCTTATATTGGTTTATATTAGAAAATTGTACACATTATATTTTTTCGTACGAATAGACCTTGTGTACATGAATCCTTTTTTCGGTTGTTTCTTCAAAAAAGGAATCATGTACACAAGAAGGTCTAAGAAAATCACCTTAAGCCTTAAGGAATACATTTCGAACACATCCCGCTCGATATGTTGGAGTTTGGTGGAGGCGAGTTCCTTAAACGTAAACAAAATCAAAACAAATTTTGAAATTTAAAAATGGAATAGAAAGAATGGCTTGTACGTGAAGATAGTGCTTTAGCATATAATATATAATAATCGCAATGAAGTTCTTCGCACTGATTTTCCAACGGCACTCGAAGAACAAATCAAAGAGAAGGAAAATGCAGAAAAACAAAAAGAATGTTTTAAACAACTGTAATATATTAAGAAACACAATGTATAATAATTGATAGAAGGTAATTAACGCTACAGACATCACACATCAGCCTGTACCTCAGTATATCGATAACATTGAGTTGTATGTGCATAAGAGTCTGCAAGAAATTGGTTTCCCAATAGAGGAAATTAAGAAAATCAACAAGAAAATAAAGCAGGAAAAGAAGGATGAGGTAAGAACGTGATGAACTAAAATCTGCTATGAATGATGTTAATTACTTTGTTTTGTCGGAACTCGCAAGCAAACTACAAGAAATGGAAAAGCTTGATGGACTTAAATAAGAAGATCGCGACCGATTATTGCCAATCGAGGTTCAGGATAAAGAACTTGCAAAGATGTTACAAGAAAGGGTATTTCTTTAAGCTAATTTTATATTTGATTTTGATAATAACTTAATTTACTAGAAAAAAGCCAAAGCTCAACGGGCCAAGGAAAAAGCTCACCTTCGGAAGCACCAGTATTAAAAAGAACCTAACGGCATCATAATGGCCCATTACAACCATTGCCACAAGAATGCCTAGCATTGCCTTGCAACTCTTAACCTGAAGAAATAGACCAAATCGAGCTGGAGGCCTATGCAAATCCAAAAGATCTAATTTCACACCAAAGAGTTCAGAGTGAATGTTTTCGAGGAAGCAGCATACATTCATATATGTGTATGTGGAAAACAGCAAAGATGACGACATTTACACGTTGCCTATTGATAGTTGTGGTCCTGATCGCACGGCTGCAACAAAAAAATCTCCTGTGAGTGGAAAAAACTATGAAATTTTTATGAAACTTTAAATAAAATGCACGACTGGGTCGCACACATTTGTTCTTATGCTGGATAATTGCTTAGTGGCTGCATATGTATGTATATATTACATTACATTACATGTTGATCTCCTTAGATAAATCTTGTGCTTTGCCAATTCTCTAAGGAGCTTATGTACTCCACCAGATTTTAGATTGGCAATAGTTCGTGGTTTTTCATTCGCATTTCAATCTAGATTAGACTTCAACGAAAACAAAAGAAATAAAAGAAGGTTGAAACTACTTACGGCTCAGTCTACTCAAATCGGAGAAATAAGAGTCGTCCGATGTGTTATCATCACTCTCGACAGTTTCGTAGATTGCATCGTCTTCATCATCTTCGTCGACAGCAACTGCGGTGGCAACAATTGTACTGTCTGCTTGTCTTTCGGAACAGCAGCCGAAACAAAACCATTACCGTTTATCTGGTGATTCTAATTGCATGCGGCTCTGGTCCATTTCTATCATCAGCAAGGGGTGTTGTGTTTGTGGTGATGGAAAGATTATCATTGTGGTTTTTTTCAGCGGCACAATAATTGTTTTGGTTGTTGAGTGTTCAATGAATTGTGGATTCACTTGCACTCAGGATTTTGTATTCTGTTATTTGTTTTAATTATATTGGAGAAATTTGTAATTTATTTTTAATATTTTCACTTTTTTCTTCAATTAAAAACAATTTAATGACAGTCAACAAGAACAAAATCAAATGTCAAAATTAACAAAACTCACCACATCGTTTTTTCTTTCTTTTTTTGTTTACGCGGACAATGAATGATATACAAAAGAGAACACGAAACACAATGAATGATATACCAAAGAAACGACGAAAATTCAGGGTGTTGAGGCTTGGAACGTACGAAAGATTTTCCTCTATATAATATATTTACTCGATGTTGTGACTGGAGATGATGTTGATGTTATGAGATGTTTCTGGTTACTTCTTGATGATAAGGAACAATGTGCTGAAAAGCATTTTGTACATTTCTTCATGATCGTCTCTATTTAATGCTTATGGATGAATTTGGCTTGTTTTGGTTTATTTTATTTCAATGGGATTCGGATGTGAAGAGAATCAATATGTTTGGTTGAATGTGGCTTGTTTTAATTTATTTTATTTCGATGGGATTCGGATGTGAGGAGAATCAATATGTTTGGTGTTAACTTATACAATAGTTTCGCTTCGCTGAGTTGAATAAATTTTTGTTAGGATGTACACGATCCAACATTTTCATTGTTTACATTTTTTGTATATGGAATACGGAACTGGTTCTTACATATGGATTTATACATTTGTATGTACGTTATTGATCAGACTTTTGATTCGAATTCTTTAGGATTTTCAAGTTTTGTACGAGCACTGGTACTTGGTTGGTGTTTTGCAAAAAAATACACACATAGATTTTTGAAATTTAAACACAAACTTACTTCTTGCTGGATATATACAAACATCCTTGATGAAATGGATTTTTGTTTTGAATTTTGGTTTCCATTTGAATAGGTACAAAATATGCGCAGAAATTCATTTAAAAAAATTGTTTGCTAATTGATTGTAAATTTGTATAGTAAGTAGTTAGTAGAAAGTTCATATACAATGTGGAAATATAAGAACAGGTGGAGACTAGGTATTATTTGCGTTAATTTGTGTGTCTATTTGTGTAGTAGTGTTTTTGTTAAAAAATATATATTACTAGCGGGCCGGGCAAATGTCGTCCTGCATTTTTTTAAATTCTTTTGATTTGCTCACATAAACTTATTACAACGTTTTTTTATAATTATTGGAAGAATTACACATAAAATTTTATAAAAAAAATCAGACCCTCCAAGTTTTCCCAAAATTTTCATTCGTAATTATGGGTACTTTAATTATGTATAGGTAGATACTTGTATAAGGCAAATATATTTGTGTCCTTTCATATATAACTGAACGCTAAAACCTAGAAAATATTATGAATTTCAGTTTTCGAAAAAAACTTGAAATTCACCGAACCCATTTTAACTTCCGGTACTATAATGCAAGTTATGCATTCTTGCAGACTACAAACTTTTAAATAACAATCAAACATGGAACTAATGACGATAGAGAAACATATTTCAGTTACTAGCAAAATTCCGTCTGTCTGTTCGTATGTATTTTGGACTACAGCTTTAACGGTTAGGCCAATCGTTTTCAAATTTAGAACTTAAGGTTATTTTGACTATTTACAGACCTCAAAAATTAACGGCACCTGTCATTTAACCGTTAAGTAAAAGCTTATTTTTCTCGAAAACGACTCGAAGAAATTTTATTAAAAAAAATCATTGTACTTTTGAAGAATATTTTGGTAGAAAAAAAAATTAAGTTGGTTGATAAAAGTTATAGCACATTAATTTAAGTGTTGGGGTTGTTTTTAAATATACATTTTTGTCAAATGCAAGTGCTTTTTTAGAAAATGGTCTCTCTTTCCTAAAAGGGTGTCAGTTGACCCAATCCCAATAGAAATCTGTTATTATTTTGCAGCGACAAAGTTATCGTACTTTACCCGAAATATGTAAAGAGAAAGACCTCGTAAGAACCAACAAAATTATAAAAATGTGGGTTAAATGAATATGTATAATCTATTATATTGTATTATTATCTTCCTTAAATTTCGATGCTTTAAAAAAATGAAAATGTTTTTTTTAAAGATATAAATTAAAGTCACAATTACCTTTTTCCATATCTTCTTCGGAGATGCTTTGAACCAGCGGTCGTACAACTTTGTCCTTAATATGATTTCCTTGAAGCAAAAAGTATTTCATTTTAAGGACCTATTTGTGCCATCTCGTAACCAACCCTGGTCGTTTCACCAAAATGCTTGTTTATCTGAAAAAAATATTGGTTTTAATTTGAAAAATCAATTTCATACTAATAATGTAAAATACACAACTTACCAATCGATAGCCAGTTGGTTTCTTGTATTCTGGCCAATTCTTAAAAAACTTCCGTTAAGAGTTGAGTTCTTTATTCCCTGTAGACGAAATTTACTACAGGCCTGCTAGCAGCTGTCAAACTCGGGTATTGACAAATTGCCGTTTTTAATAGTGTTGACGTAATCAGCAGCATCAGGTTCTGGAGCTGAAATAAACAACAAAAAAATTAATAAGTTAACGAATGATTAAAATAAAAAAGTCTACTGCATCTGTAAACAAAATTATTATATCTAAAGAAATAAATTTAAATGTAAAACTTGCAAAATTCTATGTTTCGCAAACATGATCCGTTTTCTTTTTTTGCAATGTAAACTTCGGTTGAACTGGATCTCTTTTGCATCGCCTTCAAGGTATTTTTCACATTGCAGAAGTTTGTGTATATTTTCCCCCTTTTTCCGATCCTTTTCAGTTGGAAAGCGGATCAAAATCTCATTTTCAAGCCTGTAGCTGCTTTTAGTGATAAATGCAATTCGTTTTCCAAAAAATTATTGCAAATAGCATTTATCAATGCTTGCCGATAATCTTCGAACAATTTTTGTTTTCGGCATAATATTCTAACAATGTCGATGTTTTTTTTTATTGCTGTGCAATAAATTTCCAAGCGTGGGTGAGATTTCTAACGGCTCGGGGAAACTACAATACCGTGAACTGGTTGGCGATGATGGCGGTGGCGTAGAAGCCAACCTTATGGAACAGTGAGGTGTTTCATCAATTTCGAATGATTTTGAAATGAAGTAGTTTGTGTTCGCCACTCCATGAATTTATGCCCAAACAAAGCTAAATCACCTATTGGCTCGTTTTTAAAAAGCAAAGCTATGTGATGTTGCTTTATTATTTTTAATATGTCCATGCTAATTTTTTTTTCTAAAAAAATTTAAAGAAAAAGGTAATGCACAAGAAAAAATTACTTTTTGATGCAAATACACTTTTAATTGCATGGAAAAATAATTTTAAGAAACATCAAACCTACACCTAAATTCCAATTCCGAAGTAGATCCTCGACTTCATTATTTTGCCTTATTGCTCTAGTTGAGCAGATTCCTCAGTCAGCAGCGTCGTGGTGACTGAAACCCCGTAACATACATTGGTATCCCGGAAGGAGATTAACATTTATTAATTGATTATAACTTGCTGGCACTACCGTTACTTAACCGTATTGTTGGGTATTGTATTCTTCCATTTTCTATTTGCCGAATAAAATTTTGTTTTCATAATTATAAAACTAAAAATAATCAAAATATTAATTACTCAAACTGTAAACGATCGCATTCACTTTAAAATCTCTTTCGCACTATTTCCAACATTCCTTTTTTGGTGCGTTGTATATACTCTGCGTATTCTAGAATGTTCTTCTGTTATAATATATGCATGTATCAACTTAAATGCTAAACAAAAATCTTAAAACTAGCTAAAACTATCATCTTAATTAACTTACTGACCCTATGCGGGCGCTCTAAATTAATCTCTAACTTAATTTTTATTGCCTTTTGGCCTAAGGAATAACTTAAATTTATCTTATCTTATCTTGGGTTTTATTTTTCACTCAGAAAATGAAAAAAAACTGGTTTTTCTATATCTGTTAATGTTAATCTATCTTAAACTACTTAAAACTAAAAATACCTTAAAATAAACCTAAAATACTTAAATTTAGAACAGGTACAGCAATCTTTTTTTTGAATTTTATATTTTTTTATGTATTTTTTTGTATTTAAATATTTGTGATTTTTGTATTTTTTTTTGGTGCCGCCGCAACTGCCCTACCTAACTTAAAGATACTAAAGATAAATGTAGGCAAAATTTCGTCTATGTCGACTGAAAATATCGGGTTTTACCTGAGCCACCAAAATTGGTGGACCTGATCAAGGGCTTTCTTCCGATCCCAGTCGGGTACAGCCCTACTGAAACGGAGGCACTCTGCTTCGCTGCCAGTGACTATTTCTCGGTCGTAGAGGAGCCGCCCTCGACTATCAAGGTAAAGGAAAGTAAGGAAGTTAATTTTAAGCTTCCAATCACTACAATATTGTTGAAATTTATCGAAATCAGGTTGCAAGAGAATTCTGATGACTCTAACTTTTGGACATGTACTGTACGCAACTAAATCGTCGGCATACGCAATTGCATAAGGTAGACTCCCAATTAGATCCCTGGTATAAACTAAAGAGAATCGGCGAGTTCACAGTTTCCTGTTGCAGACCGTTTTTAATATCAAACGTTGTGGTAGATGTCACATTGCCACTTTTGACAACAAACTTTCTACCATTAAGCATGTCGTAAAGCATATATAGCAGTTTTTTACTTATGCCCATCCAGTTAGCTTCAGATAAAGACCCTCTAACAATACGGTGCCGAAAGCCTTCTCCAAATCAACCAGACAGGCAGCGGTGCATTGATTCTTAGCATTGTTGCATTGGTGAGCAGATACTAGCTTAGACGCGGCATGAATTGTGTCATGTCCAGCCTTAAAGCCGAACTGGGTGTCTGGAATTATATTTTTGTCCTCGGCACACTTGGAGAGAGCTCTGTTGAGAACTTTTTCGAATACCTTGCTGATACTCCGAAGAAGACTTATCGATCGGAGTTTTGCCGGATTGGAATTGTCCTCTCCCATTTTCGGGAGAAGATGTACAATAGCGCGTTGTTGGATAATGTTGTGTATATGTTTATTGCTTCCTCAGGGAGATGTCGTATTACAACATTGGGTATACCGTCGACTCTTGCTGACTTCTTTTTCTGTAATGATGCGAAAATCATTTGGAGTTCGACCTTCGAGATGAGCAGGGAGCTTGGCCTATTTAGCTCGGCGTTGGTGGCATTTGCCTGATTGTCTTTGTTGAACCGGGTAAAACCAAGATTGCGTGATGCTATTTCGAAGGTATAAGTGTTCTTCAGTTCGTGATTTGGATGAATGGACTCATTCACCTTATACACTTGCTGAAAAGCAGAACCCACTGTCCCAACCTTCTCCAATGGATCTTCGATCACAAAGAAATCGTCGTCAAATACGGCGTCCCCCAGATCTATTCCTGCTGCCAGGAGTATGTTTTCGTTGTCTGTCGTTCTCGGAAGCTTAAGACATAAAAGATCGTTTTGATTGTTTTTCCTGAAGATTTTATTAATCTCGGGAAACATACTCGGGTCGCTAGAGTTAACGGTTAACTAATAGAAAATCTGTAATTTTGCTTTATGAGCGAGTTGACGTTTTTGATTGAAGACTTCAGTGTCCTAATCTCCAGATCGTTTCTGTCTGTAAACCGCCTGTACAAGAGTTTTAATCTTGTGAGAAGGCCACTTTTTTGTCTGTGTAGTGCTTCTTTTGTTGCGTTCTTGTAAAATAAATATGCCTGCATCTACACACATACATATTAAATCTTATGTAGTATATGGCTACAGCTATATCCCTTCTATAAATGTTTTATAGGATATATGCCGAATAAGTGTATGTATCATGGAGAAGGACTATATGCATACCCAAGAAATGTAGATATATATATATACACCAGCAAATATTAGTTGTGTGAATATGCAGTCCACATAAGCCTTTTTGTATTTCCTTTAGAATTTAGATCATCATTGACAGTGATCTTGAAAATTTAAATTTCTCAAATGTATAGCCCAATTCAAATCACTTGTCCAATGAAAAATCATATTTTCTCTTTTTGATTACTTGGCTTTTTCAGTGAAATCAGAAATTCTCCCTCAAAAACCTAGTGGTTAGAAAGTGAAAGTATGATTGTTCATTGGACAAGTGATTTGAAACGGGCTATATGTAGCCATTTACACTGTTCAGAATATATGCATATTTATGTACAGAGGATGCCTTGTTATCGTCACAACAACAACAGGCAGGACATAATAATCATTCTAACGAGATTGTTTCAATTATTGAAGAACTCAAAGAAGCAAACATCATTGAATGAAAATGAGTGTTGATAAGTTTGGACGTTTTTCAAACAGAACTCAATCCAAAGTTAGGTTAGGGCCAAGAGGCGAAAGAGGAGAACGAGGAGAGCAAGGTTTACAGGGGGAAAGGGTTCCACCTGGACTACCAGGAGAGGGATTTCTTAAAAAAGAAAACGGAGACTTTAGTTTAAACTCAAAAAGGATATGAAATCTTCAGGAGACTTATGATAAAACAGATGCGGCAACAAAAAATTATGTTGATGAAAAATTTACAAATTTTGAAAAATACATTGTATATGAAGCTAAAAAAAATAGAAAAGTATTTGCTTGAAAATGTAATTAACAAAAAAACCGAAATTACAGCTCAAACAAACTATTTAACATAAAGCCATTTATTGTTTTACTGCAGTCTAAAACTTTGAATTGAGGAGTGAACTCATACTTCCACGATGTCCAACATAAATACTTCATTAATTTTTGGAGAAATATTAAATTTCCTGAAAACAAATCAGTGTAATATACTTGAGGAACATTACGAATATCTTTTAGAATGCTTATCTTTCTTGCGAAGATTTGAAAATGTATCTACTACCTTATCGGATAACGGATGTCATTTTGTCAAATGTCCCTGGTCTTCAAATCAATGTAAAGAAGGACAAGATACATGTGCATGTTGCATGGTTGAAAACAGATTGATAAGAATTTAAAAGTTAATGTCATTGTATGAAAGATTAAAAAAATAATAATACAAAATTTATAAACAAAATAACAGACTTATTGCAATTTTATTTAATCATTATTTAAGAAGATGAGTAAGAGAGACGTTGTCAATGAACTACATAAGCCTTCTCGAAAAAAATTAAAGAGAAGGCGAGTTGTTATCAAGGGGTTAGATGATTTATGGCAAGCTGATCTTGTTGAAATGGGTGCTTATTCAGGTGAAAATAAAAATTATCGATATCTTCTTACGGTAATTGATACATTTTCAAAATTTGATTGGACAGTTCCTGTTAAAAGTAAAACAGGTAATTTAGTTACTGCAGCTTTGGCAAGTGTAATAAATAGCGGTCGTGTACCAAAAAACTTACAAACGGATGATGGGAAAGAATTTTTTAATTCATGTTTTAAAAATCTCATGAAAAAATATGGAACCAATCATTATTCAACGATTAGCGTACTCAGGGCATCGATTGTTGAACGTTTTAATCGCACTCCTAAAACACTCATGTGGAAAGAATTCAGTACCAGTGGAACATATCGATGGACCGACATAATAAAAACACTTACAAAAAAGTATAATGATTCAGTTCATCGAACAATAAAAATGAAACCATCTGTAGTCAATGCTTCAAATGAAAAGCAATTACTCTCAAATATTTATAATCACATCAAATTTCGTATTCCATCTAAGTTAAAAGTTGGAGACTTTATCAGAATAAGTAAATATAAACATGTATTTGAAAAGGGATATACACCGAATTAGACAACAGAAATTTTTACTATAAATAAAGTTCAACGCACAAATCCTGTTACTTATCTTTTAGAGGACTTTCAGGGGAATCCTATCAAGGGTGGATTCTATGAACTTGAGCTCCAAAAGACCAAGTTTCCTGATACTTACCTAGTTGAGAAAGTACTGCAAAAGAAACATGATCAAATATTTGTCAAATGGCTTGGATTTCCTTCAAAAGATAACTCTTGGATATCTTCCAAGGAATTAGTTCATCTTTATAAAAAAAAAATGAAAAACTTGCAATTTTAAACGTCAAGTAATAAATATAAACTAATAAATTAAACAAGTGTAAGAAATTTATATAGTATTTAGGTAGGTACTTTATTTAGAAAAGTTTGCTAACTAACACAAATACATATGTACACATGTGTTAAAATTATTTTTCTTCTCCTTCGTGTTATTATTTCTAGGGATCATTAAACTAAATGCGATTGTAAATTGTTTTTATTTCTGTTTTGTTCTCTCATTACTTCTGAAGAGTCGGGTGTTCTTAATTTCTCGGGGTGCTTCCTCTTAGATATATTCAGTAGTTCTACAGCACCGAACGGACAAAGAATTGGGTATTCATTCTCTTTTCTTTTTATAACATTGGAATGAGGAAAAATTGATCCAAACAAAGTTATTTCTCCTCCTGTGAAATCAATAAGTTTTATTAAGATTCTATTTCTTTTATCTAAATTGACTCTCTTACCCTCAATTTTAAATTTCACATGTTGCATTGATTGAAACTGCATTCTGAAATTGTTTAGATGAGAAGTAACCTCCCCATTTCTTATATGAATTATGGTACATTCAACACCATATTCTGGTTGTACAAGTAATTTCAAAGTATTAGTAAAAAATACAACATCACTTATTTTTATTTCCAACCATCCTGCTTCACAAACACAAAAAGTTTCCCCCTCTTTCAATTTTTCACACCAAAACATTTTTACAAGGGTCGACTGTTTTAATTAATGAACAATTATAAAATGTCTTCATCACGTTAACGCTATCTCGTTATATTGATATTTTGAAAACTCCAAATTAACAAAACATATTATTACACACATGCACTATCTACTATCATAAAAAAACCATAAATGATTACGTTTGCGGTCTAATTCAATTACATGGCAAACCGCATACCATAGCAGACTTAGTACCTTCAAAAATAAAATAAATAGAAAATAAAAAGATCCCAAGATCTTTTTTGATTTACAATTTTTTTATTTTTTTATTAAAAATCTTGTTTTTTGCACATGTATTCAAGAACAATTTGCGCATTTTCAAAGCACAACATTTTTGGTTAGAGTGAAAATAACATGTTTGTTTACAATTGAATTGTTTCTTTCAACATTTTAAATTGGGCGTATTACCAAAATCCTCAATATTAATGTACATTATGTTATCGTTTTTTAATAGGCTATCCATCCAAATTTGCTTATCCTTTCCTTTAAAGAAAACTATTGAGTTTCCTCTGATCAGTTTTTTTATTAAATTTTTAACGAATGTCAAATTCGTCGTACCGTCCTCCCAACTGATTCCGTGATGATGATGATTCAACCATTTCACCTGCCACTGCAGTGCTGTTGACAATTTGTTGAACTCAAAGGGTGATTTAATAAGAAAGTGTTGATGTTGTCCTTGGTGAATCAATGTAAATTCTTTTGGTATGAATTCATTGTTGTAGCCGATGAAACCTTGAACATCAAAGTAGTATTCCATTGTTTTTTTTTTAATTTAATTTTTATCAAACACTTTATTCACAATGTTTTTCGACAATTAAAACTTGACTACTGAAACTATAAAACAAAACTTCAAGACTCTTAAATACGAAATACCACTTTTCAAAATCATATTTTTTTTCCAGAGATCATAATTCACATAATTCAATGCCGCAAATATAGATTATACGAACACCAGTGATTCACCAAACCTCAGCACTCAGCTTAGCTTAGAAACACCCCAGCCCTAGCCCTAGCCCTAGCCTCTCCAACCTCAGCACTCAGCTTAGCTTAGAAACACCCCCAGCCTAGCCTTAGCCCCAGCCCCTCCACTACGCTGCTAGTTCACAAATCTCAACCAATTTTTTTGTTCACACTAAAAATAAACTCTTCCAAAATAAAACACATCACAGTCTTCTTCTCAAACAACAACAGTTACTTCAATTTTATTTTAAACACTAGTCGAATTTAAACTACACAACCATAACTTCACCATAGCTCACCCCATACCACGTCTGCTTCTTAAACTCACATACTTCGGTTCGAGCCCCAGCCCCAGCCCCACTCAACACACAACATTTCTTAAATTATTATTATTGTTACGTCACCAAGAAATTCCCACCGCCAGGTGGCTCCATACCTACTATCGTCTCGTCAAACAGCCGCGTTTTGACGCCGCGTTTTAGCACCAAGTTTCAACACCGCAACACATATCCCATGTCACAAAAGGCGCGTTTTCAACGCCGCGTCGAGTTCAACGCGGCGTCAAAGCGCTATATTTTATACTTACTATACGAACTATATTCTTACATGATTTATTATTTTCTAACACATTCTATCAACAATATTAAAAATGAAAATGACACAAAAGAAATCAAAACAATAGTTTAAATGACTTATGTCAGAATTGATCTCAGATTTCAGATTTTTCTGGTAAAAACGAACATGAAACGAGATTGATTTTTGTTTGTAGTTGTGTGAGCGCCTTTTGACGACTCGCTTTAGTAATTTTTGACAATCTAAACGTAATTGTAAACAAACAGAAAACAAGTTATAGGTACTCACGAAACGCACGAAATATCACCATCAGAAGACGAAGACGACGGATATCTACGTGCCTGATGAGAATACTACTAAATTATTTAATATTTTGTTAATTCTTGATCCTTTTTCACTTTTAACAGCACAAAACTTTCAAGTCAAAAACAAAATCCAAATGAAATGTAAACTTCAGTGACATTTTGGAATTATCATATAAAGTTTTAACGCCGCGTATAAACGTCGCATTGAACTCGACGTGGCGTTATATGTATTGCTGTATACTATAATGTGGCTTTGAAACGCGGCACAAAAACGCACTCTGTTTGACGAGGCCTTTAAACTTTGACGGAACACTTTTGTCGTCGTTTGAGAATAAAAATTCTAGGAACGACCTTAAAATGTTTTTAAAATTGAAAACAATTCAAAAACATGTTTTTTTTAGTGGTAATGCATATTTTTTTCTTGATTTTGTTTAAATTTTGCAAATTTCTTTAAAATAAAATGTTTTTTCATCATCAACTCGTATTTTGGGTATACGAAATTGCAAATCTGATAGCACCATCAAAGCTATTGAATAAAAGTGTGTTTAACTCCGAACGCCCAACCGAGACCAAACAGTGCCAACAGTGACCTGGCAGAAATTCCTTCTAGGTCACTGTTGGGACACAGTCCCTGCCGGGACAGGCTACGTGTCACTGTGTCCCACCAACAGTGACATGGCTACTACACGGTCCTTGTAATTTGTCACTGCAGGGACATAAAAGTGACGTGTCACTGTGCCTGTCACGGTTTTGGTCACTGCAACGACATGCAAAACAATGACTATTACACGACGTGACACTTCTAGGACAGAAAACTACGTCATAGTGATGTCAGAATGTCACTGCAGTGACCAATTGCAAGGACCGTCTAGTACTAGCCTTACACACATATGAATCGTTCAAGAAAAAAATCAAATAGATATTCTGTTCAATTTTTGTTGCTTTCTTCCTCTTATCCCGATGGACGCTCTAGTGGTTTTTCCCGGTGTCCCATCTATTTGTAATTATTAGATGTTTCTACCTTCTCTTTCTGCGTGAATTGAAAAAAGGTATTGCACCAACAGAATTACCTTTGCCAAATGAAAACACTTCTATATGGCTTTTACATTGTTTTTTATCATATTGAGCATTTTGGACTTTCAGTTTTGGAGCTTTTGAGAACAAATTTAGTATTTGCAGAGGGTAGCTGTTGTCGTATTTGTGTATTGATAATACTAATAGTTGGAAAATCAATTTTGTTCGCTTTTGGAATTTTAGTAGAAATAAGTTTTTTTTTCGAAATTGGCAAGTGCATTACGTGATCATAATAATTCCGAAAAGTATTTTGACATGATATTATTTTTTAATAAGTGATTTATAATGATAAGTACGGAAACCCTGTTAGAGCTTTTACATGAAACAGAAATATGCAAGCCAGTGCAACCAGGATCAGAGGCAAACGTACTATCTTCCCTGTACTGACATTTTTTGTTGAACAGATTATAAATTTTTAATTCCAGAAAACCCCCGCAATATCTTTTTAGTGTGAATCTAAAAATTCTCTGAGAAAATGGCAGCTTGCTCACACAAAACGCCATTTTGAATATAAAAATATACAGAAACAATAACTAAATCCAATAACAACAAAATCCTCTAATGTTCTCAAACTCTCTAATATGATTTTAATTAGTACATGTCTTTTTATGTTTATAATTGAGAAAAACTTAGTGCAGCACCAAAAGTTTTGAGTAGTGTGAAGTTAATGGATTAAAATAAGATTAAAATAAGTGGTTTAAAATTTTGCGCTATATATAGGCTTTTAAAAATGATTAGTTGAAAAACTTGATTGCTACAGTAGCAAATCTAAAGTTACAAATGTACAAATTTACATATTTATGTATAGTCCATTCAGTGAAACTTTTGAAATGGACAAATTTATTCGTACAATTTTCTTTTACAGTTAGTTGGGGGCCATTAGTAGTCTTAGTTTTCTGTTTTCGGAAAAATCGAGCCATTTTGAATTTATTAAAAATTTTATTTTGGCCAATAACTCGCCATTTTTGATTACTGACAAATATGATAAAGGTAAAACTTGTAGCAACGAACATTAATAGAAAATTGTACGAATTCATTTTTTCTATTTCATACCTTTTTTTTTACAATGGATACTAGTATTACACATACTTAGCCGTAGCTTTAGATTTTTCAACGTAGGTTCATAGATACACATTAAAGAAGGAATGTTCACGTTATACTGCATCAAGATTTAATTATTGACTTTGGGAAGTTACTGGCAAATTCTAGACTCATTATTTTTACATCGTAATTCAACCTTGAATTGTCTACGAATTAACTTCAATGAACCCTGATTTCTCAATCCATAAGAGAAGTAATTCATAAGATTTGTTTGGTACAGCAAATAAACGAAGTAGAATCAAGCGATGAGAGCTTGTTATTGGCACTCAGGATCACTCCCTGGAGTGCAATCACGATTTTACCGTAGTTATGAGGGTGAATGATAACGAAGCATGTAATTTAAAGAGGCTTTGTGGGTGGTGCCTTTAAGCACGCATTGACGCATTGATTTTTGAAGAAATTATAATTCAATTTTTTGTGAGCTCAATCCCCAGTAACAATAATAAAGAAAAAGGAAAACTTTTCGCAAACAATTGTTATTTATGAGCATTCTGAAGGAATTATGTTTTATACTTAGACAATTTAAGAAGATGTCTGTTTAAAGGTCCGGAGGATGCGAAGCACGTCCCATTTTTATTTTTCAATGGGAAGGTTACTCAAAAATCTTTCTCTGACCCACGCCATTAATCATTTTGGTCAGTTTTTAGAATGTTTGATGAATGTTACCTAGAAATATAAATATAACAAAATTATTTTGGGAATTGTATAAAAAGTTTCTTTGTCTTTAGGGAGTTGCAAGTTGAAAAGAATCAGACTTGCAGAGGAAACATGGGTTCAATAAAAAAATACATTGAAAAGTGTTCAAAGGATTTACAATTTTTCCTTGTGTAAGGTAAAACACCCACGCAAGTATCGATTTTTAAGTAAATAAGTATTTTTCTTCTTATTTGTTGGTTGCATTTATTTTAATAGAACCATATTCTTGTTTGGTACTTACTATTCTCACAAGGCCCTCAGAAATTACAAGTGACAAAATGTCCTCGTATTAGTTTTAAATAAAAAAAGCCAGAAAATCTTTCTTTCCATGGAAAAAAACCCTAAATTATCTTGGTTATTACACAATTTTTTTCTAGGAAGAGAAAATTACTGTAGAAGGAATGAGTCGGCATTTTGCATTTATTATTAGGCTTTACATTTATACATCCAAATACATTATTTAACCGTCAAATGTCCACCCCAACCAAAACTAACAACAGTTTTGGTCGTTCATCGAAAAATTTTCAAAGCTTACACTCAATAAATATATGTATGTAGTGCTACTTCGATTATTGTAAATATAACCTTTTATTTGACAGCGTAATAGAGCTGTATCAATTACGATTGATTCGGTCTATTTAACCCGTTCAGTGTTAAAGATTGACGATTACAATCAAACAAAAGCAAACCAATTAATCTCAATTTCAACCGTTTCGAAATGAACAATACCCAAAAAAGGTGGGCAAGGACGTCAATTTAAAGCTCTGATCCGCCACCGCACTTTGGCATCATATACGTAGTCAAAATTTGCATTTTATCAATAAGAATGAGGTACTCTACTTGAAAAATTAGTATTTATAATTAAACATAATAGCTACACTAAAAATAAAAGCCAATATGATAAGACTTTATCAATATGATATATAATTTTGTTTATTCCACCAATTTTGCATAATTTTAATTCAGTTTGATAAAAATGGATTTACAAATATTGTTATTAATATGACAAATATAGTTTTGCTAATTTAACAAAAAAATTATAGATTTTGTAATATCCACAAACTTTTTTTTTTGATATGATACAAATTTTGTTCTATTTATAAAAATGCAATTTTGTAATTTTTTTCAATGGCACAAACCTTTCATTGATTTTTTCAATCAATCTGACAAAAACTCTAAAAATATTTGTTATATTGAAAAAGAATGTTTAGAGGTTTGCAAAATAAAATTATCATATAAGCAAAACTATTTTGCAACTGATTTATTTTATATTAAAACAAAAAAAATGTGACCTTAAATTATTTTTATCATTATGAAAAAACGTTTTCTTTTTAATAAAACAAATATAAGAACGAACTTTGTTGTTGTTTTATAATGTTTGATGTTTTTTTATAATGATAAAAATGTTTCTCAAAATGATCTTATTCTGTTACTTCTAATCCACTTAACTGTTTTGCTGACGACTCTACCTTTAGCTTTTCATATTCGTTCGATAATTCACGTACTTCGCCATCGGACGTACAATTGCAACGGTACCGTATGTCAAGCTCATTAAACTCCGATTTATACAGCATTGTCAAATGGGGTAATAAGAATCGTGTGGAGTTTAATGCTTCGAACACTCAATGCTGTCTTCTGTCGTTAAAGCTAAACATACCCCCAATGCCATTGTCCATGAATGGCACTTACATCGAAGAAACCGAAAGGCTCGAGTATAACTCCCACCTCTGGGCACGTGCTTCACAAACATCGCTTCACCTGCTTGATAGAATTCAAAATCGAGCGTTAAGATTGATAGGAAATAGAACTGCCGCTGAAACAAATGCCCCACTCGAACACTGACGCAATGTTTCATTTCTTTCCTTATTTTATCGTTTCTTTTATAAAAAATGTTCACTCGAAGTAGCCAGCTACATTCCTTTCCTTAAAAGTTTCGCCCGTAATACTCGTCTTGCTAGGAATGCCCATCAGTCCACCCTTGAGCCCAATTACGGACGTACCGTAAAATATAGAGATTCTTTTTTTAGCCGTACAACACGACTTTGGAATGGTTTACCCGGCGAGATTTTCCCTTGCCATTTCAATTTGCAAGCATTCAAAACCAATATTAATGACACCTCCTATCTCTCCCCTCCCTATTTTCCTAGTGCCGGGCAGTGTGTTACATTAAAAGGGAAACAAGTAGTCCCTTGTGCGCGCGTTAATTATAAAAAAAATAAAATAAAAAAAAATTAAGTATTTTTACATATAAAAAGAATATTTGCTATATATTCATATATATACACATACATGTCAATGAATATATGCATGTCGGGTGAATTGCGTTAATGAAGATATTTAAATTAGAAAATAAAACAATGTTTTTTATCATATAAACAAAATTTTTTTTTGTTTTTCCTAAATTTTTGTTAAACAATAAGTTTATCTTATATTTTTTTTATCTAAAAAAAGTATATTTTTGTAATGTTGTTATCAAACACAATAACATAGTTTGATTCTGTATAATATGTCTGAAAACGATCAAAACAATTAGTTACTACAAAATCTAGGAGACGCGCGCGTAAGAAGCGAACAAATTTCTGCAATTAAAAAACAATTTTATTGAAAGTGCAGACATGTTAACCCTATCAATAGACCCGCTTCAGTATTTTTCGAAGCTACCTGAATTTAATGATGATTTCAGAGATCTTCAAAACTTTATAGACCTAGTAGACAAAATTCACCCAATCTTAAGAAAGTATGATCAGATATCTCAAAGCGTTTTTTCAGATTACCTGAAAGCTACATTTAAAGGAAAAGCTAGGGAAATCATTGAAATAAAGCCCCATGCTACTTCTTGGACAGACATGAAAACAATACTCATAAATAACTTTGGTGACAGACTGACAATGGAAAAATTATTCGATGAACTACGTGGAAGTAAATTCAAAACAAACTGCGTAGAATTTTACAGTGAAATTAAAACAGTTCTACATAGACTTAACGTCAAAACGAAACAAATGGCAGAACGTTTAGATAATAATACGGAAATGATCAACACAAGCATAGAAAACAACAAAAGATCCGCACTAGTAATTTTTAAAAACTAAATTCCAGAACCTATGCGTTCGCTCCTTCAATGTAGGAACCCAAAAAATCTAGAGAACGCTATGAACATGTTACACGAGTGTGATTACGCGTATTATAATCCCTATCTCGGAAAACAACCCTTTAATAATGAAAGAAAA
This sequence comes from Platycheirus rosarum, assembly GCA_963971375.1. Taxonomy (NCBI): domain Eukaryota; kingdom Metazoa; phylum Arthropoda; class Insecta; order Diptera; family Syrphidae; genus Platycheirus; species Platycheirus rosarum. The sequence continues at coordinate 232,479,058 of OZ020507.1, forward strand.
GACTTAAAACCAAAAGACATTCCAACTACCTTTCAAAACCGGCAACACCCTGTTCAAAACACACCAAGTTCATCCTGGCAACCTAGAATAAAACAATTTAACCTTTTTGTGTAAACAATCATTCTAATAATCCATTGTGGCAAAATAGCACAAGTAACCAATACCAGTCCATAAGACTATCGCTCAAATAACCGTTACAATTCAAACAATAGTTAATTACCAAAATCCAATCAGAAATTTTAGCAATAACAACTATAATAACACTCAAAATTACAATGGTAATAACCATACTAACCAGAATCCCTTCAGAAATTCTAACAATAACAACAACCGTTACATTCAAGAACCTATGGAGATAGACCTAGTCCAAGAAAGAAAAAATATAAATCGTAAAACGAAAATTATAATTTGGAAGCCTCAAATTTTCACTCACAAGCCTCAGATGCAATCTACCCTATATAATAGTGTCATCTAAAACTAGACCATTAAAATGTATAATTGATACAGAAGCTACCTATTCATTTATAAACCCGGATATATGTCACCCTAAATGGCATATTAATTTAGAAGAACCAATTAATCTTAAGACCCTTAGTCACAATATTAAAATAAATAAAAGAGTACAGATTCCCTTACTTAGTGAATTAGGTGACAGTAACATAAAAATAGAATTCTTAATCTGCCAATTCCATACGAAATTCGACGGACTAATAGGATAATAACATATTAATACCTTTAGAAACAAACATAGATTATAAAAACAAATTAATAAAAACAAACGACAAATCCATAGAATTACATTTTAATAATAAGGTCCCTTCATTAGTCGAATTTACACCAGTGTAGATGTACCTGTACATCAAGAAAAAGGATTAGGATATATACAAGAAACCATATATTGGGAGAAAATTTAAAACTAAAAGAAGGAGTTTACAACATAGAAAATTATGTCATGTTTGCCAAAGCAAAATTAGAAGGAAATAACTCAGAGTCAATTTCCTTTAAATATAAAGTAGATATCGAAAGTGTCGACTCCGATAATTTTAACATAATAGAAGAATCTATAAAAAGTTTACCATTCCTAGACCAAATAAGAAGAGACCATCTAAACGATTAAGAAAACAAAGAAATACTTAAATTAATTAAACAATATAGTGACATTTTCTATGAAGAAACCTCTAAGCTTCCTTTTACAAATATTATTAAACATAGAATAAGAACAACTGATAACATCCCCATTCAGAGTAAAACATATAGTTATCCTTACAAGCACAAGGAAGAAGTTAATAAACAAATACAAGAAATGTTGGATATTAAAATTATTAGGCACAGTAATTCTCCATATTCGGCCCCCATTTGGATCGTCCCTAAGAAGGTTGACGCAAGCGGAAAATCAAAATGGAGACTTGTAATCGATTACAGGAAACTTAATCAAGTAACTGTCGATGACAAGTATCCCATTCCGAATATTGACGAAATCCTGGACAAACTTGGCAGATGCCAATACTTCACGACATTCATAAAACTGCTTTTAGTTTCGAAAATGGTCACTACGAATTTCTTCGTATGCCATTTGGACTAAAAACAGCTCCAGCCACATTCCAGAGGCTTATGAATGAAGTGTTAGGTGATTACATAAATAAAATCTGTCTGGTTTACATGGACGATATAATTATCTTTTCAACATCACTGCAAGAACACATTATATCACTAATAAGATTTTTAAACGCTTGAGAGAAGTAAGCTTAAAGGTACAATTAGACAAATCAGAATTACTTAAGAAAGAAACCGAATTCCTTGGTCATATTGTTACCCCAGATGGCATAAAAGCCAATCCAAGAAAAATCGAAACCCAATCCCAAAAACCGCTAAAGAAATTAAACAATTTTTAGGTTTAACCGGATTTTACCGAAAATTTATTCAAGATTACTCAAAAATAGCTAAACCGATGACAACATTTCTAAAAAAGGATATCAACATGAATATATCAGACGCTGATTATATACAATCATTTAAAACTCTGAAAACTCTTATCATAAACGATCCTATCTTAGCGTATCCTGACTTTAAAAAAACTTTTGTTTTGACAACAGACGCAAGTCAATACGCCCTAGGAGCCATCTTCTCTCAGGACAATCATTCATTGTCTTACGCGAGTCGAACACTTAATGAACATAAAGTAAACTATGGTACCATCGAAAAGGAGCTATTAGCCTAATTTGGTCAACTGGCCACTTTAGCCCTTACCTTTTCGGAAGAAAATTCGTTATGGAAACGAATCATAAACCATTAACTTGATTATTTTCTATAAAAGAGCCAAATTAAAAATTAGTCCGTTGGCGACTGAAACTATCCGAATTCGATTACGAAATCAGGTACAAAAAAGGGACAACAAATATGAACGCAGATGCTCTATCACGAATCCCTAAACCCGAAGTAAATTCAATCGAGAATGAATTTATCCCATTAAGTGGATCTTCCTTAAATATTTTTAAAACACAAATTGTCATTCAAACATCTCAATCAGGATCTTTAAGAATAAAAAAAATAAATATGTTTAATAGAAGTTGTACTTTTATACACCTAAAAGCAATTGAACCAACTGCAATAACAGTTCTTAAAAATTATTTTAACCCCAACGCACTTAATGCCGTCTTTATAGGAGACAATGATATTCTTTCAAGCAACTAAAGACATTCATAGACAAATTCTCAAAACATGCCTGTGCAATTAAAATTTCAAATAGAACTTGGTTAGTATTTAAAAGGGCTCTCTCATATTATATAGGTCAATTTGGAAACATTGGCAAAATAATAGTAGATAATAAACTAGGTCTAAAAGCCATACTCTTTAGACAGTTGTTAACAGATTTAAACATCCAAATACATTATACATCTAACAGCAACCACACCTCAAACTCTGACGTAGAGAGCCTCCATGACACTATAAACGAACATATAACACTACTAAAACATGACGAAGATATCGAAGCAGGACCTAATTTTATAAAGGAAATCAGAGGTGGAAAAAATCACTCCAAATATAGGAAAATTCAAGCTGATAAACTCGATGATGATCACTTAAGAGATAAAAGGAATCAAAATATCTACTACAGAACACATATTAAGACGAAAAAAAATACCAATCTCACAGTCCAAGACATTAATACATACTCTTGATTTTAATAAAAAAATTTACATACAATTAACATATGAAAGAAACTAACAAAACATATCAAATAAATAACGACATACTACTGTTTAGAAACCACGTAGACGACATAGAACAAATATTATTTTCAAGCAAACTAGGTGTTTTTTTTTTTTTTTTTTTTATAGTTAACGCGCGCACAAGGGACTATTTGTTTCCGCGGGCATTAGGAAGATAGGGAGGGAAGTGATAGGAGGTGTCGATTAACATTGGTTTTGAATGTTTGCAAATTGAAATGGCAAGGGAAAATCTCGCCGGGTAAAGTCGTGTTGTACGGCTAAAAAAAGAATCCCTATATTTCACGGTACGTCCGAAATTGGGCTCAAGGGTGAACTGATGGACATTCCTAGCAAGACGAGTATTACGGGCGAAACTTTTAAGGGGAGGAATGCAGCTGGCTACCTCGAGTGAACATTTTTTATAAAAGAAACGATAAAATAAGGAAAGACATGAAACATTGCGTCGGTGTTCGAGAGGGGCAATTGTTTCAGCGGCAGTTCTATTTCCTATCAATCTTAACGCTCGATTTTGTATTCTATCAAACAGGTGAAGCGATGTTTGTGAAGCACCTACCCACAGGTGGGAGTTATACTCGAGTTTAGGGCGTATAAATGTTTTATAAATTGTAGCCAGATCAGATGGGGAAAAATACTTCTTACACCGATACAGAAAACCTAAGCACTTAACAGCATTCTTAGCGATTTCAAATATATGGTCGTTCCAACGGAGGTCGTCGTTGACACACATAACGAGTACTGAGAGCTTTTTGGTTTCTTCGATGTAAGTGCCATTCATGGACAATGGCGTTAGGGGTATGTTAAGCTTTAACGACAGAAGACAGCATTGAGTTTTCGAAGCATTAAACTCCACACGATTCCTATTACCCCATTTGACAATGCTGTATAAATCGGAGTTTAATGAGCTTGACATACGGCACCGTTGCAATTGTACGTCCAAAGGCGAAGGACGTGAATTATCGAACGAATATGAAAAGCTGAGGGTAGAGTCGTCAGCAAAACAGTTAAGTGGATTAGAAGCAACAGACAGAAGATCATTTATAAAAATGAGGAAAAGAGTCGGAGACAGAACAGAGCCCTGGGGCACACTAGCATTTATTTTATGGGAATCAGACTTGAATCCGTCCAATACAACTTGTATTGAACGGTCCAGAAGATAGCTTCTAATCCAACGAACAAGAGTATTATCGATCCCAAAAGCACGCATTTTCGATAAGAGAGCTTCATGCCAAACTCTATCAATTGCCTTGGAGATATCAAGAGCAATAATCTTACTTTCACCAAAGCGATGTTAAGATTTGTTCCACTGTTCGGTGAGATATGCCATCAGATCACCAGTGGAACGGTTGCTGCGGAAACCGTACTGACGGTCATGAAGAAGCTTACGATCTTCGAGATATTCCTTAAGCTGACGGTTAATCAGTGTTTCCATGACCTTAGAAAGAAGGGATGTCAGTGCTATGGGTCGGTAGGAGGAGGGGGAGGATGGGTCACCTTTCTTAGGAACAGGCTGGACAAATGCTGTTTTCCATCTTCTAGGAAAGATTCCAGAAGAGTAGGAGCGATGGAAAAGCTTACGCAGTGGCTTTGCCAGTGTGGAAGAACACCTCTTCAGAAGAATCGGGGGTATACCATCCGGGCCAGTGGATTTGTGTATATCGAGATCTTTGAGAACTCTTGCTACTGTACGAGTGCGGAAAAAAATTTGTCCCATGGAAAAATTTACATTCTCAAGTACAGGAATGGCAACGTTGCTATGCGGCAGCGTGGAGCTGGCGGCGAAATGGGCGGCGAGCAAGTTTGCCTTCTCTGAAGAGTAAACAATTGGTTTGTTATTGTCGATGAGCGTTGGAACCGAAGATGTCGAGGAGTTTTTTATATTTTTTAGAAATGACCAAAAATTTGTACTGCCTTTGGGACACTGCAGAATTTTTTGCCGTAATTTTTGGTCATGCAAAAATTTGGTTCTTTCTATAACGGAGTTGCATGAGTTCCTTGCTTGTTTGTACTTTTTCCGATTTTCCTCTGTAGGGTTGGCTTTGTAAGATCGGAAACTTACTTCTTTGAGCCTGATAGCTTCTTTACACTCAGAATTAAACCAAGACTTTTCTTAGGTTTGATGCTTTTTACTCTGTTAGGAATAAAAGCACGCGTCCCTAGAAGAATCACATTTGTGATCATTTCAGCACTGGCATCAATGTCACTATCAAGGAGGCATAGTGACCAGTTTCTGAACAAAATTTGCAGGCAGTCCCAGTTGGCTTTCTCGTATTGCCAAACGGTCCTGGTGGGAAGTTTTTCTTTAACTGGATGGGTGGAGGATGAGAAATTAGCTGAAATGACACAATGGTCTGAGGTGCCAAATGGAGAAGTTACACTAATGGTATATTTATCAGGGTGAGAAGTAAGAAACAAGTCAAGATTATGGGCGGCTTGCCCAGCAACATCCGGTATACGCGTTGGCACATCGATCAGTTGGGTAAGGTGATATAACCCGGCAAAGAGCTAGACATACCTTCCTTCGGGTGTTGTCTTACCAGAATAGCGGAGCCAATTGGAATTGTGTACATTGAAATCGAGGACAAAGGGAAACAATTTTCGAGATGGAATCAGACAGCGCATCAAACTCGTTACAAGTGGAATTGCTGTCGAGATTTGGACTCCTGTAAATAAAACAATAATGAATGACATGCTTGAGGACAGTGAATTTGAGCCACAAGAAGTTAAAGTCCGTGTTGGAACATTGCCCATATTGGGGAAGGCTCTGGCAAGCAATATCATTCCTAACATAGACCACGAGACCATGATGAGAAAAGAGTAATGGCACCAAGCTATACCCATGTAGAGCAAACTTTGATAAATCAGTATTTACTCCAACCTGGGTTTCACTTAATGCCAAAACAGCTGGCCTGTATTGAACAGTGTAGACGTACAGGTGAAAGAAATTCTATCTTATACCACGAACATTGGAATACACGACACAAAAATCACTTACCATTTCAAAATACTTACACACAAAACACAATTCTGACTAAGTCGAACCATGCAGTGAAAAATCCAAATTAATTTTTGTAATAAACAAACTGTCTTAGATGTTATGCCCATAAGACAGCTTGCATACAAAAAATCAATTTAAATATTCAGCACAATAGGACAAACTCAGATGCCCTTATCCATTTACCACAAGCATACGATGCCTACAGTAGATAAGAAAGAGGCAGTTAAGCTAAGCCCAAAGGGTTGGGACAGATAAGAGGATAATTTGATTTGTTATGCAAGTGTGTATTATTTTTTTTTCTTCCACAGCGCGAATGGGCATCTTATCGTCTTCCAACGACGCGAGTGGATATTGTTATTTTCTTTACAGCACACGCGAGGGGTTTTTGCCAATTTCTCAAACGAGTGTGTAATATTATTTTTTTTTAACACTCGCGATAACAATGCGCAATAATTTTTTTTTGACTTTTGTTTAATTATTTATGCGCGCACCTCGACTTGACGTTCGGCCTCTATGAGCTTAAGATCGACACTGACAAGAAACTGTTTGACAAGAAACATTTAAGGGACAGAAGAACTAAAACTAATAGATGACATAACTACGTACAACCAAATTAAACTAGCGGTCACCTTTTATATATATGAACCAAATATTCATTGTGTTACTGATTCCAAGACTATCTGATATCGAATATTCACAAATATTAATCGAACCTTTGCCTAGTAAAGATAGCATGGCAATTTCAATAGAACACAAAGACATTTTAATCGATTTAGAAAACAACATTTACAAATATCCTGTAAAAGATAATTTAAAGAAGAACTTAATTATAGTTAATGACAACTGTGTTAAAAATATAATGAAATCAAGAGAAGCATTGTGTTCAAAAATGGTAGTAAACGCTCCAGAAATAAAAGAAATTACTTCTGATACAGTAATAATTAAAAATATTAATGAAACAAATTTAATTCACAACTGTAATAAATTCAATGTCGAACTAAAAGGAAACTACCTCCTAAAATTTAAAAATTGTAAAGTTATCATTAATAATAATATATTTGACAATTTTGAAAAGAAAACATACGATACTATCATATTACCGAACTTTGTAACAAAAATAAGAGAACATAAAATAATTCCAAATATAAGTTTAGACGAGTTGTATTTAAAACATGTTGAAAATAGAGAAACAATAACAAATATTTCAAAATATAATAAAATATCAAATTTGTCATCATTAAGCATTAATGTAATTATATTAATTTTTGCTTCTATTGAATTTATATCTTTATTGAAAAAATTAAAGAAAAATCATTTAAATATTTCGGCGGAGCCTCATTTTAACGGTGGGGGAGTTACAATAGGTAATTCACGCCAGAAAAATATAATATAAAATAAAATGTAAAAGCTTGCATAATTGGGTCAGTGCATTTCCCGAAATTGCATTTTGTAAATCGCATAATTTCACAATTATATTTTAATTTATTCGTTGCACAATTTCAAGAATCATACTTCATTTTCCATAATTTCCAAGAATTATATTTTAATTTATTCGTTGCACAATTCCAAGAATTTCGTCTGTAAATTGTGCCGATATTGGGTGACACCAATTATGCAAGCTAAACAAAATAATATTACTTCATGACAACTTTTAAACATGTAAATTAGTCTTAAGATAGATTCCAATAAATAAAGTTCAACCGTGCATTAAAATTCAAACTTTTGTTTTTTTTTTGCAATAATAAAAGTATATACTATAATTATTACCCGAACAAATGGGCATAAAGACAGACAGACAAAAAATTAAATAAATGTGTTTTTGTTGTAAGTACATTTATATACTTTCATATACATCTTGTAAAAAGCTTTTAATTTAAAACAGACACTTTATTTGTATTTATATGTATATTTGCATAGATAAATCATTGAACCCTAATGTGTAGTTGAAAATCTTGTTTTCTGATTTTAGGACGATTAAGACAACAAAATTGCGTTTCCTTAGCAAAATGAAGTTAAGAAGTTATTTCCTGAAAAAGATACTTGATTTTGATTAAAACTTTTCTTTTAATTCATTTTTATTATTTCCTTGGTCAGTGATTGGTTTAATGAAAAAAATATAAAAATGAATTTAAAAAAAAATTGTAAACTATTTTATTAGATTAGAAAGCATTCTTTTGTTATTTAGTTTCCTTCATACACAGATTTTCACCACTCAGAAAACGCTAATAAGGTGCTTGCACGTACTTGCTCTTATGTGCTTTGAAATACTAGAATGAAACAAGTAAAAGTAAAGTAGAAAAACAACATGGCCTAAACTAATAAAAGACGCAGAAACCACAACACTTAACGGTTTGTATTAAAAATTAAATACGCCATCACGTACGTCTTAAATGATACAAAAAATTGTGAAAAAAATATTTCAAAAATTCTAGGACGGATCTTAATAAAGTCCTTTTTTTTATTGATTTTGGTATGTAGGTTTTTAAAAGTTATTAATATACAGCTGATCGTAAAATTCAAAAATATTTTTTGAAAAGTTTTAAAGATATTGAATGTTTTAAATTCCTCCTGAGGAACGCTAAGAGAATAACTTTATACTAGCTATTTAGGTGAAACGGTAAAATTTACCGTAACAAAAAAAATACACATAAAAATACACTTCCAAATTCATTTCCTTTTTCCTTCTGTTTCTTTTTTTCTTAAATACAGGTGTTTTCTAAGGATGTTAAAAGAACAAATGTTGTAAAACAGCAATCTACGAATCTACGTCAGTATAAACATATCAGACAGGCGGTGTAACCAAAACAACTACGATCGATAAAGTCCATCAGACGGACGGTCTGAAGTATGAAAATAATACAGCGAGGAAGTAATATGAAGATTTCGTAGAACCCGTACAAAATAAGGAAGAGTCGTTGAACCATTCTTAATTCTTAATTCCCCAAAATCTTAACAGAAATACACCAAATTAAAAAATCACTTGGTAGCAAGTATCCTTTCTTAAAATAATTTATTATAAGTTCTGTCTAGGAAAAGAGGGGAAAAGTGCTTTCTGGTCGAAATTGAGTGTTAAAGCTGTGACATTTTTTTATCACAGAAATAGTGGGAAAAGAAAAGCTGAAAAGCTTCCCACTGGAAATAAACTAGTGGCCGGCGAATTCAATCATGACTTGCAGAAAGCTGGGGTAGTAACGGCGACTAAGCGAGACCGCTGGACTTCCAACGAACGGTGTTGCACTTCAACATTTTCAGAAGAATTGGTATACCATCCGGGCCAGCGAATTTGTGTATATCGAGATCTTTGAGAACTCTTGATACTGTACGAGTGCGAATAAAAATCTGTCCCATGGAAAAAATTACAGAGGGGAAACGTTGCTGCGAGGCAGCGTGGAGCTGGCAGAGAAATGGGCGGAGAGCAAGTTTGCCTTCTCTGAAGAGTAAACAATTGGTTTGTTATTGTCGATGAGCGTTGGAACCGAAGATGTTGAGGAGTTTTAATATTTTTTTACAAATGACCAACACTGCAGTTTTTCTATGTTTCTCTATAATCGTAATGTAATGTTTCATTGTTGTTGTTATTGTTATTGCATTATAGTTCCTATAGTTGCAAGTAAAAAATTAAAATCCTAAAGAATTCGAATCAAAATTCAAGCAAGAAGTGGCCGACCTCGCCAAGGTAGGACGCCAGCAGTGATCAAAGCAGTTGCGGAAAGATTCCGAAGAAATCCCCTCCTCAAACAGAAAATTATGGCTCGAGAAATGGAAACACCCACAAGAACAATGTCACGCCTCATAAAACGAGACCTAAGGCTTGGCACTTACCGTAGAAGTACTGGACAACGCCTGACTGAGGCTCTGCGCAAGATAAGAGCGACAAGATCAAAGGTGTTGCTTTTAAGACACGCAAACGGAGGACACAAAAATATTCTTTTCACAGATGAGAAAATTTTCCCAGTGGAACAGAAATTTAATCGCTAAAACGACAGGATTTACGCCCATAGCTCCAAGGAATTCAATTCAATTCAATCAATTCAATTCAATTTATTTAAAATAAGGTTGGACAAATAAGTCTTAAGTCTTTTACAGCACATTGTAATAGTTTGGATATTGTTTAGGTAAAGATTATAATAAAGAAAAATACAAAAAAGTAGACAACTAATTTAACCATTTCAAGTTATAACACATAAAATATTTACAAAAAGTTTAGAGAATATTAATAAAAAGAAGAATAAGGTAGAAGAAGTTAAAGATAGGAAAAAGAAGAGCAAAGGGAGAGAAATGAAGAAAAAGGAATTGAAGGGATGTGAAAATGATTGAAGAGAGAAAACAAAACAAAAATGTGGCAAGGGAGGAGGTTACGGAAACGAGTACTGCCTGAAAATAGCATTTTTAAATTTAGTAGCTCCAATAATTTGCTTAATTGATGTGGGAAGGGAGTTCCAAAGCCTTGTGACATGAATAAAAAAGAGACGCGAAGTGATCAGATAAGAAAAACTGGGAGTGATTAGATTCAAAGTTCTGGTCGATTGAGCAAATTGCAGTTTGTCGAAAAGGTACTCAGGTGTTTTATATGTTATGATTTTATGCATGAAAATACAGCACCTTACGTCAAGAAACTGCTGAAATGTGCAACCGAGAACTAATTTGTGATATTGCGATATATGCTCATACCGGCAAATCCCATAAACATACCTTATCGAGTCATTAAATGCAACTAGTAGCTTATGCAGAGAGTTCGAGTCAAGTTTGCAGTAGACAACTGTGGCAAAATCAATAATGGGCATAAATAAAGTCTTAACTAGCCGTAGTTTAGTTTCAGTTGGCGTAAAGCCAGAAGTTAGCCGAAGTTTTCGCAATCCTGCGTAGATTCTCCCAACAACATAATTTATGTGTGCGTCAGCTGACAATGAACGGGTAAGCTTAAAACCGAGATTGGTTACAACGTTCACAAACTTCAGTCGTATGTTCTTATGGAGTACTGGTGGAAAATCATCGGTGTCGTAAGGCCTCTTCGAAATAAGCATTAGCTGGGATTTGGTTGGATTAAGACTGAGTCCATTGCAGATCGACCATTGGTAAATATTTAACAAATCTTCATTTATTCTGGCTATCAGTTCCTCAATAAGATCAATGGGCCCAGATAAATATATCTGCGCATCATCAGCATTAAGATGAACAGATACATTTGTGCAAACTTTAGGCAGGTCATTAATAAAAAGACAAAATAATATTGGTCCCAAAATAGATACTTGGGGTACTCCTGCAACAAAGGAACCAAGTTGGGAAAAAGTTTCACCGTAAACTACCCTTTGATGGCGGTTACATAAGTAATTATAAATTAGGCTCACCGAAGCTACACTGAAGCCGAAATAGGATTGTAGTTTCAAGCAAAGCACATTATGATCCACTCTGTCAAAGGCTTTGGAGAAATCAAGCAGACAAAGAACTGTGACGTAGTCTAAATCAAACTTAATTCTAATTTCATCAAGAATTTTTATCATAGCTGTAGAGCAGCTATGGTGTTTTCGAAATCCAGACTGTATTGGGGATAACAAACAGTGTTGACTTAGAAAATTTGAAATTTGGTTCGCAAGAGCTTTCTCCAAGACATTTGACAGACATGGCAAAATGCTTATAGGACGAAAATCTGCAGGTGATGATGGCTGGGGTTTTTTTGGAACAGGAATGACTTTAGCTAACTTCCAAGTTTCAGGAAAAGTTGATGAAGTAATACAGAAATTAATAACGTGTGTAATACAACTTAGAATGTGAGGTAACAAAGCGAATGGGTATACCATCTTCACCGATAGCATTTGATTTAATAGATCTCAAGATGTTAACGACATCGATTTCAAAAACCACTTCGAAATCAAAGTTAAAATCATGAAACAACTGATTGTTCAGCACAAAACGTGGGTTGCCAATATCACTAGAAAGAAAGGTATTATTGAGTACATTAACATTTAGAATGGTACCAAGAACATTCTTTTTTCCAACGGCAATTGAACGCAAATTAGTCCAGAGTTTTTTCGAAGTTTGGTTAGTGCTCAATTTGGATAAAAAATATCTTTTCTTTGCTCTTCGTGTTACGAAAGTTGAATGATTACGAGCTCGGCAAAAAATGTCCCAATCATGATTAAGAGCAGTATGCTTCCATTTCGAATATGCCTTATTTCTAATTTTAATTGCATTTCGCACCTCTGATGTGAACCAGGGACATTTATTATTGCGATTTGCCACAGTTTTTAAAGGAACATGCCTAGTATAGAGATCCAACAATAAAGATTGTATGTGGTTGACCTTTTCATCTACATTTGAAGTAAGGTAGCAATCACGCCAAGGTAGGAGGTAAGCAGCAGTATCCAGAGCGTTATAATCAACGGAAGAAAAGTCTCTAAATTGAAAAGATGATGACTGGGGTGAACGCGAAAAGTCAACATTGTATGTACAGAACATGATCATGACTTGGATCAGTCACACCCCCCAGGGAGAGCTGGTCTTGAAGTAATACATTTGATAAATCGGAAACCATAATAACATCTAGTAGGCTGGGAGGAGCGTTTGGAGCAAAACGGGCATAAGAGTTAACTATTGACATATCTGAAGAAGCAGTGAAATCTAAAAGTTGACTAGCTTTGTAGTCAGATTTCAAAATATCTGTGTTTAGATCACCACAAACTATGATATGTTCGTAGAGGGCAGTAAAATCTCGAATTACTGAAAATAATGGTTCAGGCGAAAGGGATCGATTGGGGTTGTAGGCAACACCAACAACCATTTTTGTAATTCCATCATTTAATTCCAACAACAGATATTCTACTCCACTGCAATCAGATTGACTCAATATTGTGTGTTTAATTGTTTGACTACAGTACACAGCAACTCCTCCCCCTGTGGTAGTGGTAACCCTATTGTTACATATAAGTTTAAAGCCAGGTATTTCATACAATTGAACAACATCATCTGGATCAGTACATTCACTACTTGTTCTCCACCAAATCTCAGTAACACAAATAATGTCAATTCCCAGACCACAAAAAACATATCTAAAATAATCCAACTTTTCTAGGTTTAAGCTTCGAGCATTTAGGTAACATATTCTTAATCCATTACGAGCGTTAGATAAGATTTTTATCACTGAGCGCACAGCAATCTCACTGTGTGAGTAGGAACTTATATGGGCCATGACTCAGAGGCACATAAAAGCGTTTATTCAACAAGCACAACTAGTAGAGCAAGAAATAGAAGAATAGAAAAAAAATGAGAAATTTTATGTGATAAGAAAAGAAAAATTAAGTCGGAAAACAATCAGAAAATATAAGAAAGATTTAAATTTTATGTGTTAAGAACAAGAAGAAATTTAAAATGAGAGAGAAATTATATAAGTGATTAAAATGAAAAATAATGATTAAAATATTCAAATGAGAGAAAACAAAATTAATGAATATATAAATTAATAAATAAATTAGTGATTAATGAATGATAATTTACTAAAATAATTTCATTGCTGATCCGCTCCTGGGGACATTAAAAGTTGCAGTTGAGGTTTGGGTTGCAAAGAAGGTCGTGGGTCTGCTATGGATGAGAGCGAACTTGTTTGAATTAAAAACTCAGTATCGTCTCTACTCTTTTTCACAAATATTAAACCATTCTTCGACCGAACCGAAAACAGGATTCCTCCCCTTCTTAATTGAAGAGCATGTCTCATTAAAGAGCTGTTCGTTGGTGTCAAGCTCTCATTGATGTAAATACGTTGGTTACGAGAACGGGTGTCAGAGGCGTTGGATACATTATGTGTGTTAAATAGCTGAGAGACTGTAAGCCCATTGTTTGCTATAAAGGCAGATAGAAAAGCTTTCTTTTCTGCTGGAGAAGACAGCCTAATAACCAATGTTGTTTCGTTTACAGTACTACGACCACGCAAGCGAAAAGCATCAAAATAGGGAGTAATATGATGTTGGAGCTTATCAGTGATTTTTTTGGCAAGATCAATTGGACTCATATTGGATTTGCCAGGCAAACCGCCGTTGGCGTTGGAAATCTTCAATTTGGTCTTTCATTTTTTTATTTTCTGTTTTTAACTCCCTGATTTCGCTTTCACATATCTGCACTCGGTTATTTAAAGTAATTATGGTATTTTTAATTTCGTCTTTCATTTTTTGTTCGAGTACGGCAAGCAAACTCTTGAATTTTGAAAAGAGACTTGTTTCGAATTCACGAAGATTGTCGGGTATGCGTGTTGGGATTTTTTTTGTGAGGATTAACAGTGGTGTATGATGATGACATATTGTTTTTATCTGGAGTATGCACGTTGATTGCGATTTGGTGATTAATTTTTGAGCGGGTGTGGTCACTTATCATGGCTCTATCACTGCTGCTATTGGTATGGGGTTTGGGGGCAGCGTTTGAAGTTTTTTTGGTTTTAGACGGGCAGGTGTTGTTATTGTTTTTAATATTATCCGGTTTAGTGATGCTTTTGGTGGAACTGATGGGAGTGTTGTTAGTATTTGAAGATGGTTTAGCGTTGGTATTATTGTTGTCTATGGTGTTGGTGGAGTGTGTGATAATGGTTGGGTTGGCGGTGTTGGTAATGTTGGCGGTGATGACGGAGTTAGAAGTTTTGGCTGTGTTGGCGGTGTAAGCGACGTTAGAGAGGTTGGTAGTGTTGGTGTTACTGGAGGTGTGGATATTGGTGTTGATTTTATTGATGATAGTGGTGTTATTAAAAGCATCGGTAGACATTTGAAGACGATTTATTGTGTATGTGGCGTTTGAGGATGGTTTACAGTGTGAGTGGCAAAGTTGAGTTGGTGATATTAATGTAGTTGACGGTGTTGGTGATGTTTACAATGTTAGAGGCGTTGATAGTATTGGTGTAATAAAAGCAGCGGAAGACAATTGGTGAATAAGAACAACAAAGGAGAATATATTGAAATTATTATTTTGTTTTTAGTTCTGTAAATAGTTTTATTTTTGAGCTTTCCACGCACACTTAATATCAAAAAATGCACCGATTTTAATATATTAAAGCAACCACTTGCAACTCAATGAAACAAATTAAATGACGGCTAAAAGGAGCAAGATCAAAACACGTCTACACCAAAATCATTGATACGCAGGAAGCTGCTGAAAAGGTTGGAAAAGTCCAAGGAGGCCATCATTCAGCTTCAGTGCTGGTTTGGTGGGGAGTGTCGTATGACGGTGTTACAAATTTGCATTTTTGTGAGCAGGGAGTGAAAACACGTGCTTCTAACTATCAAAGTGATGTTTTAGAGAATGTTGTGAAGCCCTTAACTAACACCTTATTGGCGGGCAAGCACTGGATTTTTCAGCAAGACTCTGCGCCGGCTCACAAAGCAAAAACCACCCAACTTTGGCTTAAAGACAATTTACCGGGGCTTATCGCCGCTGAAGATTGGCCCTCGGGCATCCCGGATCTTAATCCGCTGAACTACTGTCTATGGAATGTCTTGGAGGAGAAGGCTTGCTGTAAGCCTCACCGAAATATTGAGTCTCTTAAAGCTGATTTGGTGAAGACAGCAGCTTCGCTACCACTGGAAGTCGTGCGTGCGGCGATAGACGAATGGCCGGATCGTTTAAGAAAGTGTTTCAAGGCTAAGAGTGGCCACTTTGAATAATTTCCTACAATTTTTTTAAATAAATAAATAAAATAAATATCGTAAAAAGAATTTTAATAACTTGTTTTTTATTTGAATAAGACGTGTTTGTGTGAGGAACAGATCTTATGGCAGGACTACGTATCTAAGTACCAATGCTCGCTCAAAACTTGAAAATCCTAAAGAGTCCGAATCAAAAGTCTGATCAAACGTATGTTTAAATATACGTATATAAGAACCAGGGCCGAATTACGGCTTCAGTGAGCGAGTGAGTGAGTGCCATCAGTTATCGAATGCACGAGTTACCACTTTGGGATGATGGTATTCGTAGTCTGACGTATCGTTTAACTATTATAAATTGGATTAGCTTTATTCAACTTAATGGTGTATTTATTGATTTCTCTATTGCCTAACAGATGTCGTTAGGATACATTTTGTTTTGGATAAAATAATTTCATTGTTGCGGTTAAAAAGAAGGTGAACATTTTTATAATTATTTTAAACATGTACAATGATTCATATTTATCAAACGAATGTAAAACATTTGAAATTTTGAGCAGAAATGTCTAAAAAACAACGACAACATGATAAAAGTTCATGTATCTTCGTTAAGGTATCCATCAGTGAGCACTTTATCTATCGAATGAGAA